>CM060250.1:47237351-47751648 GCA_030684275.1 Acipenser oxyrinchus oxyrinchus
GGCGTGGCCACATTGCCACACAGTGCCATTTATTTTTTCCTGTAATCTGGATCCTCCAGTCGCTGGCAGAGTTCTTGAAGTTCCTCTCCTTCTGTACAGGGTCTTTGGAGGAGATCATCTTCGACCTCTGTTGCCGCTGTAGAGAGCTGTCTGTATGGCTAGTATTTCTGCCTGGTTCTCTAAGATGGCATCCAATTTCATTAGGACAATTAGTTGGTAGTCTGTAAAACAATATGCTTTATTATAAAACGGCTTGTTAGAATGCTACATACTGTTTGGTCAATCAGTGGTTCTAAGCCATGATATAATGTACGGTATAGTAACAATTGTGAAGTACTTAGGTTCAATTACTAATTACTAGTCCAGTGGCACCATTGTATCCCTGCCGACTTAGACCCACAAATGTGCGCCGCCACCCTGGGAACTCCCGACCATAGTCTGTGATGGCATAGCCTGGATTCGAACTAGCGATCACCAGGCTAAGGGCACACCCTGCACTTCCGGTGAAGCGCCTTAGCTGGATGCAAAATCTAAATTATTTTAACAAATAAAATAGCATACTGCAGAACTCACTGTCCTAAGGGGCTGATCTCCTCCTTGATTCTCCATTGGTTTGGGTTGATGTCAGAGGGTTTATCAGTGGTGTTGGAGCTAAAGAAAAAAAAAGTTTAATGACAGTGCAAGAACTCATTAAATTGTTGGACATATTGACATATTGATTATATTTGTCAATTGGAATTTTTAAACAAATACATTTTTTATAGATTTGAATATATAATATAAAATAATAGTGGACTAATACAACATCTTTATCAAATTTTGAATATATAAATATTTATTACACATGGTAGCTGAGATTATAGATACCTTGAAATGTCTTATCAGCCGTGTCAGAGAGGCATTAAGGAGCATTGGATCTTCCCAGAGACTGGGATGCGTCCGTTCTCTGGAATACAAAACCGGAGTAACTGGAAATAAAATGATGCACTTAGGAACACCCTCATTAAACTAAAACAACATAACATGTAACATGTAAACCTTGAATAGTTCTTAGGAAGTCGCATAAGTTCATAGCTTAGCATATATTCCTTGATGAAATTTAGTCAGAAATCTTTTTGACCTTACAATTCTTTTTATCTTTGGCATTGGGATTTCCAAGTTTCAGGAGGGTTCCCAATGATAAAAGCAACAAGAGATTGTTGTGTTTGCTCTTAATTTACAAGGGTTCTTTTTTCACACAGGTATTGCGAAATAGTGGAAAATGTGTATTTACAATTCGGTGCTTTAGGCAAACATGTAGATTTGTAAACTGATTTTTTTCTTCTTTTTTGAATTTTGTTCACCTTCATCTAAAACACAAAAAACGCTTGACTTAAAAAAAAAAAATCACTGTGCTGTATGTATCCCTCAAAACAAATATCCAGAGCTTAAAAAAACATTCATATATTTTTTATCCCCCAAATAGTGTCAGAAACAAAAAAGAAATTATGTTTACCATCATCATTCTCACTTCCTGACTCATATCTCAAAAGTGTCTTGGTTTTTCGCTCAGTTCTCGTCAGTGTCGGCGCTGGACGTGGGCTTGGCCCTTTTGGCTTTTTTTAAAGCATTGCTGTAACTATCTGCAAATATTTTTTTTTATTGTAAATGCACATGCTTTTTCTTTTCCAATTTAAAAAGAAAACTAAAAACATTTTAATCTATTTCTATATATTTTGTGAAGAAAGACTACTTTTGTTGTTGTCTGCATTTTGATAGTACCTCGTTGATAATGAAAATTGAACATTTTATGCAAATAGGGTGTGTATGGGTTTAAATGGCTGTCACCTTGCTCTTTAGTAGCCGAGCTTGAGTATAAAAAGTTTGTGATTTTTTTTTTGTTTACAGGTGCAAGTTCAATTTGTGAAAACAAAATAAATATGCTGGATTACACCTACACTACACATAATATGTTCTATTTATCTGTGTCTGTGAAAATCTTCACAGGATGCCTTGTCCACTTTGCCTTATCAGGTAGCTCACCTTTTCTGACCCGTGCTGGCACATTAAAGCGGGGCCAAAAGCAATACACACCCTGTGAACAATATTAAAATTTCGACCTAGTAACATTATAATGACAAAACTTATTATGAATTTAAAAAAAGTAAACACATTTCTCACAAAAATTATTCTAACTGTCATGAGGTGTCAAGGTTAAATAAATATTACCTCTTCGGTCCTCTCCAACCATGTCAGTGGTACCACTTCCACTGTATTCTCCTCTAGAAATCCAACAACTGTGTAGTGGCAATTAGCCATCTTAAAGGAGTAATACAACATATTTAATGATGATTTTTATTGTATTATGTAGTTTTTGTGTTTTAAATTACATTTACCTTTAATATTTATATTTATACATTTACAAGCGTGAGTAAGAGTACAATTTAACACAGTAGTAATACAGTAAAAGTCAAATTACTTTCATAAAAACAAGACACCATCATTTTTCATTTTCCTGAGTTGCAGACATAAGTATTGGCACCCTCTCAAAAACATAGCACTGTTAAATAAGTATAGTTTAATTAACAATATGTTTTTTTTTTAAAAAAAACACTTGCTAGCTCCCTGCGTAGCCATGCTGTTTCTGTTTCCACTTCCCTTCCGAGGTATGACACAGGCCCGGTTTTTGGGATGGAACTGCATAAAAGTCTCGCGTTTTGATTGGTCCATGTCTGTCACATGAATATGTTGTCACACGAGTGGGAAAGCGTGCAGGCATTTTTAACATTGCTTTCCACAACCTTTCCATTAAAATATAATGTGGTATTTTGCTGTACTAATATAATAAACTGTGGGTTATTACTTTATATGAATTATCATGTTATGCACGAATGTACGAATTGGCTTTCTGTGGTGGTGTACTTTTTTCTTTCAAATAGCATATATCTATAATCGTTTGCGCGATATATTTTAATATAAAATGTATACACTATTGCTGTTTTGTTACAGGAAACATTAGTTTATCTCTAATGTAATCACAGTTTTACATATAGACTGCCCCTGTTTTCATTTACATCCCAAATTCTGGGCCGCTTTGCTTTTCAGATAATGTCTCAAATTCTGGGCCGATTTGGTTTGCAGATAATGTACCAAATTCTGGGTTGCTGCACGCATACACCACCATGCAACCCCTGCATGCACACACCACCATGCAACCCCTGCACGCTACACACCACCATGCAACCCCTGCACGCACACACCACCATGCAACCCCTGCATGCACACACCACCATGCAACCCCTGCACGCACACACCACCATGCAACCCCTGCACGCATACACCCAACGTAGCAATTCTTTGCAAAATATATTTTTGGGTGTTCAGCCCCATTCATGTCTATGGCAGTGTTAAAAAACACATTTTCAGTCATATCTCTTGAACCAGAGCACCTACAACCACCATTCGAAGGGTTCTAGACCAGCCTGAATGTAACATGCCCAGTTTCGTAGCAATTCTTTGCAAAAAATATTTTCAGGGCGTTCAAAGAGTTCGTTGGCCCAGGTGTCGTGGAGTTATGGGTACGATAAGAGACCACCCCCCTCCCTATGGCAAATCCCATTATAAAAACACCATCGGGGTAAGGCTCGGCAAATGGCGGTCGTGGGCCGTACAAACTCGAAGGAGCTCATTTTGTTTAGCTAAGACTGTTGTGCATCTAAGGAGAGTACTAACGAGTTTGTTGGCCCAGGATTTGTTGACTCATGGGGTATGACAGGAGGACCCCCACCCCGATTTCCTATGGCAAAATGCATACAAAAAATGTCCATTATATATAAGACCTGAAACGTGCACATTTTGTAGTGTATTTATGCAACCGAAGCACCGATTTATGTCCATTCCAAGTGTTTTGTGATCACAGTATCAGCTTGAGTGTATCGGAGCATAGTTTTGCATCAAAAGCTAGCGGAGGCGACAAAAAGCACGATATACCCTATTCTTTCAAATATCACTTTGTAGTGCAAATGTGAGGAACGCAACCACTTAGCTGAAACCTCCAGATAGAAGGGCCAATTTCAAAAAAAGGTTGCAAACCCCTGACCTACAGTATAAACTATCAGGAATAGATAAGGAAAATGTTGACTAATACAATAGGATTTATTTGAAGTTGTTGAAGGGCACTGGTCTCTTAAACCCAGAAGGTCTGATAAACCCCTACGCCTCACTATATATTGATGGACATTACATAAGCAAATGAGATGTTCTTTTTTTTTTTTTTTTGGAATACCATGTTCGTAAATGTTTTCTGGGGAGAGTACAAAATACATTAACTTTGATTCATGTACTATGGGTTACTCTTAAATGAATTCACGATCCAGTTTATGGTAAACTGTGCATGCATGACTTAGAAACTCGGCTGTCAGCTAAGCAGAATATCCCAAAAACTGGCCTGAATTCGAAAATGCAGAATTTGGGACGTTATCTAAAAACCAAAGCGGCCCAGAATTTGGGACGTTATCTGTAAACTAAATCGGCCCAGAATTTGGGACGTAAATGAAAACATGGGCAGTCTATATGTATAACTGTGATTACATTAGAGATAAACTAATGTATCCTGCAACAAAACTGTAATAGTGTGGAAGACATATATTTGGTATTAAAATATATCACGCAAACGATTATACATATATGCTAAAAAGTACACCACTACAGAAAGGCAATTCTTACATTCGTGCATAACATGATAATTCATATAAAGAAATCACCCATAGTTTGTTATATTAGTACAGCAAAATACCTAATTATATTTTAATTGAAAGGCTGTGGAAAGCAGATCTCTCGCTCTCTGATCGCTATGTTAAAAATGCCTGTAAGCTTTTCCACTCATGTGACGACATATTCATGTGACAGACATGGACCAATCAAAAAGCGAGATTATTATGCGGTTCCATCCCAAAAACCGGCCTGTGTCATACCTCAAAAACTCAGTCCATGTCACCTCCCGGGCTCCGGACTAGAGGCGTGTGCATCTTTTTTTTTTAAATCGAATACTCGTTACAATTAGATTTCATACAGCTGTGATAGCCTATATATTTTATTATAAACTATTATTATTAATAATTATGATAATAATATAACATCACATATTATTAGATGTACAAACATCATTTAAAATGTGTCTTTTGCACCATAAATCAATTGGGCTAGCCGCTCGCTGGAGTGCAGGATGCGCCCTAGCCCGGAGATCACTGTTCGAATCCGGGCTATACAATCGCTGACTGTTGCCATTAAAGAAAAGCGGTGATTGGTAAAAACTGTTTAACAGGATACTATTTATTATTAATCTATTTCAAAATTAACGAAATACAAAAAAGGTAGGGGAGAGGATCCTCCTCAATAAATCAATGGGTTTCTCATTTTGAAATTAAAGTTTCAGAAATTGACTAATTAAACGTGCACACAACGTTATTGTGCAACATTCACGGAACGAGACCTTTAGGTAACTTAAACATAACTGTATATAATACGACCAATATACAACTTTTATGCAACGCCTGTGCACGTCTATAGCACCTCACTTATGGCACAACCAAAATATGACCTAAACACAATGTCGCCAGAACGTTGTGTGTTAGCTGGGTATTCATTTCAGTTCATTTTTTCTTCAACACTGTTTAACACATTTACATACGCACCAAGCAAGAACACTTATTAATGCCCATAACACTGGCGTTTATGAAAAATGGGACAAAGAGCCAAAAACTGGATATTACACTTAAACATTGTACTATATATTATAATAAAGGTTTGTACTTCCTCGCCATTCTCGTATAATCCTCATGCAGCTGTTTTTTTTCTTTTCATGCGATGCAGTTAGCTTATCTAAACCGAACACATTTGTTTTAAACGCATAGTTTTTCCAAACAAAAATACATAACTACGGTAATGCATTTATTAAAAACAAAGTAATCTAAATAATATCCTCTTAAGTCTAGTACTTCACACTCGCTCCAGTGTGTACTGAAGCTGGACTTATCGGCAGTTCAAACAAGAGCGGGTCAGCTCAACAAACTAGACCGATAGGCTACAGACAGTAGAGTGTCCGTGATTATACAAAGATGGTAGGGAAGCAACCTGTAGCATGTAGCTAGTATAGCAGTTGCAAGCAATGACACGGTATAGTACAGATTTCTTGAAGTTTCAGAGGTACGTACTGATGTCCACATTTAGTGTAGTTTAACAATAACAAAATATTGGTAAACAACAAGACATATATGATAACATGCTCCTGTTTACAGTTTTTAAAATAATATTCCGAAATGAAAATGATTTTGTAAAGACATGAATGCATTTTATGTTTATTCCTACCAAAAATGACTTGATTGATATGTTATTTGTGCTGAGTTAGAAAATAAACATACTGCTCCGTATAACCAGATTTTTATAGCGCCATTTTAAAATTCAAACATGGAATTAGTTATGCCCCATATTGTTCATTAAATTGATATGATATTGCACTTCTAGACATCGTGTTAATGTATTATTTGTGTATATTATTTATGATATGTGTATATTATTTGTATATTAATATCTGTATTGTTGTGTTATAGCATATTCTACGTATCACCAGATTTATATAGCGTCATTTTAAAATTCGAACATAGAATTAATTATCCCCCATATTGTTTTTGTTTATTAAAATGGTATGATATTGCAATTAATACAGCACTTGCCAATTTCAAGCATGACAGAGTTGTAATTGATAGGAAAACATTTTAAACTCTGGCAATTGTGTTCCACAAAGGGAAAGCCATCGGCCACGTACATTATGATGCCTGGGTGCGAAAAGATAAGCGATGTTTCAATGTAATGTTACGCAATGCACACAACGCATCAGACTGCTTAAAAACCTGCAGGATTCTTACATGATCTTTCTAGAGTGGACAGAGCCATACAACATGAAGAATAACTGCCCTAAGCACTACTGTTCAAAGTTGTCCCCAGCCTCAGGTACAGTGTTGCTGTCCCGACCTCTCCAGCCTCAGGGGCAGGGAGTAACATCACATTTGATATGGCGTCAATAAGTCTGGCTTTAAAAAAAAAAAACTTTACACACTTGGTGTGTGTTTCTTTCTTCTATGCTATTTAGTGTCTCAAGTTGTGTTTTCACCAGTGCATTATGTGGCAGATGTGGTTGTTTGATTTTCCAGGATGCCTTCCGCAAAACAATGGAAATTCAATGGCAAAAACTTAATTAAAGTAACATTAAGGTTTTGTTGCAAAAGTCCAAAAGGTTAGGAAGTTGCAGGTTAAGGTAGCCACACAACCTTAACTCTACATCCTTATGTGTATGTTTCCTGTCACACTTGACATCACATATGACATCATCAATGACATTGGCAATGACATCACTAAGCACATAACAAATTCTCCCCAAAGACTGGCCATACAGACATAACACTGGGAAATCAGTCCTTCTGATTGGTAACATGTTCAGTAAGCATTAGCATTCCCACAATGTTTGCTGTCATGCTAATTATTTCACCAGTGTTCTAAGTAAAACCAATATACTCAGAATACATTAGTGCTATAGAATTAATTAGGAACCTTCCATGTATTACTGGAACCAATGTTAAACAAGTCATATTTCACCAAATGCTATCAGCAATATGCATACAAACAATATGTTCTGTATGTGGAATCTGCAACATTGGCTTTCTTGTATTAACTGTACTATTTCATGTGATAAAAGGAGTCACTGCATTTTATGCAGTATGTTTGCAATGCGATTAACCATTATTCTTTCAAACTTTACAGTTGACTATGAATGCTTGCTAACATACTGTTATAGTGGAAGCCATTTATGACATAAAAATGTTTAGGTACAATTGCAGATCTCTGCAGTTCACCATTGTGAAAATTTAACAGTACTCAATGAAGTACATAAACTAGAGGCGGATTGTTATGCGTGGATGTTATGCTTGGCTGGATAAGTGTCCAACCCCTTGTAACAGCATTCCTAAATTATCTCAGGTGTAACCAATCGCCTTCAAAATCACACACCAAGTTAAGTGGCCTTGTGGCGGAGTGTCCCGCCCCTATTTATTATTATTTGTATTTTTGTTTGCGGCGCAGTTAAAAGTGCTGCGTCTTTTGTTATTGTTTTTATATTTATAATTTGAAAACCCTGTGAGGATGCGTGACTGATCAGCTACTGATTATTTAACTAGCTGACAGTCATGCATCCTTACCAAACGCGTGCAGACTGTGGCCGAGGGGTAATAAGATAATTAACAGCCAGTTAACCCCTCGGCCAGAGTATAAGAACCTGCAGCTGTGCGTTCTGCGGGGGTTGAGTGTACAGAGGAGAGTACGGAGAGCGGAGAGAGGAGAGAGCAAGGAGACAATACAATTGCTAAAACGTGCTGGATTAGCCAGCACGACACTTACTTGTTTGTCTGTTTATTTGTTTGGCCCTCGTGCCCTTTGGTTTCTGTTTTCTGTTTTGTTTAAATCTTTTGTTTGTTTATTTATTAAATACGCTGAATGCAGTTGCATTCAGCTTCACCCGCCCATCCATTGTTTTGGTTTCAGTTACTTTCTGGTCCGTGACGTCACCACACCTCACCACTGCGAGCCAGACTGTCACAGGCCTCCACCTGTGTTAAATTGTAGTGATTCACATGATTTCAGGATAAATTCAGCAGTTCCTGTAGGTTCCCTCTGCTTGATAGTGCATTTCAAAGCAAAGACTCAACTATGAGCACCAAGAAGCTTTCAAAAGAACTCCGGGACAAAGTTGTTGAAAGGCACAGTTCAGGGGATGGGTATAAACAAATATCAAAGGCCTTGAATATCCCTTGAAGCACGGTCAAGACGATTATTAAGAAGTGGAAGGTGTATGGCACCACCAAGCCCTGCCTAGCGTTATGTTTGGCCCAAACCCAACACAGCGCATCACCCAAAGAACACCATCCCTACTGTGAAGCATGGTGGTGGCAGCATCATGTTATGGGGATGTTTCTCATCTGCAAGGACTGGGGCACTTGTCAGGAAAGAAGGGAAAATGAATGGAGCAAAGTACAGAGAAGTCCTTGAGGAAAACCTGCTGCCCTCTGCAAGAAAGCTGAAACTGGGACGGAAGTTCACCTTTCAGCATGACAACGACCCAAAGCACACAGCCAAAGCTACACCAGAGTGGCTAAGGAACAAAAAGGTAAATGTCCTTGAGTGGCCCAGTCAGAGCACTGACATAAATCCAATCAAAAATGTGTGGCATGACTTGAAGATTGCTGTCCATCAATGCTTCCCAAGGAACTTGACAGAGCTTGAACAGTTTTGTAAAGAAGAATGGTCAAATATTGCCAAATCTAGGTGTGCAAAGTTGGTAGAGACCTATCCCTGTATCACAGCTGTAATTGCTGCCAAAGGTGCTTCCACCAAGTATTAACTCAGGGGGGTGGAGATTTATCCAATTATGATCTTTCAGTTTTGTATTTTTAATATATAATTTTTTTCTCAATAAAAACTTTTTTCCCCTTAACAGTGTGGAGTATGGTGTGTAGACAAGTGGAAAAAAATCCTCATTTAAATGCATGAAACTCTGAGGCAATGTGAAATAAGACTTGTGTAGACATGTGTAGAAGAGTGTAGACTTTCTATAGGCACTATATATATATATATATATATATATATATATATATATATATATATATATATATATATATATATACATTTACGCCGGGAACACAGTTTTTCTATGCGGTGTGAAAGCCTCATCTGACAGTATTCAAAAAAAAAAAAAAAAGGTTACATTGGTGTGAAAGGACCTTTAGCTAAGTTTTCTACTCTAAAGTAACATTTAAACTTGCCAGCAGTAAAAAGCAATAGTCTTTATATTATTGGTTTTTGTGTACTATTTAAAAGCTCTTGTGTATATTGATGTAGCTAAACCTACATTGTTTGGTGACCTTTCCGTGACATTTTCATAAATTCTTGTTTTTTTTCTCGCAGCTCATCCGTGAAATGTACTAAAAATCACTGTGACAAAATCATATCCATAACGATGAATTCTGGTGAATTTACTATTTACTGGAATCAATTTTATTTTGAACTGACTTGTTTAAATCTTGAAAAAACATAGTAAGTTAATGCTTAGCAGATCCTCAGTCAGAAAGTGTGACAATAGAGAATAGCATTTAAAAATGTATCTTTTTAATATAGGGTTGATGAACAGAACAGGCTAAATCTAGGAAGTACTTACTGGAATGACAAACAAGCAAGAGTATTTATGCACTACATTGCTGAGGTAGAAAGAAGGCAGCTGCAAGAGAAAACAAAAGGTGCAAAGTTCCTGTCAGTGATGTCAGATGGTTCAACCGATAGCGCTGTCATAGAAGAGGAGCTAGTATATGTATGATTCTGCACAAAGGGCTGGTGACTGTGCAGTTTGTGGGCATGCAGTCTGTGGAGAGGACAAATGCCCAACACATCTCAGCAGATTGTTTCAGACGGCTCATAAATGTTGCTTGTTTTTGCATTTTCTTTTGTCGTCGTCAGCCCCCGGAACGATGTTGGACGGTAAAATGTCTGTGTGGCTGGTGGATTTTTCCATCCACTACCCATATAACATAAACTATTTAAACCCTGAGTAGTCAATTAATGTTAATATTCAATTAATTGGACAGTAAATGATCATGTAGCATCTTCTCCCTTTCATTCAGGCATTGGTCAAATATGCTGCTGTACACATTTAGGAGGTTTAAACCCAATCCATGGGTGGCCAAATGAAAGATTCCCGTATGGGTGGTCAGCGTAGCAGTCAGTTCCTTCAGATGTGTCCTAGAAAATAATGAAACCAAGTCTTGGTATAACCGGAATGGTGATGTCCTTAGTTAACTAAATTCCTTCTGGATCTTGATTAATCTATTTAGGAATGTCACAGGGTGGCTTTGTGAATTACGTCAGGCCAGAAAGCAGTACAGACACAGTGGTGAGGAATGAGGAGCGGCAGCGCTCAGTGTTTAATAAACAAATAAATAAAAAGGTTGAACAAAACAGAAGACAGGACACGGTACTTACGCCAAAATAAATAGACAAACAAAACGGATTAACACTAAATAAACAGGACTAAGAGACAAACAAACACGGTGATACAAACACTTATTATTATTATTATTATTATTGTTTGTTTTACCTCCTCTCCACACCCATTCTCCACTCACCGAACACACAAATCCCGAGTGAATGAAATGTGCATCTATATATACTGTTATGCCGGGATTCAATTACTAATTAATTATTTACTTGAATCCCAGCACGTGAATTAATTATGTGCAACCTCGTGCTCACACACATATTAATTACTTTAAATGCACGTGAAGTGATGTGCAATCCTCGTGCTTAAATACAATTATACATTTTAAATAACTTGTGCTGCACACACCCATTTATATCCCGTGCAGCCATCTCTATACACCAACATTAACACACGCAACATACAACACATAACACACAAATGTACACAGGGGCGGGGCACATTGCCACAAGGAACCTGGCATCGCTTTCTTTTTTTAACTGTTCTGTATTCAACATTAGCAGAGTCTTACAGACATCAGCAGCATTGAGTACTTATGTTCTGCTAGAAAGTTTATATATAAACAGCATCAGTGTCACGGATATCGTTTTCACATGCTTGTTGACCCAGTTGTGATTAAACAATACCCATTACTTATATCCAGGGTGTTGCCATAATTTATTTCAGTACTGTATGTATTTATAAAACAGTATTTTTTACCCTGCAAGTCCCCCTCACAGTTGTTTCTGGGTAAACTGAAGCCCAAATTCTTATACTGTAAAACATTAAATAATTTTGGTTTAAAGCACTTTAAATATAGAATGAAGGATGACAAACCACAAATACTTGTAACCCCCAAGTACAATTTTAAAACTTACCTGAAATTTGTATTTCAGCAATTTTGAATTTGAATTAGCATTAGCTTTTAGAGTCGGAGGATGATGACTCTGCAGCTGTAATCCCATCTCAGGTTTTTGGTCACATTGATAGATTTATATAGATCATATTTTGGTGTACCACCACACTTGTGAGACAGTTTGCTCTTTAAAATATTTTGCATATTTAAAACTAAACAAAAATACTATTATCTATTGAAGAATATCGAGATATTTAGTAATTAGTGAAAATGGGCAATAAAATCCTCACACCACTTTCCGTAAATCATTTGTTGCTTCCAAACGTAAAAATGATATTTCAAAATTTGAAAAAAAAAAAAAAACTATTGACAACTAACATAGATTACGAGCGGAAACAGAGCCCAGACAGCACTCAGCAAGGACAGGTGCCTGCAAAGCTTTTCAGGACACCCGTAATTAAGGAGATGCCATCAATTTGTATATATTCAATTGGCAAATTTGTGTTGAATTTAATTGGCAGATGTTTCAACTCCCCATGGTCTGTTTCTGATTTGTAACAAGATTAAATAATGGTTTGCTATATTAAACTGCATGAAAAGTGCCACAAGCTAGCTGTTAGGTGTACTGTGCAAAGATACATGGAACACCCAGACAGATATTCTGAAGGAGCATCTGCTTGCAAAGTCTTTGAAGTTCCCTTCAGTTTAATAGCTGCCTGAGGACAGGAAGAGGGAAGACTGATAACTCAAGATAGATGTATTTAATTGTTTGATTGCTCATTACACTGGATTAGATCACTGGCAAACTGTTTATTCACGGTGAGCTGAAATTAATTATTAATTGCTTTTTATATGTATTAGATATTGTTGGAAGTAATTCAAAGTCATTTTAATTAGGCATTTGACATTATTAGTAACTGTTTTATTTTGTTTCTAAAAATCTGGTATCCAGAAAATGAAGAGTTTGTTTGAATGCTTTACAGTCAGGCACTGTGCTGGCAGGTCCCTAGAGAGGTTTATCCTTGCAGTTTTGGGAGAGCACCTCATTCATAACCTGAACACCCACTGCCATTCAGTCCTGGGCTTCTCTCAAGCACAGGCTGCCAAGTCAAATTGCATTGTGGTTTTATGATGTGGAATAAAGTCCACTAGAAGTTTGAGACTAGTCAGATTCAGATTCAGACAGACTGCTGCACCACCTGACCCCTTGTTTGAATACTTAGATTCTACATGTGGTACTGTATACTGCCAAATTAGCTTATTTGTCACCAGATTGTCAACCATTCGGTGTATTTTGGATGAGTAAACAAGACCGGTACAGTACATATTTTGAAATAATCTGATAACAATCTTAAATCTCTGCCAAATCACTCATTCATGTCATATGAAATGCTGCTGCCCCCTTGTATAGAGTCATGCTTTGACAGACAAGATAAGGTGCCAGGTGATTCATAATACTGTAAATAACCAACATGACTTAGTACAAAATGTTGGGGACTTAGTGATACTTGTTTTTAATAAAACCACAATTCAAACAAAACCCTGCACATTTGTTTATTACTGTTAAAAGATTTAAGATTTAAACTGCTGTACATATTTATTGTATTCTATTTAAAAAATGAAATTGGACATGACCAACATACCCAATGCCTAAATAATAAGCACTTGCTGCTTTAACAATGGACAAGCATTGGGTTAAAGTATAGTGTTAAAATTTGTATGTGATCAGTTCTCTTCGGGGTTAAATACTTTTAAAGACACGGTACTCGATCAGGCTTTAACAATGTAAGTAAACACATTAGTTATACAACATGGTAGCCAGACTAAGGTAAAGAAAGAATTGCAATAGCAAGAAAGAAGCCTTCGATAATTCTTGCAGACCTGTCATAATAAAAAAAAAAATGCAGGGTGATTTTGGTGTTAAAATAGGTCTCATAGGCTGTCAATGTTTGTAATAAAAAATGTAGTGTTAAAATTACAACACAGCGCTTCACTGTTGCTTTTTTTTTAATTCACACTTTAAAACCAACATACAGACAGGCAAAGGCTTTGAGAAACACTCAAGCAGCTGAATCACGCACACACACACAAATTCAGCCAAACAAAAAAAAAGTTTCTATTTTTCTTTTTTCCATTTCAAAGGGCAACCACAACATCTAATACATGTAAGTAATTAGTTTTGTGATATTCAAAACTTTTACAAGCATCCCGTGTAAGCTCTGTATTAGCTACTACATATTTATATTCTATTCTTTAATACTGTATATTCTATGTTGCCACGAAACAGAACTATATTGAACAAAATATATCCTAGTAATCTTCATGTACATACATATGTATTTACAAAAAATATATTCCTATAATATACAAGTTTATACGTCATGACACTCCTGGTAAGCAGCTTTATTTAAAACCAAACCATTACCATTATCACTCTCACAACAACAAGCACAGTACAATGGAGAATAAATAATACATTCAGAATAAAGACATGGACAATCAAACAACACAATGATGAGAATTGAGGTTCAGACCAATAACAGAAGAATTTAAGGAGATGTTTTTAAAAGAGCAAGAAAATAAAAAATACTGGCATGGGTCTGGAAATGAGTGGTATAAAGCAGTCATACAATGCTTGGCTGTGGGGTGGTGTGAATGAATTACCTGTTCCATCACAAACAAAACACACTTTACACATAGCATTACAGATAGGCAGTTACTGATTTATTCTTCTATCCATTGCCTGTCATTAACACATTTTATTTGTGATGCTCTCATCCAACCACATGTCGTTGAACTTGTTCCCGCAAACACTGCATATTTTTTCAATTAAATTTAGTTCCAGTAACTTGCTAATGGGAATATTTTGTCACAGAAAGATGCAATGAAGTCTGTTGTCAAAATGTGGTGATTACCCTCTGGGAACAATTATTTTAAAAATACAGCCCTTTGCAACACATAAATAAATCAATAAATAAATAAATAAATAAAGAAGTTTGGTGATTGGATAGCTGTTTGTTTTAAGCTTAGACTTCTGCCCCTTAGCTATAAGATGCAATACACTGTAAACTAGTGTAAGTAGCATCTACGAAGGGTACTTACCTTGGACAAAAGTCACGTTTGTACCCAAAAGTGTATTAAATTAGCATAGCTGGGAATTCATTGCCAGTGGCTTTATTATTGCTGTGGGCTACCGACAGCACCAGGCTTGAGTGTACACCTAGAGCTGAAGTTAAATCTCTTAAACCTAATTAATTTAGGAAGACTTGATTTAGAAGAACAAAAACATGAAAAAAAAATTGCTGGTTCCACAAATTTGTTCAAAACGACAAATACGTGATACTATTTGTAGTTGTACTAGTATAAGAATATTATGTACTGGGAAATGTGAGCAAGTAGGGTAGCCTATTGTAGATGTACTAGCAATATTTTAAAAATGTACTCTACTAAACATTTTGACTTTAATTGTTATTTCATTAACCTAAAGTGCTGGTATTTTAGCTCTGTTCGTACAAGGATCAGAATTGCTGAAGCTCCGGTGTCCTAGGAAATAAGTTGATCGGGAAATAAGTTCATCAAGCTCTAGAATTTAAAGGGGAGGTTCCATTGTTTCTAATGTCTACGAGCTTAGACTGGGAAATAAGTGGATCGAGCCTAGGAAATAAGTTGATCGGATATATTAACAAACAATAAATAATTTTAAATTAATTTTGTAAGTATAATTTATAAAATGAGTAGATCGGATGTATTCGACAGCTTGACGCTAGATAAGAGAATGTGAATATCGCTGTAGATCAGATATATTAGCCTAACAAAAAATAAATTATTTAAAATTAATTTTGTAAGTATAATTTATATTAATAAGTAGATTGGATATATTCAAAAGTATGACGCTAGATAAGGGAATGTGAATATCACTGTAATATATATTAGCAACAAATACATCATTTAAACTAACCTTTGATATTAACAGTAACCTGTGATATTAATGTGTATTTCTGTTTGTGTAACAAATGTTAACTAGCAAAATATGTTACATATTTAACGTTATTTTGCATTTCTGGAGGTGTTCTTGTTTTGGGAAGCACTGCTGTATGGATAGGTATGTGAGCAATTTTCCAAAAGTTAAAGCATGGGTTTCAGTCATGGAAAAAATTGAGCTCCTTGCTGCGATTACTAACTAGTCCACGGTGCACATCAATCACATGAGTACTTGAAAAGTGTTGCTTATACAGTATTATTATTATTTAGTATTATGCGCTTTGTTTCATTTATTTTTACTTTGTATAATTAGAACAGAAAACGAACAGGAGGCTGGTTATCATCATGCATGCATTTCAATTACAAGTTTATGAAGAAACAATACATGAATTAGATAAAAACTAAAGAGTCTTTGCTAAACCGTGGTAAATACCTGTAGTTCAATACCAACCAAGATAGCTATTGTACGAAAGAGAGGTCATATAGTATATGTAGGCTGCTGTATATCAGCATGATTTTAAAAATGTTAAATTCCTGTAGTACAACAACCATGTAAGACATATAATGAGAAAGATATACAGTATATTGAACTAAAGTAATTTATCACGATCTAAAATCATGTAGATATACACATATACACTGTATGCTCTCTCTTCCTCACAAATCTTATCCCTTAGTAATACTATATATTACTGCAAGGAATACAATGGTCACGTTTACGAAGAATATGGCATTTATGTTCATGTATTGTGTGCAAACAACATGAGAGATTTTTTTTTTAATTCCCAACCTGAGTGCACGACACAATTCCTTTCTAAAAAAACTTTCGTCTGGCTATTTGTGGTTAATTTTCTTCACCCTATCCCAATTTAAAAACCGCAACCCTAAACCTCAAACCTTTTTTTAAATAAACATAATTGTATGTGTAACAATATGCTTAAGACATGCAGACAAAACAATGTACTGTATGTATTTTTTTTTTAAACTGGCAGTGGTAGGCCTACGTTTTGCCACGTCTAAACTGTAGTAAAGTTACAGCTATACTAATATTAAAATGTAAAAATACGACCTTGTCATACTAATATTATGAATGCAGCAAGTCATTAGATTATATTACTGAAACATTTTAATTTTGACTAAAGATTGACAAGATTTTGACGTGTAAAATAATTTAATATATAAATAAATCTCTGTGATCACACATAAACTACATCTGATTGACAACTATGTTATAGAAATATAAAAAGACAGGGGTTTAAAACAATTTATCATATAAAGAGTCGTCAATCACACATTTTAAAGTTCATACTAAAAGACAGTGGCACGAACACGCACCAACATACACAGTCTTGCAAATAAAACGATCGGATAAAAATAAAAAGCCATGCAGTGAACCTCCCCTTTAATCAAACTGTTGCCCCATCTTACTTTTGCCCACTATTGCATTACTGCTCTTGTGCGATCAATTTATTTCCCGGTCAACTTATTTTCTATGACACTGGTTCTGTAAGAAAACTTGTATATATTATATATGTACGTGTATAATAGGTTTATAATAAATATATGTGCAGTCAAAAATGTTTGGCAAATAATACAAGGATAGTAAACAGAGATTTCTTATGGAATGTTTTTTTATAAATTTTTTGGTGGCCAAATGAGGCAGGCTGCATTTGCAGTGCTTCGACACAAACTAAAAACTTTGTGGAAACCCAGTTTAAGAAAGCTGTATGATACCAGTAGTCGTGCAAGGCCAAAACTACATGTAAACACACACTATCCAATAGGTACTTCCAAAATAGAGTGAGAAAAAGGTGAGACTTATTTTTTCTTTTTCATGGAAACTGCCCCAATGATACAGCATGTGTTGAGTTCAGTCATTGCTTATTAAATAAGAGGTGATCTACAGAAAAGGGTTCATAGTGCAAATGACATTCCCATGCTGACTGACTGTGGAACAGATGTAGCTGGGAGAGATAATGTAATGGTGTACTGTAGGTATTTTTCTGCATGTCTGGTAGTGAATTGTCTGGTAGATTTAGCTGAACTAGATCACTGTCATGGACAAGGAATCTCAAAAAAGTGACCAGGCAGTGTTTACATTTTGATCTGATGTGTAATATGAAGTACTACTACCCACTCCTTATATGCTACAAGTAATTTTACTCTTATTATCTGTACTGTGATAAAAATGTCATAAACATAACAGATACAGGTATGATCTGAGTACTCGGCACACACCTATTTTGCAGCACAACAGGTGGGCATCCAGGTTTCTGCATATCTGTGCCTACAGTTATGGCCAAAAAGTTTTGCATCATCACCCTATAGAATTAACAGATTTAGCTTCATAAAGTTGAATGAAACCTGCTGAATAATGTTACGTTAACATATTGAATTAGATACCGCTTTGTAGTTTTCCATGTACTTATGAATCCCATTATCTTCTCAACCTCCCTGCTATGAAGGTTTCACTAAATAGACTTGCAATCATTAAATGCGTCCCTTTTTTATTTTTACATCAAAGAGCCAAGATACACGCTACTGGCATCAGGGTACTGTGTGTGGCATAGGCAGAGTTAAAACCAGCAAAGCTATTACTGTGTAGAAGTACTTACAAGCAGCACTAATGCATTAGCAAGAGTGTTAATGGATACACTAATATCCAAGGGCTACCATTTAATTTTAGAGAGGGCATCAACAATTCTTCCTTATAGGTCCTGTCCTCCCGAAACGGAATAATCAACCTCATTATATTTAAGTATGATAACTATAATTAATTATATGTGCATATATTAGATTAGATTAGATAGAGGGTGTTGATGGACATTACATTGGTTTATTTTATTGGTTGCCAATAGCTAAATAATTAATTTAAAAAATGACGGGTCAGCCCTCATTTGAACTCCAGTGATGTTTACATTAAGGTCAGTTACTGTAAGCAAAAAAATAAATAAAAATGGTATTTATTTATAATAATTGTATTAATTTAACTTTGGCCACGATACACTGAAACCACGCACCCTTTCTGCTGACAGCTCCAGCCACTTCCACGCACGTCCCTGGCTCAACACCCCCAGAAACCTCTCACCAGGAGCAGCCTCATACAGTTTCCTAATGATCTTAAGTCGCTTACTACAACCAGTGAACGATCTCCTTAACACTGAAGAATTACCTTCATCTTCGATAACAACAAGATCAACAGAACTGTTTGTATGAACATATGCACTGTGTATATATTTTGACAAATACTCAAGGTAATGATTTTAGTTCTAAGCTGGTATTCACTTATTTAAGCAACTCTTACATGTATTCCAAGTGCAGAGACTGGTACTAGTTATTATATTTTTTTCGAATGAATGTATTTTATAATTTATGATGATGAAAACTGTAGTTTTCAACAGGTTTACTGTCTTTTTTGTAATACTTTTACAAATCATTTACAAAAGATTGTAGGTTTAAAGAAAACGCTCTACCTCCTGTACCTCCATTTTACAACAACTACAAGTGTTTTATTGAATAATATACAGTATATATATATATATATATATATATATATATATATATATATATATATATATATATGTAAGCAATAAGACCCGACACTGAGGGCATTACCAGGCATTATACAACCGTGGGTAATGGGGCCCAAGACGAAGTCGAGGGCGCTATTACAACCAAACGGCACAATTAACTTTAATTTTATTGATTTTAACAGAATTTTTAGGTTTCCCTTTTTTTCCAATGTACCCTACCACATAAGCACTCTAAAATGAACGTTCTGTAAATATAGTCCTCCATAACAACAATCTTCTCTATAAAATGTGTAATTGGTAATTGATTTGAAAATTTCCAGATATCAAGCAGTGTGACAGAAATACAGTGATTCTTGGTGGTAAATCTCCCTCCCGACCTATGAGGGCGCTAACCGTGTTTGTACATTGTGGGAAGGATAGGTGTGTTTATTATTTGGGCCTGCATACCCGTGTTTATTTACCCCGTGCATTACTCATTGTTATGTATTGCCGGGGATCTTTATTTGGTCACCAGACCTGGAATTATAAAATAAAAGAAACCCCTTTCCAACTGGATTACAAATCTCTGTCTGTTAATTACGCACCACATCACTCCTGCACCTGTACACTGCAAACCACTTTGTCACAGCAGTTATTAAAAATGCTTCCGGGAATGTTGCCTAGTTGTTAATAGCTGATGGAGTGATCTTGTTTGATTTGTTTTTGTGATGCGGTTACAAAGATTCTAAGGGCATAAATCAGGGATTATATCCCTCTAACTCAACCATATTTAGAATGCGTGGAATCTTTCCATTGAAGTTATATATATATATATATATAGAGAGAGAGAGAGAGAGATATATATAGAGAGAGAGAGAGAGAGAGAGGGTTAGACTAGTACCTTTTGAAACTTGCTAGTCCTGATGTGAAGTGGAATCAACAACAACAGCTGGGGTCCCTGAAAATAGGCTTACATTTTAATTTCGTACTTTTTTTAAAGTATCGGACGGTACCCATCTTGCTTTTACAATTACAGATTTACATTTTTCAAGGTATGTGTCTGAGAGGGGTGGATAATGTGCAGAAGTGTTTTTTTGTAGAGTTTAAAAAAATACATTATTTTAAGTGACAAAGTCAGGGTGACTGAGTATTAAAGACAGCGATTCTTTATTTTCTTTTGTTGCTATCTTCCAGTTCATGAAATTGTTCTTTATCCAAATCAGCATGTCTACTTACTACTTTTTGCAGGGATTTTTTGCAGGTAATTGGTCACTCAGTTTCATAGTTACAGCTGTACATCTGTAACTCTAAAAGCAAGATGGCTACCGTCCGATACTTTAAATTCTCTGAGGCAGTGCAGTGATTTAGAATATGTGACAAGGCTCCAACTGTCTGTATCCATCCAATATACAGACAGCTGGAACCTTGCTTGACCAATCACATATATATATATATATATATATATATATATATATATATATATATATATATATATATATATAATACAATGATGAAGGCTATATTTGCATCCTGAGCCATTGGGAAAAAAAGGTATAATAGCGCAGCAGTGATGACAAAATGGCATATCCTTCTTGAAGATTACACTTGACCTTTGACCCATATTTCACTTCTGTGCACCCTGAGAGAGTTGTATGTTGTTCGTTTTAACTGATGATGGCTGTCTGTGGTTGCTTGTGTTGTCTTGCCCCTTCCACTGTTTGTAAGGGGGTGGGAGGGAATGTATTTAGGGGTAAAAACCTTAACATGGGATTTCCCTACTTTTGTCGTTTTAATATCAACCCTAACTGATGCATTAATGAAGTTTTATAGATATATATATATATATAGTGTGAATCAACTCACCCACTCGGGTTCGTTGGCCCTTTAAAAATACGACCCAACACACTGGAATGGATTTTATGCGCTGGTGCGCTATTTTTAATAAACACAAAAATCAAACAAACACCAAATAAACACCTAGCTCTTTCAGAGCACTAACTCAAACTTTCTGGGCTCTGGAAGCGCGGCTCCTCCCTCTGGGCTCCGGGCGGCTCCTCCCTCTGGGCTCCGAAGCGGCGGCTCCTCCCTCTGGGCTCCGAAGGCGGCTCCTCCCTCTGGGCTCCGAAGCGGCTCCTCACACGCCTGGACCAACCGCTCCAACTCGGTTGGCTCCCGCCTCGAGTCTTCGGCAGTGCCCACCCCAGCTCCTGTGTCTGCCTCTCCATCCTTCTTGTCTACTCCTCCTGAGCAGCAATGTTACGATTGATCATTTCGATCAGTTCTTTAAAATCCATTTTACTGGGTCGTAGGGGCGCCCAAAACTTCTGACACCAAATGTAAACGAACTCACCCACTAGGGTTTGTTGCCCCTTTAAAAATACGACCCAACACACTGGAATGGATTTTATGCGCTGGTGCGCTATTTTTAATAAACACAAAAATCAAACAAACACCAAATAAACACCTAGCTCTTTCAGAGCACTAACTCAAACTTTCAGGAACACCCTGACTACAAGTAGGACGGCTAAGCCGTTTCCCCACCAAACAATAAACAAAAACCACACAGGTTTAATACAGCACTTTTTACCTCTTTCTGCCGCCTTCTACTCAGCAGCCCCTAACAGACTGGCTGCTTTCTTTAAATACCCTGCACCTGGCTCTAATTTAATAATAAGCACCAGGTGCAGGGAATGATTCATAATAAAACAATTAACAAAACTGATTAACAAAACACAAAACAATTAAACAATAAACCAACGTGCATTTTCACGTGTTTTTTTTTTTTTTTTTCTTCAGGGAGGCTTTAACCCCCTCCCTGCTATCTCACAATAGTAACAAAGTGCTCGCCACCCAGGCTCGCACCGGGGTCTTTTTCCCTTCTTTTAAAAATGACCCAACACACAGACTGTCAGTTAAGCGCTTTTATACACACTTTTACAAAAAAATAAACAAAAACAAAATAAACACCTAGCTCTTCCAAGCACTTACTATACATTTTTGCAGGTTCCCTGACTAATGTGCAGGACAGCTAAGCTGTTTACCGGGCATAAAATACAAAAACCCACAGCATTACAACCAAAAGGTTCACACAGTACCTTTACACACAGAATACGCCACACAGTCAGGCTCTTCACACAGCAGCCACCCTGAATGAACTAACTCTGGGGTTTATATGCACCAGAGAAACAGGTAAAGGCAGCTGGCTCTAATTTAATAATAATGAGGCCAACTTCCAAAACAATAAAACAATTACCAATTAACACAAATTAAACAATATTAAACTGGCAGGGAGGCGCTTGTCCCTGCCACAAAATACAGATATTTACCCTGTCCCTGCCACAAAATACAGATATTTACACTTGCAGGGTCCTGCCTGCCACTATATATATATATATATATATATATATATATATATATATATATATATATATATATATATATATATTTATTTCTTAGCAGGCAGCCCTTATCCAGGCTTACTTATATATATATATATATATATACATATATATACAGTGCCTATAGATAGTCTACACCCCCTTGAACTTTTTTCACATTTTGTTGAGAAAAAAATTATATATTAAAAATACAAAACGGAAAGATCATAATTGGATAAGTCTCCACCCCCCTGAGTTAATACTTGGTGGAAGCACCTTTGGCAGCAATTACAGCTGTGAGTCTGTTGGGACAGGTCTCTACCAACTTTGCACACCAAGATTTGGCAATATTTGACCATTCTTCTTTACAAAACTGTTCAAGCTCTGTCAAGTTCCTTGGGGAGCGTTGATGGACAGCAATCTTCAAGTCATGCCACAAATTTTAGATTGGATTTAGGTCGGGGCTCTGACTGGGCCACTCAAGAACATTTACCTTTTTGTTCCTTAGCCACTCCAGTGTAGCTTTGGCTGTATGCTTTGGGTCATTGTCATGCGGAAAGTTGAACATCCGTCCCAGTTTCAGTTTTCTTGTAGAGGGCAGCAGGTTTTCCTCAAGGACTTCTCTGTACTTTGATCCATTCATTTTCTTCTATCCTGACAAGTGCCCCAGTCCCTGCTGATGAGAAACATCCCCATAACATGATGCTGTGTGGCAGAGTGTCCCGCCCCTTTGTTTGTTATTTATTTATTATTATTATTATTATTATTATTATTATTATTATTATTATTAGTTTATTTAGCAGACGCCTTTATCCAAGGCGACTTACAGAGACAAAGGTGTGTGAACTGTGCATCAGCTGCAGAGTCACTTACAATTACGTCTCACCCGAAAGACGGAGACAAGGAGGTTAAGTGACTTGCTCAGGGTCACACAGTGAGTCAGTGGCTGAGGTGGGATTTGAACTGGGGACCTCCTGGTTACAAGGCCCTTTCTTTAACCACTGGACCACACAGCCTCCTATATTTATATTATGATTTATGTTTTATATTACGGCGAAAGCCGATTGTTATTTGTTATTGTTTTGTATTTTTAAAAACCTTGTGAGGATGGGTGACTGATCAGCTACTGATTATTTAACTAGCTGACAGCCGCGCATCCTTACTGAACTCGTGCAGACTATGGCCGAGGGGTAATGAGATAATTAACAGCTAGTTAACCCCTCGGCCAGAATATAAAAGCCTGCAGCTGTCTGCGCCTAGGAGGAGAGTGTACAGAGGAGAGTACGGGAGAGCGAGCAAGGAGAGAGAAAGTAAAAGATAAACAACTGCTAAGCGTGCTGGTTTTTACACCAGCGCAATATTTATTTGTTTATTTCTGTTTGTTTTGCCAATGCACCTTTTTGTTTTGTAGTGTTTTGTTTTGTTTAAATCTTTTGTTTTTGTTTATTATTTAATAAAAGGCTGAAAGCCGTAGCGTTTCAACAGTCGCGCATCCTTACTAAACTCGTGCAGACTAATGCCGAGGGGTAATAAGATAATAGCTTATTACCCCTCGGCATTAGTCTAGTTAACCCCTCGGCCAGAATATAAAAGCCTGCAGCTGTCCGCGCTGAGGAGGAGAGTGTACAGAGGAGAGTACGGGAGAGCGAGCAAGGAGAAAGTAAAAGATAAACAACCGCTAAGCGTGCTGGTTTTTACACCAGCGCAATACTTATTTGTTTATTTCTGTTTGTTTGGCCAATGCACCTTTTTGTTTTGTTGTGTTTTGTTTTGTTTAAATCTTTTGTTTTTGTTTATTATTTAATAAAAGGCTGAACGCCGTAGCATTTCAACTTTGCCCCGCTACTTCCTGAGTCTGTGTTTCTGGTCTGACTTCACCACTGCAAGCCACTTGATCACAGTTGGTGTCCAGAAGAGGGATACAGCGCCGCCAAGCGTCAGACCAGGAATACCGTAGGGTTTTTTTTGTTGGTTTTTGGGGAAAAAAAAATGGAAAGAAGCAGCCGAAGGAAACAGCAGCAGCAAGAACAACAGCAGCAGCAGCAAGTGCAACCACGCAGGGCCAGTTGCACAGAGGCCCTCCCAAATGTGATCAACCTCCTGTGGGCCAGAGATGGAGAGCAATTGGAAGCCTGGGAAAAGCAACACCTCCCAGTGTCCTTCCCAGAAGTTGCGGACATGGTAATCCGCTACCTGGCTGCAGATATGGCAGGGCTCCCGCTATCTCCAGCTCCATCGGGAGAAGCCCCGTCGCTGCCATCTCCAGCGCCAGAGGGAGAGGAGCCATCGCTGCCATCACCAACGCCAGAAGGAGAGGAGCCCTCGCCACTGTTTCCAGCGCCAGAGGGAGAGGAGCCATCGCTGCCATCTCCAGCGCCAGAGGGAGAGGAGCGATTGCTGCTGTCTCCATCGCCAGAAGTAGAGGAGCCATCGCTGCCATCTCCAGTACCAGAGGGAAAGGAGCCATCACTGCCGTCTCCAGCGCCAGAGGGAGAGGAGCCATTGCTGCCATCTCCAGCGCCAGGGAGAAAGGAGCCATCTCTGCCGTCTCCAGTGCCATAGGGAGAGGAGCCATCGCTGCCGTCTCCAGCGCCAGAGGGAGAGGAGCCATTGCTGCCATCTTCAGCGCCAGGGAGAAAGGAGCCATCGCTGCCGTCTCCAGCGCCAGAGGGAGAGGAGCCATTGCTGTCGTCTCCAGTGCCAGAGGGAGAGGAGCCATTGCTGCCGGACCTCCTACCGTGGCCGCCACCTTTGGCCCGTTGCTGCCCCTGTTCCTGGGCCGGGACTGTGAACCGGGACTGTGGGGACTAAGGGGGGAGGTGGCCAAAAAGGCTATGTGCACAAGGGGGTGGGGGGGGGCACATGTGGCGGAGTGTCCCGCCCCTTTGTTTGTTATTTATTTACATTATGATTTATGTTTATATTATGGTGAAAAATGATTGTTATCTGTTGTTGTTTTGTATTTTTAAAAACCTTGTGAGGATGGGTGACTGATCAGCTACTGATTATTTAACTAGCTGACAGCCGCACATCCTTACTAAACTCGTGCAGACTATGGCCGAGGGGTAATGAGATAATTAACAGCTAGTTAACCCCTCGGCCAGAATATAAAAGCCTGCAGCTGTCTGCGCTTAGGAGGAGAGTGTACAGAGGAGAGTACAGGACAGCGAGCAAGGAGAGAGAAAGTAAAAGATAAACAACTGCTAAGCGTGCTGGTTTTTACACTTGGTGGTGTCATACACCTTCCACTTCTTAAAAATCGTCTTGACCGTGCTCCAAGGGATATTCAAGTCCTTTGATATTTGTTTATACCCATCCCCTGATCTGTGCCTTTCAACAACTTTGTCCCGGCGTTCTTTTGAAAGCGCCTTGGTGCTCATGGTTGAGCCTTGGCTTTGAAATGCATTACCCAGCAGAGGGAACCTACAGGAACTGCTGAATTTATCCTGAAATCATGCGAATCACTACAATTTAACACAGGTGGAGGCCACTTAACTTGGTGTGTGATTTTGAAGGCGACTGGTTACACCTGAGCTAATTTAGCTATTACAAGGGGGGGTGGACATTTATCCAACCAAGCAATTTCAGTTTTTTATATTAATTTTAACCTTTTGTAGTCCATTTATTTAGCGCATCTCAGGCTCATCAGGTCCAATTTATTTTCACACGCGCAGTTTATTTTAGACGCACTGTTTAAACGTATTTTTTTCACAGTAAAACAGGTTTAAAAGGCACTGCATATCAACAGGACACTCAGTACTTCATCTCCAGCCCCGCCCCACCCCTTGTTTGCTGTATTTTTCACATACCTCTTCATAGTCGTGCATACCGATAAATCATCTCCTGATCGCTCGTTTTATCACCAAACTCCTCAATAATGCGATCCAAGTCTTTATTTAATATTATAACATCTCAAAAAGCTCTGCAAATGTCTGTGATATTCTTTGAGCGCTGGATGCAGAAGCAGCTATCTTGTTTGTTTATGTCCGTGTTATCTCTGTGGTGCCGGGGCTATGTGTATTGCTCAGATCTGCCCCCTTTTTTTTCGGCTTCTCTCATCTCCTATCGGTCTCACTCAGCCATTGAATGGTTTTCTCTGGTTTTTCCAGAGATAAAACGACTAGAGACCTGTTTTTTTACGTCGTTTTGATGGGAAAATTGTAATGTTGGACCTGGTCCGACATAGGACCGTGAAGGATTAATATATGTTTTTATGACACTGTGAACAGGCTGGCTGTAGGGGTGACATCAGGCCAGAAAGAAACACTCAAAGACAGTACACTGTGGCGCTCAATGCGTTTAATTGTAAAAATAAAGGGTTTAAACAAAAACAGCACACGGCACAGCATCTATATATACTGTTGTGCCGAGATTCAATTACCAATTAATTATTCATTTGAATCCCAGCACGTGAACTAATATACAACTATATATTTTAAATCACTCATGCTACACAGACCCATTTATATCCCGTGCACCAATACCTATACACCAACATTAACACACCACACGCAACACACAAATAAACACAGGGGCGGGGCACATTGCCACAGGCATTTATAAATATCAAGTGGATATAAGCATATACTATTTCATGAACTAAATGTATCAGGTACATTTTTTTCCTTATTACTGATAATAATGAAATGAGTAACTATTATTTTATTTATAAATATTTATTTTGAGAAAATAAATCGAGAGTTGTGTCCATTATTGCTTATAAAGACCCTGAAAATAAACGTGTATTATGTCATTGCAATCACTCAGGTAAGGTGACCAGATAGCAAAAGTGAAAAATCAGGACACTTTCAGTTGGGGGGGTAGTGTAAGGGTTACAATATAAGTTTGTATATAAAATAAAATAAAAAACAGAGCGTGCACATACCATGTACTGTAGATCGTATGCCCTCTAATTACTGCAATACTGCTTCGATTAAGACAAAGGTATTCTGTTTTGCAGTTCAGCAGTTTGCACATGTTGCGCAGTCCCTGACCACCTTCAAGACACACCTGTTCAGACAGTATCTGTAAACCTCACAACTCTCGACTATACAGGACTGTATGGCACTAATGGTAACCGTATTCACATTTTTTGTAATTGATCTTATTTGAATTCGTTCTCATCCATTTACTGTATTTACTACTTGCTCTTAATGGACTTTACTCTTATTCGAAAACACACTCAAACGTAATTATTACTGTTTTTTATTTTCTCTTATTTGCATTTGCTCATGTACTGACTATTGTATTTGATAACTACTCCTATCTGTAATGTGATATTTTGTAATGTGATATTTCATAATGTGATATTTTGCAATGTGATACTTTATATTTTGTAACAACTTGTAAGTTGCCCTGGATAAGGGTATCTGCTAATAAATAAATAATAATAATGATGTTGTATGCCACCGGCGTTATGCTTCACATCTGACTCGCCACTGTGACTGATGCTGCATTCTTTGTTACGCAATTTACAAAATGTCTTTGTATCAGTCATATGATTAAATCCAGGTGACATTTTTTTTCTCACTTCATTCGGTACTTTTTTTTTGCTTCTTAGTGACAGGTTCATCAACAACACCAGCCATCAGGACACTCACTACATGGTAAAACCGCGCAGGTTACTATGATTGGATAGCCGCATAGATGCAAACAACTCAGTCAAACAGCATGCCCTAAACTAGTAGAGTATGCTGTTGCACCACAAGACAGTACACCAGCCACATACGAATTTCGAACAAGAAAATCTAAATTTCACAAAAATCAGGTTTTCAACGATTACTCTGAAAATCGGGACAAATGGCATCCCGGCAGTATCTCGAGCGGGACGTGGGACAAAGCCCCTAATATCAGGATGATCCTGATTTTATCGGGACGTCTGGTCACCTTACACTCAGGTGAAACAATGTCTTGTAATCTGCCCAAACATCAATATTTTTCAACATTCAGGAAGTATTGTAAGGTCCATCGGGAAAATAAATCAAGCAAATATTGTGTTGAAAAAAAGTGAAAAGTTTATATGGTTTCTGAAGTACATTAAAATGTTCCCCAGAGTGTTCTGAAAAAAAGGACACCATTTGCAAGATGCTACTGTAAAAAATAGATTTTTAGTGAATTTTCACTAAGGAAGAGAGTCAATTACAGCCATAAACGCAGCAGCACATCTATATGGTCATCATCTATATGGTCATCTTTGTCCAAAGAAATCAATACTTTTCTTTTGCAATAACAGTTCATATTGTTAAACCGTTCCAGTTCACCTCCTATTACGCAATTACTGCAGTGGTTACTATGGATTTCAGTGTCAAATAATTTTCTAATCCAAGCACACCACCTGCCAGGCATTTATAATAATGCAGCTGATGCTCTTTCTGTTTTACATATTTCCAGATTTCAGTCTGGTCCCTACAGCTCAGCCAAATCCAGCAGTGACACCCCAGTTCAACCAGCTAATTTTCAAATGAACCCAACTATCATTGAACTGCTCAATACAGCGCATGTATACATGGCTGCAGCACTCTCTCCTTCCACCAAATCCTCTTATTCCACCAACTAGGACTGGATTATGGCTTTTATAGTGCACGCAAAGGACTCTACATCTTACAGCAGCTACAATTAAATCCTATCTGTCAGGAATACAATACCAATTTCACTTGATGTCCATTACCTCCCCAACTCTCCTATCAATACCAGCTGTCCACCTTTTCCTGCGTGGACACTCTAAGAGCTCTCCGACCGCTTATCCTTCTCGTCAGCCTATCTCTATAGATATTCTGAGCAATTTAACTAAAATTTTCCGTCAAGGCTGCTTCTCTACATTTGATGACCTAACAATGGAAACTATATGTCTAACTGCATTTTTTGTTTTTTTAAGATGCTCAGTATATGCAGTTCCTTCTATTGACAGCTTTCCAATGCTGGGTATTCGCTGCAGTGATCTCACACTCATCTTTGATCTTCCTGCGCATTTCCAAAACAGATCAGCTTCGGCACAGTCAATTTATTCAGCTATCAAAAATTGACTCTTCTCAATGCCCATATGCTTCCATGCATAAATATATCACATAACGCAAACCTATTTCGAAATCTGACCCCCTGTTCATCGATTCAAGCTAGACTGTTATATCCAGACATTGGTTCACATCCCATCAGTCTATGTTGGTTTCCAGAGCAGCACTTCCCCCACAATTCTATACTCCTCATTCATTCAGAATCAGGGCAGCCACATCAGCAGCAAGAGCAATGATTAACCAGCATCTAATTAAAAATATGGGGTGCTGGACCTCATCAGCAGTTGAATCATACATATGTTCTTCCCCATCTGAGATATCTTCTGCACAACAGTCTATTGCTAGTATGTTCTCCGCGAGGACGACCAAATGTTTTCCCCCATGTGACAGGGCGAGGAGCCCTGCACATGAAAAGGGGGGCAGGGCAAAGCCCTGCCATAAATGTATTTGTTTATTTTTAGAATGGGGTACCCCTCCGCCCCTGTGCAATTTATTATTTTGTATTTGTTTTGTTGTATTATTATTATTATTATTATTATTATTATTATTATTATTATTATTATTATTTATATGTATTTATATGTTTTTGTTATTGTTTTCATTTAAATGTGTTCTGGCAGAGGCGAGATCGGCAGCTCATCCTCTGCCAGTAGTATTTGAAAACCTTGTGGTAATGTGTGGCTGTCGGCTAGTGCGTTGTTAAACTAGCTGGCAGTAACGTAATTAATAAACTCATGCAGATTGTGGCCGAGGGGTAATAGAATAATTACTAGCTAGTTAAACCCCACGGCCATGGTATATAAACCTGCAGCTCTCTCAATTCGGTGTGGATGCTACTGCCAAGTCTGATAGTATTATTTTCTGTTTGTGACTTGTTTTTGTTTATCCTTTTTATTTTGCTTTGTGAGCAAAGTGTTTTTGTTTGGATATTTATTTTATTTTTGTATTTGAAAATAAAACGGCACCACAGCGCCTTTACACCTGCAGTACTTGTCTGTGTGTCTCTCTGGCCTGATGTCACCACTCAGCCATCCCTGTCACATGTAGAGTCCTTTGTGGGATTGCAGCGCCTCCAGGACCCAGGCCAGAGGAGGTACTGCAGGTGCTTTATTTTAGTTTTTTTTGTGTGTGAGATATTTGAGAAGAAAACAAAATGGGAAGGAAAAGCTGCAGAAAACAGCAGCAGCGACACCTGCAGCACCAACAGCAGCAGCAGCAGCAGCAACAGCTGCCACCGAGGGACATCGGCCAGGCCTACGTCATGGACGAGTGGTGCCCTGGTTGTGGGGAGTTTGGGCACACAGTGGCCATCTGCCCCACCCAATACCAGGGAGAGGAGGTGGGTGCCCGAGCGAGCCAGGACCAGGCACCCCGGGGAAGACCCCAGAAGCGGGAAATACCAGCTGCAGCCGCAAAATGGGAGAGCAGCTGGGACGCCATCCTCCGTGCAGTTATGAGCAATCTGCGGAGAGTGGGGGCACTGCCCCATCCCAGAAGATTGGTGCACCAGTTGCCTGCACTATGGGCATAAGGAGGCGGGCTGCCCGGATCTGGACAGGGACACAGTCCTAGATTGGGAGGAGCCTGAGGGATACAGCGAGCTGGACGAGCTGCTGTACCAGGAGCAAGAGGCACTGACATGCCCAGAACCACCACCACTGCCATTTACAGAGGGGGAGGAGCCCCTGCCGCATTCGCAGCCAGAAGGAGAGGAGCCCCTGCCGCCTTCGCAGCCAGCAGGGGAGGTGCCGCCATCGCAGCCAGAAGGGGAGGTGCCACCTTCGCAGCCAGAAGGGGAGAAGCCCCTGGCGCCTTCGCCACCAGAGGAGCAGGAGCTGCATCTGCCTCCACCACTATCACTGGGAGAAGTGGAGCTCATACTGCTGCCTTCATGGCCAGGGGCTCCCCTCTCGCTGTCGCCTCCCGAAGGTCCGCTGCTGCCGTCGCCTGGGGTCGTCAGCTCTGCCTTGCCCGGGAATGCCACGCCCGCTCCGCTCAGGGATGCCAAGTCCACATCGCCTGGGGTTGTCTGCTGCACCGCATCGCCTGGGGTTGCCTGCTGCACTGCATCGCCTGGGGTTGCTGGCTGTGTTGCATTGCAAGGGGTTGCTTGCTGTTCAACATCGCCTGAGACTGCCTGTGGTCCCAGTTTTGCTGCGGGAGATTTTGTGGCGGAAACCCCGGAAGAGGGAGCTGCCAGCCACGACGAAGTGGGGGGTGAAGGACCTCCCACCATGGCCGCTCCCATGGACACCTTGCTTCCCCTCTTCAAGGACTTTGAGACTAAGGGGGGAGGTAGCCGTCGGGGCCAAGTGTGCGTTGCATAAGGGGGGGATATGTGACAGGGCGAGGAGCCCTGCACATGAAAAAGGGGGCAGGGCAAAGCCCTGCCATAAATGTATTTGTTTATTTTAGAATGGGGTACCCTTCCGCCCCTGTGCAATTTATTATTTTGTATTTGTTTTGTTGTATTATTATTATTATTATTATTATTATTATTATTATTATTATTATTATTATTATTATTTATATGTATTTATAAATGATGGCAAAGCCATATGTTTTTGTTATTGTTTTCATTTAAATGTGTACTGGCTCGTCCTCTGCCAGTAGTATTTGAAAACCTTGTGGTAATGTGAGTCTGTCGGCTAGTGCGTTGTTAAACTAGCCGGCAGTCACACGTAATTAATAAACTCATGCAGATTGTGGCCAAGGGGTAATAGAATAATTACTAGCTAGTTAAACCCCTCAGCCACAGTATATCAACCTGCAGCGCTCTCAGTTCGGTGTGGGTGTTCGGAGGAGCGAGAGCAAGAGCGAGAGTGAGAGGAGGGTAAAAATCATTATTTTGTGTTTATGACTTGTTTTTGTTTATCTTTTTTATTTTGCTCTGTGAGCCAAGTGTTTTTGTTTGGATATTTATTTTATTTTTGTATTTGAAAATAAAACAGCGCTGCAGCGCCTTTACACCTGCAGTACTTGTCTTTGTGTCTCTCTGGCCTGATGTCACCACTCAGCCATCCCTGTCACACTCCACTGAGCGGAGGGTCTTCACATAGTCAGTAGGGAGCCAGTTACTAACCTTCTTTGTTGTGTTAAAAATGTTTTCTTTCTTTCTTTCTTTGTATATGCACTGGCAGTTTCTTTTGTTTGTCTGCACAAATAGGATTCTTTAGTGGGTAGCCGGGGGTCCATTCTTTGGGGAGTTAGTGGTCTCACTTTCTTCAACCCTTGGTTAAGCTTCACTTCGCTTTCGCTTTACTAACTCTGCATCCCTGAGGGTGCCGTGCGCCCAGCCTTGGAGGTTGCATCACCACGACGTGATCTCACCTAACTGTGGTGGTGACTACACCACACGCGGACCTCATCCCGCTGTTGGCTTGGTCCTAACTATGGGCAGCTCTCCGAGAAGTCAGGTGACGTCACTACAGGTAGCCTGGCTCCCACCCTGTGAAATATAAAGCTAATTATTTGCCACAGAAAGAAACACAAATAATTATTTATTTGATCAGGAAATGCTGGGGTTTATTTTATGCAAAAGCAGTCTACCTCTGTGCATTTATAATTGCATGAACTGTCCTGTGTTGCTACGGGCTTGTTGGCATATAAGTGACTTTTGTACCCACAGGGTCAGAAAATGTTTTTTGGCAAACAGCTGCCTCTCTACAGTTTTAGTTTTATAGGCTATCGTGAATGAGTGGTTGGCAGTAGCGCAGGTGTACTGGTGAGGCAGTGCTCCAACAAAGACAAACAAACAGAGTTCTTAGTCCAAACAAGTCTTTATTCTTTCAAGCCTGGTCTGGTGACTGGAAATAATAGTACTGGCTCTATACAACGATGTGTATCGTCAGTAAATAAACCACGGGGTTCAGTCCCGAAATAATAATACAATTATAAAGACACACAACACAGACACGGTCACTTCTCCTGACAGTGAGTGCTCTGAGTGCAGGTGTGGTGAAATATAATAATAGTGGAACAGCGGTGCAGTGCAGTCTGGGTTGGAGCTGGCCCTTTAGCGACATCTCCCGGGTTAGTGCTAGCCATGTAGTAGTCACAAACACAGACAGTTAGTTTTACAAACAAACAAAACATCTCAATACGCTTATCACAGCCTGTATCCTTTCTCGGTCATTCTCATAACCACATTAAAAGGAACAGATTACATCGTCACATCCCCAGTTATACCCTTAGTCACGCCCCCTGCGATAGCTTGTTCTGTCACATCTCCTCCAATCCATGACTGACACTTTGCGTACGGCTTTAGAGCGATGACTTCGGGCATTGTGACTCCGCCCCCTTCCTCGTATTGGAGGATTTTGATACCAGTGACACTGATGCTGACTTACCACTCAGCGATGATGATGAAGAGGATGTGGAGCCAAGAACAGTACAAACTGTACAAACAAAAAAGCGTTCAGCTACTTTACAGGTAAGCCAGCTGCAAACGGGAAGCGGTTTGTTTGAAATGGTAGTTCTGTGACGAAACACTGGCTACAAGGCAATAAAGCAGGCATCTGCAGTAGCCAGATACATCACAATGCCTATGCAAAGTAGCTGTGTACACGCATTTGTGACTATGCCTCCAACACAAGGGAAGCAGAGACCGCAAAAAAGGTGCAGGGTCTGCTTCGAACATGAAAACAAAAGAAAGGACACAAGAATACAAGAATGTGCAGTGGTTGCGAAGGCAACCCCAGGTTCTGTTGTATTGAACATTTCAATAAATGGCAAGTCGATAATGGCACACGTTTTGATGTTGTTTGATTTTTATTTGATAATTACTGTTTACTGATTATTATTGTTATTAGCAGCGTTTTTGTTTTCATTGTTCAAAAAAAACAAAAACGTATTTTTATCTCTATATTGAACTTGGGTATGTAGTACACAGGAGCATAAAGGGTTAATGAAAAACACAGTTTAGGTCATTTATTTGTATTTTATTCAACATATGTTAACATTTTATAGCAATTACAGGTTTGAAAACGTTATTATTTTCAAAATCTGGTACCTGGGAAGGGGTTTCATTTTTACATCTGGAGTTGAAGTGGTTAAAAGTTTAAAAAAGTGGTCAAAATGTAAAAAAAATAAAAAAAAGATTAAAACAATACTCAGACCTTACGTAAACAGTTGTAGCAACACATGGGAACATGTAACACAATAAAATAAAAAGGTCCTTATGTACCCTTTAAACCATATTCAAGTTAGTTACAGTAAAAAAAACGTAATCCTGAAACAAAACCACTTGTAAGTATCTTAAAAGTTTTGTGATGTTTTTGTGCAAGACCATCTGCATTTTTCTGACTCTTTTCTAAGATGGCATTAGTGCACACAGTACAAATCTATGTGCTTGAAAGGGTAGTGTTCAAATTGTTATCTTAACTTATTTATGAAGAATGTTTTGTAAATGTTAAATTTACAGTGTTACCAATCATTAAGACCTTTAGAAATTCGCCCCTCTATTATTTTTTTTTCCAGCTGATGTGACTTAACCATATACATTTTGTAATCATGTTATTGTTTGGATCCAAACATTTCTTAATTTGGTGTGTACATCTATAGTTGCTGTAGTGGAAAGGGCACTGCGGCCATAATTGCTGTGAATAGACATTCATTTTGATGGGCATTGTGGCAATTGATAAGGGCACCCACGGCAATTGCCGCATGGCTGTGTGGCAGTGTGCCCCACCCATGTGTGTATTATGTGTTATCTGTTGCGTATGATGTTAATGTCGGTGTATACATACATATTGGTACACAGGATATACAGTGCCTTGCATAAGTATTCACCCCCCTTGGACTTTTCCACATTTTGTAGTGTTACAACCTGGAATTAAAATGGATTTAATTGGGATTTTTACCATTTGATTTACACAACATACTTAACACTTTGAAGGTGCAAAATATTTTTTATTTTGACACAAAAGTTAATTAAACAGATTCTCAATCGGATTGAGGTCTGGGCTTTGACTGGGCCATTCTAAGACATTCAGGTTCTTGTTTTTAAACCACTCCAGTGTAACTTTGGCTGTGTGTTTAGGGTCATTGTCCTGCTGGAAGGTGAACCTCTGCCCCAGTCCCAGGTCTCTTGCAGACTGAAACAGGTTTTCCTCTAGAATTTCCCTGTATTTGGCTCCATCCATCTTGCCCTCAATCCTGACCAGTTTCCCAGTCCCTGCCGATGAAAAGCATCCCCATAACATGATGCTGCCACCACCATGCTTCACCGTGGGGATGGTGTTCTCAGGGTGATGAGCAGTGTTGGCTTTGCACCACACATAGCGTTTTGCGCTAAGGCCAAAAAGTTCAATCTTGGTCTCACGAGACCAGAGAAACTTTTTCCACATGTTTGCTGTGTCTCCCACATGCCTTAGGCAAAATCCAAACGGGATTTGATATGGGTTTTTTTCAGCAATGGCTTTCTTCTTGCCACTCTTCCATAAAGCCCAGCTTTGTGGAACGTCCGGGTTATAGTTGTTCCATGAACGGTTTCTCCCATCTTAGCTGTGGATCTCTCCAGCTCCTTCAGAGTTAACATTGGCCTCTTGGTTGCTTCTCTGACTAATGCCCTCCTTACCTGGTCACTGAGTTTTGGTGGACGGCCTTCTAGGCAGTTGCGGTTGTGCCATATTCTTTCCATTTTTTAATAATTGATTTAACGGTGCTCCAGGGGATGTTCAAAGTTTGGGATATATTTTTATAACCCAACCCTGATTGGTGCTTCTCCAGAACTTTATCCCGGACTTGTTTTGATAGCTCCTTGGTCTTCATGATGCTGTTTGTTTAGATATGCTCTCTAACAAACTCTGGGGCCTTCCAGAAACAGGTGTATTTAATCTGAGATTATGTGACACTTTAATTGCACACAGGTGGACTCCATTCAACTAATGATGTGACTTCTGAAGGCAATTGGTTGCACCAGAGCTTATTTAGGGGTGTCACAGCAAAGGGGGTGAATACTTATGCAATCAAGACTTTTCAGTTTTTTATTTGTAAATAATTTTGAAAAATATGTAGATTTTTTCCCCACTTCGACATTATGGACTAATTTGTGTAGATCAGTGACAAAAAATCCTAATTAAATCCATTTTAATTCCAGGTTGTAACACTACAAAATGTGGAAAAGTCCAAGGGGGGTGAATACAATGCAAGGCACTGTAATGTGGGATATTTAGCACGAGTGTTGTTAAAATATATAGTTGTATTTAGGCACAGGGATTTCACAATCACTTCACTTGCAGATACAATGTGTATTAATATGTGAGCACAAATTAGTTCATCTGCTGGGGTTCAAGTGAATAATTAATAAGTAATTGAATCCCAGCACAGCTGTATAAATAGTTGCACAATTCACTCACTTGGGGTGAGTGTTCAGTGAGGAGAGAACGGGAGAGAGAGGAGAGAATCTAAAATAATGATTAGAAACAATTGCTATTTTAGGACCAACACAATACTTGTTTATTTATTTCGGCTCACCATGTTTGTCTGTTCGTCCAGTCTGTTTTGTCTATGTTCGTTTGGCCATTGTGCCCTTTATTTTGAGTGTTTTGCTTTGTTCAACCTTTTATTTTATTTGCAATAAACCAGCGCAAGCAAGCGCCTTCACCATTTCACCTCACAGTACTGTGTGTTTTTTCTTGGTCTGACGTCACCGCTCAAGACATCCTGTGACAGGCTGGCATTAATTTCAATCCCTGAATGCAGCAGCACTACAATGTCTCTGTAATAAGGAGCAATGGTAGTACAAGGTATGAATCAATGCACATAATAATCCATTACTATATCAATACTTGTGTGCTACCATTACAGGACAACTGTGCAATATTTATACAGAATCCATTTTGATGGCATGACTGGTTTGATAACTTTTATTACAAGTCACGTCCCTATTGGAACCTATGAGCTGCATTTATAATTTCGCAGAGAGTGTAAATCTCACACTCAGAATGCTGATGACAAAGCATTCTAAATGTTTAATCCACAACATGTTCTATAAAAACAGATAAGTATGCAAATATCATGTTTTGCCTTTTTTATTTAGATTTAAATAATTATGTTTAAAAGTGTTTTGTGGCTACCTCTAATCAAATTTCAAGCCATTGAACACTTATAAACATATTTTAAGGGTAATAAACTGTTATGGTATTTTTTTGAATTTCTGCATTAGAAATTTTTCCAGAAAAAGGAAAATGTAAGCATCCATGTGGCAAAGTGCCCCCCCCGTGTGTATTTTGTGTTACGTGTTGTGTGTAAATGTTGGTGTATAGTCATCGGTACACAGGATATAAACGGGTCTGTGTTTCACTTGTGATTTAAAAATGTAGATTTATATTTAGGCACGGAGGGCACAAATCACTTCACGTGCTAGTTAAAATGTAATGTGTGGTCACGGGAGTGCACTTAATTAATTCACGTGCAGTTGTACCGAGATTCCAATTGAATGATTGACTAGCAATCGAGTCTCGGTACAACTGCATAAAACAGCATGTTTTCACTCACTCGGGGTTGGGTGTTCGAGAGTGGAGAACGGAGAGAGAGAAGGAGAGAGAAATATTTACAAACAATTGCTATCGCGTGCTGGTAGGACCAGCACGATACTTGTTTGTTTGTTTACTCACCGTGTTTGTGTGTCTGTCCGTCCACCGTTTGTTTAGTGTTAGTTCGTTTTGTTTATGTCTGTTTATTTTGGCGAAAGTGCAGTGTCCTGTGTTTTGTTACAACCGTTTATTTTTCTGTTTGATTATTAAACGCTGAGCGATCATGCGCTCAGCTTCACCAAAACCCCAAGTCTCTGTCTGTACTGTGTTTCCTGGCTCTGCCGTGGCGTCACCGCTCAGTCGTCTTTGTCACACGTGGTGTCAGAACCGGGAGCTACAGCCTCCAGGACTCAGGCCAGAGCAGGAACCGCAATTTGTTTAAAAAAAAAAAACACAACAAGAAAATGGAAGGCTGGAACTGGAGAGATGGCTGCCAGGATCTGGAGGTCCTCCTCGGTGGTCTAGAGGACCAAGGCTGGTGCCTTGCCTGTGGGGAGTTAGGGCACCCGGTGGTGCGCTGCCCCTACCAAGAGGGAGAGGAGGAACTGGCCCAGGAGAGGAAGGTGAGGAGGAGGCAGAGAAGGGGAAAGGGGAAGAGGAAGGCTGAGTGTCCACAGCCCAAGCGGGAGGAGCCCGAACGTCCCACGCCTGAGTGGGAGGAGCCCGAACGTCCCACGCCTGAGTGGGAGGAGCCTGAACGTCCTACGCCTGAGTGGGAGGAGCCCGAACGTCCCACGCCTGAATGGGAGGAGCCCGAACGTCCCTACGCCTGAATGGGAGGAGTCGGTGCGCCTACAGCCCAAGAGGGAGGAGTCGGTGCGTCCACAGCCCAAGAGGGAGGAGTCGGTGCGTCCCACAGCCCAAGAGGGAGGAGTCGGTGCGTCCACGGCCCAAGAGGGAGGAGTGGGTGCGTCCACGGCCCAAGAAGGGGAAGGTAGAGCGTCCACAGCCCCAGTCTCCACCAGCAGAGGGTGAATTCCTGCTGGGTCCACCTCCATTGCCATGGGAGGACTGCTTGCAGCTCCCACCTCCACCAGCAGAGGGTGAATTCCTGCTGGTCCCGCCACTTCCATTGGCAGAGCAGCAGGAGCTGCCTCTGCCTCCGCCACCTCCACCGGCAGGAGCAGAGCAGCAGGAGCTGCCTCTGCCTCCGCCACTTCCATCGGCAGAGCAGCAGGAGCTGCCTCTGCCTCCGCCACCTCCATCGGCAGGAGCAGAGCGGCAGGAGCTGCCTCTGCCTCCGCCACCTCCATCGGCAGGAGCAGAGCGGCAGGAGCTGCCTCTGCCTCCGCCACTTCCATCGGCAGAGCAGCAGGAGCTGCCTCTGCCTCCGCCACCTCCATCGGCAGGAGCAGAGCAGCAGGAGCTGCCTCTGCCTCCGCCACCTCCATCTGCAGGAGCAGAGCAGCAGGAGCTGCCTCTGCCTCCGCCACCTCCATCGGCAGGAGCAGAGCAGCAGGAGCTGCCTCTGCCTCCGCCAACCCCACCAGCAGAGGATGAATGCCTGCTGGTAACACTTCCCCCACCAGCAGAGGATGAATCCCTGCTGGTATCACTTCCCCACCAGCAGAGGAGGAATGCCTGCTGGTAACACTTCCCCCACCAGCAGAGGATGAATGCCTGCTGGTATCACTTCCCCACCAGCAGAGGAGGAATGCCTGCTGGTATTACTTCCCCCACCAGCAGAGGATGAATGCCTGCTGGTAACACTTTCCCCACCAGCAGAGGATAAATGCCTGCTGGTATCACTTCCCCACCAGCAGAGGAGGAATGCCTGCTGGTATCATTTCCCCCACCGTCACAAGGAGAGGAGCAGGAGCAGGAGCTGCCTCTCCCTTCACCAGAAGGACCAGGACTAGATGCTGGCGGGTCCTCAGCAGCCCTTGCATAGGCTGCTGAGGGAAGCACGGGAAGAACCGCCCGCCACAGAGGCCGAGAAGAGGGCCAACACCCGCACCCCAGCTTGTCCTGACTGCCTGCCTCGCCGCCCAAGGATGCCTGCCTCACTCGCCCAAGGATGCCTGCCTCGCTTCGCCCAAGGATGCCTGCCTCGCTTCGCCCAAGGATGCCTGCCTCGCTCGCCCAAGGATGCCTGCCTCGCTTCGCCCAAGGATGCCTGCCTCGCCGCCCAAGGATGCCTGCCTCGCCGCCCAAGGATGCCTGCCTCGCCGCCCAAGGATGCTTGCCTCGCGATCGCCTGGGGTTGCCAGCCGCTCCGCATCGCCTGGGGTTGCCAGCCGCTCCGCATCGCCTGGGGTTGCCAGCCGCTCCGCATCGCCTGGGGTTGCCAGCCGCTCCGCACGCCTGGGGTTAGGGTTAGGGTTAGGGTTAGGGTTACGGTTAGGGTTAGGGTTAGGGTTAGGGTTAGGGGCTGCCTGTCGCTCCGCATCGCCTGGGGCTGCCTTTTGCTCCACACAGGGTACAGGGTACGAGGGAGAAGTGGAGCTCCCGCTGCCGCCTCTATGGCCAGGGGCTCCCCTCCCGAAGTTCGCCTCCCGAGGGTCCGCTGCTGCTGCCGCCGCCTCCCGAGGGTCCGCTGCTGCTGCCGCCGCCTCCCGAGGGTCCGCTGCTGCTGCCGCCGCCTACCGAGGGTCCACTGCCGCCGCCTGGGGTCGCCGGGGATCCTGCTTCGCCTGGGGTAGTGGAGGGTCCTGCTTCGCCTGGGGTCGCTACACTATGGCCAGAACCCCATGAAGGGGAGCTGTCGGCCATGAAGAAAGGGGGAGGTCAGGAGACCAGCTCCCCAGCCGCATTTCCGTGGCAGGAAACACGGTGGCCAGAGCCCCACGGAGGGGAGCTAGCGGCCACGAAGGAGGGGGGAGGTCAGGAGACCCGCTCCCCTCGCAGCAGTTTCGCTGCGGAAGTGGGTGGCGGCCCCACGGAGGGAACTGCCGCCATGAAGAAGGGGGAGGTCAGGAGACCAGCTTCCCCGCAGCAGTTTCGCTGCCGGAGATTGTGTGGTCGGAGCCCCACGGAGGGAACTGCCGGCCATGAAGAAGGGGGAGGTCAGGAGACCAGCTCCCCAGCTGCACTTTGCGGCAGGGAGATAGTGTGGCTGAAGCCCGGAAGAGGGAGCTGCCAGCCACGAAGAATTGGGGGTGCCAGACATTTCACCATGGCCACCCCCAGAAACAACTTGCTTCCCCTCTTCCGGGACTTTGGGACTGAGGGGGAGGTGGCCATTGAGGCCATGTGTGCTTTGCACAAGGGGGGTATATGTGGCAAAGTGCCCCCGTGTGTATTTTGTGTTACGTGTTGTGTGTAAATGTTGGTGTATAGTCATCGGTACACGGGATATAAACGGGTCTGTGTTTCACTTGTGATTTAAAAATGTAGATTTATATTTAGGCACGGAGGGCACAAATCACTTCACGTGCTAGTTAAAATGTAATGTGTGGTCACGGGAGTGCACTTAATTAATTCACGTGCAGTTGTACCGAGATTCCAATTGAATGATTGACTAGCAATCGAAGTCTCGGTACAACTGCATAAAAACAGCATGTTTTCACTCACCGGGTTGGGTGTTCGAGAGTGGAGAACGGGAGAGAGAGAAGGAGAGAAATATTTACAAACAATTGCTATCGCGTGCTGGTAGGACCAGCACGATACTTGTTTGTTTGTTTACTCACCGTGTTTGTGTGTCTGTCCGTCCACCGTTTGTTTAGTGTTAGTTCGTTTTGTTTATGTCTGTTTATTTTGGCGAAAGTGCGTGTCCTGTGTTTTTGTTACAACCGTTTATTTTTCTGTTTGATTATTAAACGCTGAGCCGATCACGCTCCAGCTTCACCAAAAACCCCAAGTCTCTGTCTGTACTGTGTTTCCTGGCTCTGCCGTGACGTCACCGCTCAGTCGTCTTTGTCACAATCCATCTTTGACAAAAGCTCACATTCCAAACGCAGCCCATTTACCTCAACTATTACTTTTCTGGATATCACTGCAGTAGTTCTGCTATGACCTTTTAGTGTGGGAATGCGACAGGGCAGCATCACGGCCCAGGCTGTTACCGGAAGAAAAGAGACCCAGAGACAGAAAGCTGCAGTTTAAGTGCTTGTGCGCACGATTCTAAACAAAACAAACACAAAACAAAGAAAAAGGCACAAGGGACAAAATAAAAGGTTTAAACAAAACACTGGAACAAACACCAAACAAGCATTTACCCTAAGGCTGGACAGTAGCCACTCCCCAATTAGCACCAATTACCTAATTGGGGAATGGCCACACCTGTGATTGCTAGCAGGGATAGATTTAACCCCATCTCTGCCAACCTTATATTCCCACACACACACCATTTACAGCAACAGGGCATCTGCCCTGCCTCAGTGCAATTCACAGTTCCAGTTCAGTTATTACACTCAGGCAAAAGACACCCAGTGACGCTAGCTGAGGAGGCAAAAGAGCTGCTTACGCAGTGCCTCCACTGCCGCTATGCCAGCCAGCTCAGGTCTCCCTCTGACACTTCGCTGTGCACTATACACTGGGGTGGCCAAGGTTCCCCTATCACTACACATGTCCCCTTGGGTACGTAACCATATATTTTAACCCTTTACGGTCCATTTATTCAGCGCGTCTCAGGCGCGTCAGGTCCAATTTATTTTCACACGCGCAGTTTATTTTAGACGCGCTGTTTAAAAGTATTTTCTAAACAGTAAAACAGGTTTAAAAGGCACTTCTATCAACAGGACACTCAGAATCTCCAGCCCCACCCCACCCCTTGTTCGCTGTATTTTTCACATACCTCTTCATAGTCGTGCATACCGATAAATCATATACTGATCACTCGTTTTATCACCAAACTGCTCAATAATGCAATCCAAGTCATTACTTTATTACTATAACATCTCAAAAAGCTCTGCAAATGTCAGTGATATTCTTTGAGCGCTGGATGCAGAAGCAGCTATCTGCCCCCCTTTTTTTCGGCTTCTCTCGATTCTTATCAGTCTCACTCGGCTATTGAATGGTTTTCTTGGCTTTTTCTGGAGAAAAAAACAACTAGAGACCTGTGTTTTATGTCTTTTTGTTGATGTCGGACAGGGTCCAACATTGGACCGGAAAGGGAAAATTGTAATGTCGGACCTGGTCCGACATAGGCCAGCAAAGGGTTAATAAATGGTTTATTTAAGGCTGGCTGTCTTCCTCAGCCATGCTTGCCTGATTTTATTCTCTCGCTCTCTGTTTTTGTTTACACAAACGCCTCCTCAGCTAACGTCACTGGGTTTCCCCCAGTCATGGCCACCCGAATACACAACGAAGCGCAGTTCTTATGGACCACGCAACCCCCCCCAAGGCCATGATTGACAGGCGGATTGACAGGCGGATCTTACGAGGCTGCTGCAGAACCACGCATGCGCCAGATAGTCAGCACAGATCTCCCCTGTTACAGCCACATAATATGAATTTAACTTTGTGGTGTTCTAAAGGAGATTCCACTGTCGTCTTAATTTGAAGTAAGGTGTTGTAGAACACTGGAGTATGCACAATACAATGATTTCTGTAGCCTGGGCCTATTTTTTCATTGATATAAGAATTCTGCTTTTTTACCATTATGCTGATTTTGAGATACTTTTACATAACACTTAGCTGTCAAACTAGCTTAGATCCAAATGATAAAATATGAAAATGTGCTTTGAACCGTCGCTCACCAAATACATTCACAGTCACTCTGTGCTATCTGTGCAGGAGAAAACTCAGGACAGGATGCACACTGAGCTTGAGAATTTGTAGCACATTATGCTGGATGGGGATGAAACAGAGTTGCTACCTCTAATGGAAGGTGGACCTGTAAATGAATCAAGACCCTGCAATGTACAACATGTGGCTGAGTGCTGATTATGAGAAGACAATGACACAAAGGCAGCACAGCTACTGCAGCCATGTCCTCTGTAGAGACAAGGGAAAACAGAAAGAGAGGCTGAAAAGAATAAATAAAGAGAATGCTGATGGAAACATGCTTCTTCTTTTGGTTTGACCTTTAACTTTGAGAGTGTATTAAAGATAAATAAATTATATATGTTATGCCCAATTTATTAAAAAGTAGAGGTGTGGCAATGTGTCCCGCCCCTGTGTGCATTTCTGTGTTGTATATTGCGTGTGTTAATGTTGGTGTATTGTAGTTGGTACACGGGATATAATGTGGGTAATGAGCACGAGTATTTAAAATGTTAATTGTATTTAGACACGGGGATTGAACTTCACTTCACGTGCATTTAAAGTACTTAATATGTGAGCACGAGGTTGCACATAATTAATTCACGTGCTGGGATTCAAGTGAATAATTAATTAGTAATTGAATCCCGGCACAACAGTATATATAGATGCACGTTTTACTCACTCGGGGTTGTGTGTTCGTGAGTGGAGAGACAAGGGAAGAATTAAGTAGCAGGGTTCAGAAAAATATAGCATTACACATTTCCACGTGTTGCTACAATGATTTAAATAACTTACTTGTAATTTTTTTCTTTTCAGTGTTACTCTTAGAACTTGAAAGTCTGTTTCAAAGCTCTTTTCAAAATGTCAGCTGTAATGCACTGATAGTGTAAGGACTATTGCCCACTTTGTCAAACAGGTAGCACAGCAATAATTATCCATGTTGTGGTATGGAACAGAAAAGCCAGAGCACTTGTTGTTTTGTTTTTTTGTTTGTTTTTAATTGCTCTTTCTGCAGTGATGATGAGGACAGATCTCAAACCTCAGTGTTACTAGAGCAGACATTTTGAAAACAGCTTTAAAACAGACTTTAAAGTGACACAGGTGCACAACCAGGATTTCGTTTTTTGGGGAAAAGGGGATAGATTTGTGTTTAAAATGCGAGGATTTTGTTATTATTGTTTTACAGCATGGATGGGGTTAAAATTCCCCATTCAGCTAAACGCGTACATAATGTGGCCTTCTCCAAATTAATTAAACAATTACCAATTTGGAGATGGTCACGTGTATATAAAGAGTGGATCAGCCACTCATCATGGTTGGGTTGTTAAGAGGAGGAATGTAAGAAGTTAAAAGAACTTAAAAGAAATAACAATTGCTACTTAGGGTATTGTATTTGAATTTTTATATATATATATAATTTTGGCCACTGTGCCGTTTTATTTTGTATTAAGTATTTTGTTTATGTTCAACTATTTTATTTCATTTATTATTAAAGAAAAGGGCGTATTTGCGATTCTCACCCATAGTACCTTGCCTGTGTGGTTTTTTCCTGGTCTGTGACATCACCACTCAACCATCCTGTCACAGTATGTTACAAAGGTGTTAAGACAGCATTTATGTTATCAGTTTCCAGTTCAAAGACCAAAAATAAATTTGATATCATACACAAGATAATGATTAAAAATAAAATAGACATTTTTAACAAACAGAGAAACATATGGAGTGTGTGTGTGTAAGATATACACTACCGTTCAAAAGTTTGGGGTCACTTAGAAATGTCCTTGTTTTCGAAAGAAAAGCAAATTTTTTGTCCATTAAAATAACATCAAATTGATCAGAAATACAGTGTAGACATTGTTAATGTTGTAAATTACTATTGTAGCTGGAAACGGCTGATTTGTAATGGAATATCTACATAGGCGTACAGAGGCCCATTATCAGCAACCATCAGCCCTGTGTTCCAATGGCACGTTGTGTTTGCTAATCCAAGTTTATCATTTTAAAAGGCTAATTGATCATTAGAAAACCCTTTTGCAATTATGTTAGCACAGCTGAAAACTGTTGTGCTGATTAAAGAAGCAATAAAACTGGCCTTCTTTAGACTAGTTGAGTATCTGGAGCATCAGCAATTGTGGGTTCGATTACAGGCTCAAAATGGCCAGAAACAAAGAACTTTCTTCTGAAACTCGTCAGTCTATTCTTGTTCTGAGAAATGAAGGCTATTCCATGCGAGAAATTGCCAAGAAACTGAAGATCTCGTACAACGCTGTGTACTACTCCCTTCACAGAACAGCGCAAACTGGCTCTAACCAGAATAGAAAGAGGAGTGGGAGGCCCGGTGCACAACTGAGCAAGAGGACAAATACATTAGAGTGTCTAGTTTGAGAAACAGGCGCCTCACAGGTCCTCAACTGGCAGCTTCATTAAATAGTACCCGCAAAACACCAGTCTCAACGTCAACAGTGAAGAGGCGACTCGGGATGCTGGCCTTCTAGGCAGAGTTGCAAAGAAAAGCCATATCTCAGACTGGCCAATAAAAGAAAAAGATTAAGATGGGCAAAAGAACACAGACACTGGACAGAGGAAGATTGGAAAAAAGTGTTATGGACAGACGAATCTAAGTTTGAGGTGTTGGATCACAAAGAAGAACATTCGTGAGACGCAGACCAAATGAAAAGATGCTGGAGGAGTGCTTGACGCCATCTGTCAAGCATGGTGGAGGCAATGTGATGGTCTGGGGGTGCTTTGGTGGTGGTAAAGTGGGAGATTTGTACAGGGTAAAAGGGATCTTGAAGAAGGAAGGCTATCACTCCATTTTGCAGCGCCATGCCATACCCTGTGGACGGCTTGATTGGAGCCAATTTCCTCCTACAACAGGACAATGACCCAAAGCACAGCTCCAAACTATGCAAGAACTATTTAGGGAAGAAGCAGTCAGCTGGTATTCTGTCTATAATGGAGTGGCCAGCACAGTCACCGGATCTCAACCCTATTGAGCTGTTGTGGGAGCAGCTTGACCGTATGGTACGTAAGAAGTGCCCATCAAGCCAATCCAACTTGTGGGAGGTGCTTCAGGAAGCATGGGGTGAAATCTTTTCAGATTACCTCAACAAATTGACAACTAGAATGCCAAAGGACTGCAAGGTTGTAATTGCTGCAAATGGAGGATTCTTTGACGAAAGCAAAGTTTGAAGGACACAATTATTTCAATTAAAAATCATTATTTCAAACCTTGTCAATGACTATATTTCCTATTCATTTTGCTATATTTCCTATTCAAACTCATTTCATGTATGTTTTCATGGAAAACAAGGAAATTTCTAAGTGACCCCAAACTTTTGAACGGTAGTGTATAAGTCACAGCATTCATGCAACAGTTGCAAGTCCATGTATCATGCTGATAAACTCCAGCTGGGCTATTCTCTATGACTGACATTCTGAGAAACAGATTCTCAGCAAGCTGAAGGTCATCTGTATGACAGGTTGTGCACCTGTGCCTTTATTTCAAGTTGCAGCGATAGAACATGCAGCTTGAATCTCTGTCTGTACCTAATTTTGGGATTAATAGGGAACTACTGTGTAGGCAATTGGTTTTAATATGTTAATAGATTAAAATTCTGTTCTGCGAATCAGAATCTAATTAAGATAATATTTTACAATATTGAGGGGGATTGCTGTAAACATCTAACAGTGTTCAATTTCTCTTCAAGGGACATGCAATTTTTATCCTTAGCAACGGTAAAGGATTTGAAACAGTGGACTCTCTTATCAGTGTAGAGATTTAAATCTATGTAATTAGTGATTATGTAAGTGAATTGCTTCATGATAAACGTATTTGTTGCAGATGTGATTGATGGTTGATGGTGTGTGGTAATAATGGTTGGTCAATGTTATACTATATCTTTGAAGACAGCAGGCGACAGCATGAGCTTTAACAGTGCTCTGCCAGTGTGCTTCAAGCTTGCCAGGGAAAGACCATCATGAGACTGTAATAAGTCATGTATATATTTTAAAAGAGTTGAACTAACTATGGTTTAAAATGATGGAAAATACTGACAATGTTACTTACATCCGTAAACTTCACGTCCAAGTTCCCCAGCTCACAAATGTAACTATAGGCAGTTTCAGTTTTAAATTATAGATGGACCAAGCACATTTCTTCACTTCTAAAAAGGAGTTAATTCTGGAATCTATCTTGCAATCAAAAACACATGAAGATACAACATACTTGTTGTGTCTACAAACTTAAATAATAATATTCAGCTTCGTCCGGCTTGAGGGCGCTAGTAGAAAATGGGATACGAAAATGTAACGAGTGTTGTGAAAAGATATAGTGCTAAGATGGCGGGAGAATAAAACGTCCGTCTGCTTTTTCGTACTCCTGGCTCTGTCTAATTCTTACTTGCTCGGTCACTACAAATTGGCGACGAGGATGGCTACGGCTGTTGTTCCGCTACCTGCTTTATTTCTTCCGTGTGTTGGGGAGCCTGCAATACCGTTCCCGACATGGATGAAGATGTTTGATAACTACCTACTTGTTATCAATGCTACGGGGATGACTGGCCTGAGACAAGAAAACGTGCAGTCCTGCTTCACTGCTTGGGGACAGAAGGACAGCGGATCTTTTCACGTTGCCAGATACAGGGACGACGTATGATGACGCTGTTGCCACATTAAAACCTACTTTAACCCTAAAGTGAATGTTGTGGTCGAGCGACATAAATTCCGACAAAGGGCCCAGAGGCCTCAGGAAAGCATAGTACAATACATTACTGCATTACGTGAACTTCTTGTTACTTGTGACTTTGCTGATAAGGCTGACGAAATGCTTCGGGATCAGATTGTTGAGAAGTCATCATGTACACGAATTCGCGAACGACTTTTGTTGGAACAAAACCTCACGTTACAGAAAACCATACAACTAGCATGCCAGATTGAGTCCGCCTTAGAGCATGCTCAGTCAATCGTACCGGGGCGTCAGCAACCAGTGCAAATTATAAAGACAACCTTCAAATATAAACATCGGGACAAGCAGTTCCATCATACACCAAATACAAGCACTGACTCTGCTTTAAAGCAAACTCAGCAATCTCGCGCTTGTTTCCGCTGTGGCTCTGCAAATCACCTGGCAAATGTTCCGGGGTGCCCTGCTCTGAAAGCTAAATGTAAGAACTGTGGTAAAACGGGACATTTTGCTCGAGTGTGCCGTTCTGCCCAGAAACTCCCAGTGCATGAAGTGGAAGTTCCAGAGCTTACAGTTCTGTGCTTACATGACACCGCGCAAAGAAATAATAAAATAGTGTGCACTATTACTATTCAAGCGTCGGATGCAATCGCATACCCTATTGACCTTGTTGTTGACACTGGCGCTTCTGTATCAGTCCTGCCTGAAAGCCTTTACCTGCGTTACTTCAGTGACTCTCCTCTGACACCACCTACAGTGAAACTTGTCACCTACACAAAAACTAACTTACCGGTGCTCGGTTGTCTTTCCGCACAAGTACTGCACGATGATGTAACTGCTCCAGCAACTTTCTATATCGTCAAGCTAGGCACTCCCTTACTAGGCATGGACTTGGTAACTGCTTTACACTTACAAATTTCAGGGAATACAGTTCAGTCTTCCAAATCTACTTTGCCTGCACCTGTGTTACAGTTGTCTGCTTCCATTTCCAGCAACCCTAAGACGGTGGGATGCGCGAAGGGCTTTGTGCACCGTGTTAAGATCCGTACTACCGTGACTCCTGTGCAACAAAAGTTACGCCGGCTGCCGCTATCTGTCAGAAGCGCAGTCTCGGCTGAAATACAACGATTGCTGGATGCTGACATCATAGAGCGTATTGATGCGTCTGCCTGGGTTTCACCTATTGTTGTTACTCAAAAGAAATCTGGGGACATTCGGTTGTGTGTGGACTTACGTGAACCTAACAAGGCCATTATCATTGATAGCTACCCGCTTCCACACATTGAAGAACTGTTTTCTGAACTCCGAGGTGCCACTATCTTTTCTACTATTGATTTACAGAGTGCTTACCATCAGGTTCTTTTGCATGAAGAGAGCCGTGACTTAACTGCGTTTATTACGCATGAAGGACTGTTCAGGTACTGCCGTGTGCCCTACGGGTTAGCATCGGCTCCAGCTGCCTTTCAGAAAATGATGTCATTAATCCTGCAAGGACTTCCTGGAGTGCAAAACTACTTAGATGATATCATAATATACGGGGAATCTTCACTTGATCACGACCGTAACCTGCAGGCTGTTTTACTACGACTGAAAGAGGCAGGATTACAACTCAATGCTGAGAAATGTACTTTTCACCAAGACAGTCTCCGCTTTCTCGGTCATGTGATCACTGCAAACGGACTACTGCCCGACACTGAACATGTCGCTGCTATCCTTAATGCACCTGCCCCAACTGATGCATCTACACTACGTTCTTTTCTGGGACTTACCTCGTGGTACTCAAAATTCTTGCCGAATTATGCCACTGTGGTTGAAGCTATGCGTGCTTGTCTCAGAAAGGAGATGGAATTCGTATGGACTGATGATGCACAGCGCAGCTTTGAGCAAATTAAACACCTGATTGTGTACAGTTCCGCACTTGCTATTTTCGACCCTGCTTTGCAAGCGTTAGTTTCTACCGATGCTTCCGACTACGGCTTGGCGCAGTCTTAACTCAGATACACACGGATGGAACTGAGCGTACAGTAGCGTTTGCTTCACGCACGCTTTCTGCTGCTGAACGCAAATACTCAACAGTTGAGAAAGAGGCACTTGCTTGTGTTTGGGCAGTGGAAAAATGGAGAACGTACTTGTGGGGCAGCCGCTTTACTCTTCGCACGGATCATCAAGCACTGACTACATTGCTCGCCACTAAAGGCATAGGGCGCGCAGGAATGCGCATTGCCAGATGGTCGGCACGGTTGCTCTGCTTCAGCTATGGCGTCATGTACCGTCCAGGTTCTCAGAATGCAACTGCTGACTGCCTCTCCAGACTACCTTTACCTGCTGCTCCTGATTCGAACCGGACATGGAACCTGAATTCGTTGCTTTACTTTCCACTGTGCATAGTTCGCTCTCAGTCTCTGATTTTGCTTCGGCTTGTGCAGCTTGCCCTGAACTGAGTGCTTTACGTAACCAGATTGCACACGGATGGCCAAAATCACTTAAGACTGTTACGCCAGAAATAGCACCGTACTTTCCAATGCGACACGAACTGGCTGTAAAAGACCAGTACATTTTAGAGGCTTGAACCGCCTTATTGTACCAACAGCACTGAGACCGACCCTTGTTGCTTTGGCTCACGAAAGCCATCAGGGGTCGTGCGCACTAAACAGCGCCTACGTGATCTTTACTGGTGGCGAAGATGGATGCTCTAGTTCAAGCTACAATTGCGTCCTGTCAACCCTGTCAGCTGAATGACAAGACTGCTAAAGCGCGCGTTAGCCTTTGCAACCAGTACAATTACCTGAGGGGCCATGGCAAAAGCTTGCAATTGACATTGTAGGCCCTTTCGAATCTGGCGCTTGGGACTGTCGTTATGCGATTACCCTACTTGACTATTATAGCAAGTGGCCGGAGGTTGCCTTTGCATCGCATGTTACATCAGATGTCATTTGTTCCTTTCTGACTTCTGTCTTCAGCGACAAAGGGAACCCGTACGAACTGGTCAGTGACAACGGACCGCAGTTTACGTCAGCTGCCTTCGCTGCTTTTCTTAAGGACAGGGACATTAAACACATAAGGTCTTCTGTATATTATCCACGGGCAAACGGGGCAATTGAACGTTTTAATCGTGTCCTGAAGGAGTGCATACAGACCGCAGACCATGAGAGGAAGCAGTGGAAAACATCTGTGCCTGAATTTCTCCACAACTACAGAGCCACGCCACATGCAACTACAGGCATATCGCCTTTTGAATTACTATATGGACGGAAAATGCGCACTAAGCTTAATGTACTGCCGATTGCTACTTTTGGTTCGGCTACAGATCGACAGGTTCGCGACAGGGTGAGAAAAATGCAAGAGAAAACGAAAACTTACACTGACAAGAAAAGAGGGGCTAAAGTTCCTGCCTTTAAGGAGGGTGATTGTGTGCGCATCAAGAATCCCCTTCACGTCAAAAGGGGACTCCTAAATTTAGTAAGCCAGCTGAGGTGATAAAGAAGAAGGGACCAAGTACTTATGTTCTTAGCGACGGAAAGGCGTGGAGCAGCGTCTCACCTTACCCTGTACCCAGAACTGTCACTTACACCAACTTCAACCGCAGTTCAAGTACCGAATCGCCTTGGAACACTTTCAGATGCACCAGCAAGAACGCAACGGATAAGATGTAACCCAGCTTGGCTCAAGGACTATGTTCAATAGCAAATGTGAACTGGACAGAAAAAAAAAATATATATATATATATAAACCATTTGTAAGTTGAATAATTTTCCTTACAGTCTAGTAATACATGGCTTACTGGTGATTATTAATTTACGTTACATGATGTTATTATTTAGTGTTTATACGGGGACGGTTATTGTTTAAATATATGGTTGATTCTACAAACAGGGGAAATGTTGTGTCTACAAACTTAAATAATAATATTCAGCTTCGTCCACTTGAGGGCGCTAGTAGAAAATGGGATACGAAAATGTAACGAGTGTTGTGAAAAGATATAGTGCTAAGATGGCGGGAGAATAAAACGTCCGTCTGCTTTTTCGTACTCCTGGCTCTGTCTAATTCTTACTTGCTCGGTCACTACAATACTATTTTAGCCATTTTGTCCAAATGCTAGGCATCCCCTTTACCACTTAAATATTTAAATATTACAGTAAAGCAACCCCACAAATACTTCTATTCTAGTTGCATGGCATACATAAAACTAGATATACAGTACTGTGCAAAAGTTTTAGGCAGGTGTGAAAAAATGCTGTAAAGTAAGAATGCTTTCAAAAACAGACATGTTAATAGATTATATTTATCAATTAACTAAATGCAAAGTGAGTGAACAGAAGAAAAATCTAAATCAAATCCATATTTGGTGTGACCACCCTTTGCCTTCAAAACAGCATCAAGCATCAATTCTTCTAGGTACACTTGCACACAGTTTTTGAAGGAGCTCGGCAGGTAGGTTGGCCCAAACATCTTGGAGAACTAACCACAGTTCTTCTGTGGATTTAGGCAGCCTCAGTTGCTTCTCTCTCTTCATGTAATCCCAGACAGACTCGATGATGTTGAGATCAGGGCTCTGTGGGGGCCATACCATCACTTCCAGGACTCCTTGTTCTTCTTCACGCTGAAGATAGTTCTTAATGACTTTACGCTGTATGTTTGGGGTCGTTGTCATGCTGCAGAATAAATTTGGGGCCAATCAGATGCCTCCCTGATGGTATTGCATGATGGATAAGTATCTGCCTGTACTTCTCAGCATTGAGGAGACCATTAATTCTGACCAAATCCCCAACTCCGTTTGCAGAAATGCAGCCCCAAACTTGCAAGGAACCTCCACCATGCTTCACTGTTGCCTGCAGACACTCATTCGTGTACACTCTCCAGCCCTTCGGCGAACAAACTGCCTTCTGCTACAGCCAAATATTTCAAATTTTGACTCATCAGTCCAGAGCACCTGCTGCTATTTTTCTGCACCCCAGTGCCTGTGTTTTCGTGCATAGTTGAGTCGCTTGGCCTTGTTTCCATGTCGGAGGTATGGCTTTTTGGCCACAAGTCTTCCATGAAGGCCACTTCTGACCAGACTTCTCCGGACAGTAGATGGGTGTACCAGGGTCCCACTGTTTTCTGCCAGTTCTGAGCTGATGGCACTGCTGGACATCTTCCGATTGCAAAGGGAAGTAAGCATGATGTGTCTTTCATCTGCTGTAGTAAGTTTCCTAGGCCGACCACTGCGTCTACGGTCCTCAGCGTTGCCCGTTTCTTTGTGCTTCTTCAAAAGAGCTTGGACAGCACATCTGGAAACCCCTGTCTGCCTTGAAATTTCTGCCTGGGAGAGACCTTGCTGATGCAGTATAACTACCTTGTGTCTTGTTGCTGTGCTCAGTCTTGCCATGGTGTATGACTTTTGACAGTAAACTGTCTTCAGCAACCTCACCTTGTTAGCTGAGTTTGGCTGTTCCTCACCCAGTTTTATTCCTCCTACACAGCTGTTTCTGTTTCAGTTAATGATTGTGTTTCAACCTACATATTGAATTGATGATCATTAGCACCTGTTTGGTATAATTGTTTAATCATACACCTGACTATATGCCTACAAAATCCCTGACTTTGTGCAAGTGTACCTAGAAGAATTGATACTGTTTTGAAGGCAAAGGGTTGTCACACCAAATATGGATTTGATTTAGATTTTTCTTCTGTTCACTCACTTTGCATTTAGTTAATTGATAAATATAATCTATTAACATGTCTATTTTTGAAAGCATTCTTACTTTACAGCATTTTTCACACCTGCCTAAAACTTTTGCACAGTACTGTAGCTAGGGTGTAAATGATTAACAAAAAAGTGAAACGCTTTTAAAACCTTACCGTTTACTTACTCTGCTTGTGCCTAAACTGGGACTCAACAACAATGATGAAGAGTTGGTGCCCACCCCATCACACTCGACTCACACACATGCACACACACCGACACACCGCAGCACACACACAAGTTGATCGTTATTCTTTTTGTGTACTACATTGGTATAGTTTGTTTAGGACTTTTCAATAAAGAAAAGAAATTTAGTAAAAGTGTCACAGTAATTTATAGCACCGTTAAAATCACATTTCTAAACCAATTCACAGCACAGCTCGAATGGTGTTACCATTAGTCAAAAAACTATTTGGATGAGGTTACACACTGTGATTGAGAGTGGTCAGTGCCAAATTCATTATCAGGTTTGGCTGAAGGGTAGATCTTAAAAGGCATATAAAGCTGTTGTTACTGATGGTAATATTGCACATGTTTGTTATTAATGAAGACAGGAAATATGGATGTTTTTGTGTATCATTCCATTTTCACTGTGGTTGATTTTTGATGAATTATTCATCTGAAATGTGAAAGGATGGTACCATAGCAATTATTTAATACGGATTCTGCCAAGTCAAGGCCCAGGGGCATAAAGTTGTCGGTAAGGTAAAAGTGTGTGTGGGGGGAGGGGCAGGGGCAAAATTAGGCATCATTGCAGAGGTAGTATTTTTACATTCAGTAGATAGACTACGTTTGCAATTAGGCATGCTTAAAATTCAAAGGTGGAGCACAGCACACAAGTCACGATTAATAATCATGAAGTGCAGTTAACATATTTAATGAATGGTGAATTACAATTCAAGGCTGCTGCAGTATGTCCACTGTTTTGTCATTTCAAATCTTTTCACAAAACAAACATTCCACTTTAAAGCTGAGTGCAGTGTCAGTGCAAAAGCACATCATGAAAAACCCCATTTGTAGGTGAAAAATGCTAAAATAAAAGGCATTACATTAAAAAATATATAAACACATTAAATTTTCAGTCCTCTGAAATAAAGGGTTTTACATAATCTCCATAAGTAAGAAATTGCAGTGTCCTGTGTGAAAACAGAACATGAAATAATAAATTAACATCCAAAGTAGCATTAACATGTTCAATACAAAAATGGTGCCTGAGTTACAAGCTCTTGCAGTGTCAAAAAAAAAAAAAAAAATCAAAATATGGATTGCAGCCTAACAGGAAAGCGTAATCAATCAGACTGTGGAGTCTTCATCACTGATGATGCAAGCAATTGTCTGAATCATTAATGCACAGAGCTACTTCTAGGCACTTTTTTTCTATTCACGTGAGCCACAATATTTCCCATCAGGCATTATTTGTGCTACAGGAATTTTGTGATTTTGGGAAGCGGCTGTTTTACATTACCATATCGTCCCTTTCAGATACCCCAGGCAAATGACATATTGTTTGTTTTGTGGGTTGTTTTGGTCATGTGACCACAAAATATAGCTATTATTGTAAACAAAATGTTACTTTTTCATAAAATGCATTATACCTACATCACATTTAGTCCCTGTAGCGGGGGATAGCTGTGCTGACTGTCTGGCGCATGCTTGGTTCTGCAGGAAGAGGGCAGCAGCCTCGTAAGATCTGCCTGTCAGTCATGGCGATGACACGGAGAGGTGGGGAAGAGGGTGTGTTGGCTTTCCCTCTCTGAGTGGCTGAGAGGCAGGCCTTGGGGATTGCTCGGCCCATAAGTACTGCGGCTTGGTTATGCATTCAGGTGGTCGGAGAGGATACCCAGTGACACTGGCGGGAAGGCAGCCAGTGTAAACAAAAACCAGGCAAGCACGGCTGAGGGAGACAGCCAGCCTTAAAATAAACAAGGAGTTAAAAGAAATAATTACTTACCCGAGGGGCGTGTGTAGTTATCGGGGAACTCTGGCCACCTCTGTGTATAGAAAATAACTGAGCGTAGGTCGGAGACCCGTACTAACCGGCTTAGCGGCAGTGGGGGCACTGTGTAAAGCACCTTTATTTTGTAGTTTTATTACTGTGTTTTATTTTCCCTTTTTCTTTCGACTTTGGTTTTCATTATTATTTTTGAGCACCTGTGAGTGCGCCTGCAAGTACCTGTATTGGTATTACTATGGACTTGACTACCATTGTCGGTATTCAGGCCATAGACAACAGCGCTCTCTGCAGGCTAAAAAGAAAATAACGGCAAAAGAAAATAATAAAACTGGGCACCAGTGCGGGTTTGCAAATAAAACTTCTGTCTCCTGTGTGTGTCAGTGAATTGCCCACCACCCTTTCACACGTGGTGTCAGAGTGAGATTCACTGGCACTGGCCACACAAAGCAGTGCAAAACCACGTGGAGTGCGACTCGGAGGAGCTACGCGCCAAATTCCGGGAGGAGAGCTTTGACGGGAGGAACACCCAGGGCCATTGCGCACCGCTTGCAGGATGCGCCAGGGATGGTTGAACTTCGGGCAGCCACCCTACCAGGCTGGTGGAGGTAGTCATAGTCAGCGGTTCCTGCAGTGCTTGGCTCCGGGACCCGGCGCTTGTGGGTGCAACGACAGGCACCCGCCACCCTGGATCGGGTGATCCAACTGGCAGTGCAGTACCAGGCAGCAGAACCAATGCCAGCTAAGCTGCCTGGAAACAGCGCTACTCCTGCACCACCCTCTCTACTGGTGTCAGGGAGGGCTGAAGGGACAGGGAGGAGGGGTAGCCAGGTCTTTGGGCCGGAGTGTGGTGGTGGGAGCTCCCAGCCCGACAACTGGGGCGGAGTGGGGTCACCCACGGGCTGCTGCAGTGTTGGACCAGGGGTCTTCGTAGCCACCTACTGTCGAGCCCCTTTGATGGCTCCTGTGTCTCAACCTCCTGCTGAAGCTTCCTTGTGAGAAACCAGTTCACTGATGTGTGGAACAAGCTGGGAGGTGAGCCACATCGACCAGGATGGCCCCACTATGGGATGTGACCTCATCAGACCAGGTAAGACTGTTCCATTCCATCAGTTACTCCAGCAGACGGGTTTTGTGATTCCTGTGTCAGTGGATGATACACAAACCCAGACTCTCTAAGATTCAGGGTGTAGTCAGTCCCTAATACAAGAGAGCTTAATCTTACCGGGGCAGAAGCAAATAACGGGACATAAGAACATAAGAACATAGTTTACAAACGAGAGGAGGCCATTCAGCCCATCTTGCTCATTTGGTTGTTAGTAGCTTATTGTTCCCAGAATCTCATCAAGCAGCTTCTTGAAGGATCCCAGGGTGTCAGCTTCAACAACATTACTGGGGAGTTGGTTCCAGACCCTCACAATTCTCTGTGTAAAAAAGTGCCTTCTATTTTCTGTTACGAATGCCCCTTTATCTAATCTCCATTTGTGACCCCTGGTCCTTGTTTCTTTCAGGTCAAAAGTCCCTGGGTCGACATTGTCTATACCTTTTAGGATTTTGACTGTTTGAATCAGATCGCTGCATAGTCTTCTTTGTTCAAGACTGAATAGATTCAATTCTTTTAGCCTGTCTGCATACGACATGCCTTTTTAAACCGGGATAATTCTGGTTGCTCTTCTTTGCACTCTTTCTAGAGCAGCAATATCCTTTTGTAACGAGGTGACCAGAACTGAGCATAATATTCTAGGTGAGGTCTTACTAATGCATTGTAAAGTTTTAACATTACTTCCCTTGATTTAAATTCAACACTTCTCACAATATATCGAGCATCTCATAAAGTCAACATAAACTCCTAGGTCTTTTCATAGTTCCCTTCTTCAATTTCAGTATCTCCCATATGATATTTATAATGCACATTTTTATTGTCTGCATGCAATACTTTACACTTTTCTCTATTAACCCTCAGAGTACAGGGCCGATGATCATTCGGAGTGTGCTGTGTGAGCACTAAAGGGCCGATTATCGGACATAGATCTGCCCTCCCATTTGCTCTCTGTTATTTTTTATTGGTCAATTTTACCTAGCAACAAACTGTGCCGAGCAATAGCAGAGGGCTTTGGTGTTAACATTAGCCAATTAAAATGGTTGTAAAGTGAACACCTTTTTTATTGGTTAAAAGAAAACCCTGTCTCCTAGGCTAGCTGAGAGTTGAGAAATGGCGGATTTAGAGAGTGAGTTTTTAAGCGATTAGGACGGAGAATGTTTTGAAGGTTTTAAAGCGTATGAGAGGCTATTTTCATGGTTTTCGGTGTCTGGCGGTATGACACAAAATAGATTACGATGCTGTTTTAGGATTGTGGCTAAATATGGGGTTAGTGTGGAAGCCTGACATGAAAGAATACTGAAACATGAAAGATGCACTACAAGCAACACCAGGATTCGCTGAATAATGTCCCATGACAAGTTTCTTTTGTCTTGCAAACCTGCACTGAACAACAACAAAACCAAAAGAAAAAAGACGAACCTGGTTCGACAGTTTATTCAAAGTCGCGACCAGTACTTACTAAAGTGGAGTCTCTTCTTACGAAGTACTACATTTTAAATGAATTCATTGCAATCGATGAAAGCCTGGTTGGATTGAAAAACCGAGCGTCACTTATGCAGTATCTTCCAAACAAAAACATCACCGATTTGGAATAAAGCTGTGGGTGCTTGCTGACAGTACAAATATATTAATAAGCATAAATTTACAAACCACTGAAAAAAGGACTTTACAGAGAATAAGCTTCCCTGGGCCAATTCAGATGTCTCCACAACTCAAAGTAAGTTACGTGTATTAATAATAATAATAATAATAATAATAATAATAATAATAATAATAATAATAATAATAATAATAAGTAGTATTTTTGCATATGCTTTTATATTTAATTAACACTTATTTGTGTTGGTATACATGTTGAACAATCTTTATATAAAAGAAAAGGCTTTCGAGGGCAAGAATGCGTTTACTGTGCTGTGCGGTTCGATCTGTTTGTACAGATAGATGCTGCTTGCAAAATTGAATATATCTTTTGATTCGTTGTTTGTAAACATCTGTGGTTTTTACATTTTAAAAATAACATTCCTGGGGATTTATATGTTGTATTTTGAAAGTGTTTATGTGCATGGTTGGTTTTGAAAAGAACTGATGTTTTGATGATAAAATACAGTTTGTATAACAAAGGTGTCTTTGCCAATGCATATTTCTATATTCAGTCCAAAATATATCAATAACAGAAAGAACAAAAACTTCAATGTCTTACGTTTCTTGTGATATATAGGTTTCATATAATATATACATTTTGGGTGTAAAATTAAGTAATTTGCTATGCTATCCCAAAGCTGTTATTTGCATGTGACAGCTGTAGTCCTGTGGCGTAGAGCACTCGCTGTGACGTAGTACTCTGAGGGTTAAATGTCATTTGCCATGTGTCTGCCCAGTTCTGAATGCTGTCTAGATCATTTTGAATGACCTTTGCTGCTGCAACAGTGTTTGCCACTCCTCCTATTTTTGTGTCGACTGCAAATTTAACAAGTTTGCTTACTATACCATAATCTAAATCATTAATGTAGATTAGGAATAGCAGAGGACCTAATACTGATTCCTGTGGTACACCACTGGTTACCTCGCTCCATTTTGAGGTTTCTCCTCTAATCAGTACTTTCTGTTTTCTACATGTTAACCACTCCTAATCCATGTGCATGCATTTCCTTTAATCCCTACTGAGTTCAGTTTGAGAATTAATCTTTTATGTGGGACTTTGTCAAAAGCTTTCTGGAAATCTGGAAATCTAAATAAACCATGTCGTATGCTTTGCAATGTATCCACTGTCAATCCTCAAAAAGTCAAGCAGGTTAGTTAGACACGATCTCCCTTTCCTAAAACCTTGCTGACTGTCTCCCAGGATATTGTTACCCTATAGGTAATTTTCCATTTTAGATCTTATTATAGTTTCCATAAGTTTACATATAATAGAAGTCAGGCTTCTATTGCATATTAAATGTATTCATGGGGATGTGCGCACTTATCCCAAAATGTATGTGAATTTGAAAATTGGCCAGCAGGTGACGCGAGTACAATTGGGTTTGTGTCCTCAAGTGCCTGTAGTTCTGGGATGGGACTGAGAGATCGGTTGGCTGCTGTGATGGCCCTGACCTCCCTATTGGCTAAGAAAGAGGAAGTAATTGGAGAGATCTTTCCCTTTCGTGACCCGGCGTGGTATTGCCATAGATTCAGACCCCACAAAACTAAACAGGAACACCAGGTTGCTAAGCATGAGGGCTGGCAATGGAGGGAGTCTGAGAAGTTTCAGGTGGGGGCAATTGGTGAAGAGTCTGGGGGAGGCCACGAAGCCAGCGCAAGGGTCTGGCTCAGCTGCCTCCACTCGGTACCGACCTGACCCGAGTTGGAAGCCATGGGAGATGATTTTCTAGCTTGCTCCTGTGACTTTCAACTCGAGCAAGGACGTGACGATGCACTGAGCAGTGGTCGGTGGTCGAGCCCAGACCTGCCGCCACGTATCTGCACTTTGAAATTGATTGAGATCTACTGTATCAGGTTGTTAAATTACCCCAGACTGGGGAAGTGCATCATCAGTTTCTCATTCCTAAGCCTTTTAGGGATGATTTATCTGGCTCACGCCATTCCCCTGTCTAGTCATTTGGGTCAGGACAAAACCAGAGCTAGGCTTGTGACACGATTCTTTTGGCTAGGGCTTGATGGGGACATGCAGGACTGACCTGATCCCGAGCTGGAAGCCATGGGAGCTTATTTTTAGCTCTTTCCTGTGACTTCTGACTCAAGCAAGGGTGTGACGACGTGCTAGGCAGGCTCTTTGACCAAGCAGCTGTGGTTAATGGTCGGGTGGTCGAGCTCAGATGCGCCTCAGCGTACCCTCACTTTGAAATTAATTGAATCTCTTGTACCGTGTTGAGAAATGACCACAGACTGATGAAGTGCGTCACCAATTGCTAATTCCTCAGCCCTTTAAGGAGGATTTGGTGCAGCTGGCTCACGCTATTCCCCTGTCTGGTCATTTGGGAAGGGACAAGACCAAAGCTAGGCTCGTGACACGGTTCTATTGGCTGGGGCTGGATGGTGACGTCAGACGTTTTTTCTCCCAGGTGGGGATCCCCAAAGAAATACTGACCGACCAAGGCACCAACTTTATGTCACGGCTAGTCCACAGAACATGTAAACTTTTGGGGATTAAGACCATTAGGACCTCGGCCTTTTACCCCCAGACCAATGGTCTTGTGGAGCATTTTAATCAGACTCTCAAAAACATGTTGCGCAGATTCATTGACAGTGACATGCGCTACTGGGACCAGCTGATTCCTCTCCTTCTCTTTGCTATCAGAGAAGTACCTCAGGCTTCTACGGGGTTTTCACCATTCAAGCTGCTGTATGGGTGGAGACCCCGGGGTGTGCTCGATCTGGTCAGAGATATGTGAGATGAACAGCAGGATAATTCGACCAATACTGTCTGGTGTGTGTTGGACCTGCGCAAACGTCTTGAGTCTGTGGAAAAATGGGTGCATGACAATTTGCAGCAGGTTCAGCACAGACAGGAGACCCAATATAACAGGGGGGCCCGGTTACGCACGTTTCAGCCAGGGGATAAGGTGTTTCTATTGTTACCCAGCTCTGAGTCCAAACTTTTTGGTTTCTGTTATTGATTACCCTTCTTTTTTGTAGCCATTAGAGACACCAGGGCTTGCAAGTACACCAGTACAGGATAGAAAATCAACAGAAGCAAATAAAATGTAAGATACAGGATATTTAGTCTTTTTGAGATCTGTAGAGTAATAAATTCCAAATCATATCACTGCAAATGAAGAGATCCATAATTATTTGATATGATTCATTCACTATGTACATTCTTAGTTAAACTTGTTTCATATTTACTTTTTTATTTAGCATATCTCGAGAAGATGATGATTTACAGGTAAGTTTATCTTATATTCATTTTTTTACGGAATGTATTACAATCGACAGTATTTCACAATTTATAACCTCCTCTTTGATGAGGTTCTTTCCAAGTATGTTCTTCTGCAGAACAACACTCCATACCACAACACATTCACTTCCCCACACTACTTACATGAGTCAAAGGTGTACAAGCCTTAGAGTGAAAAATCAACCCCAGATACTGGAACAGACTTGTGGATCATATCTCAGGTTTTGTAGAAGCAATCATTAATGCCAATGTGGCAGTTTAATAAGACAATATGTATTCATAAATGGACCATTTTGATATGTGCTGTTGGTTGGGCTTTGCATATTTAATACATTACTCGGTTTCCGCATCGCATATCTATATATATATATATATATATATATATATATATATATATATATATATATATATATATAAACAATTCAAATGCAAATTGTTCTACTTCTGAGTTGTCTATTTTCCAGACTTCTTGAAATGTTTATTTGTGATACCTATTTTCAGTTACTTTCTGATTCAGAAGAGGAAGACATTTTGACTACAGGAGCAACTAGCAATTCAGGGCACAATTGCTACAGGTATGAAGTGGGTAAATGAAGTAATTATTCTTAACTGTTGGTAGAATTGTGGAAGTAATGTGGTTTGATATTTGTGTAGCTTTTTATTTTATTTTATTGTGTTGCATGTTCCCATGTGTGCTCGAACTGTTTAAGTAAGGTGTGTGTTTTTTTTAATTTGTATTTTACATTTTGACCACTTTTAAAAGCTGAATTTGCATTACACTCGTCTTCAAGATGCCTTTGCATGACTTTGATGGACCTGCTCAAACTACATTTCCCATCATCCTCCTGCTCACATATGTGACCGAGATGTATTTACCAGTGAACAGGAGGATGATGAGAAATGTAGTTCCCTTTCAAGTCGAAAATAACCATCAAGTATGGGATATTGCCGTCAGGCAGTAGGGATTGGCTGAGCTTTATAGCAAAGCTGCCGATAGGCCTCTGCGCGAGCTGCCACGTAAGCCCGCCCCCCTGGGAGCTTACTATACGCAGTGCGCAGAGACTCTCTTCCTCTTGTCTTCAGCATCGGTAGACAAACACCGCAGGTTGACGGTATCCCGAACCTGCTGGGAAGCGCTGCGCTGGTGGAAAGTTCCGTTGAACATCCGCCAGGGCGTATGCTTGGGTCCCATCTTCCGAAGGGAGGTTATCATGACCGACGCTTCCAACCAAGGTTGGGGAGCAGTCTGGAACGGCTCAGGGACCCGCGGAGTGTGGTCAGGACCCTGGAAGTCGGCCCACATCAATGTTCTGGAACTCAGAGCGGTGGACCACGCCCTCCGGCACTTCTTACGATCAGACAACACCACGGTTGTGGCGAATATCAACCGCCAGTGGCCTACGGTCCCCTCGCCTTCACCGGATGGTAACATGGATGTTGCTATGGGCACAACCGCGTTTGACCTCTCTGCGTGCAGTTCACATACCGGGCAGAGTCAATTATGCAGCGGATCTCCTCTCCAGAGGAGGCCCTCTTGCGGGGGAATGGCGTCTTCACCCTCAGGTGGTAGGGCACGTTTGGGAATGGTTCGGCATAGCGCAAGTAGATCTCTTCGCTCGCGAAGACCATGCACTGCCCCTATGGTTCTCGGTGAGGGACCTCGACAGCCCCTAGGAGTCGATGCACTGGCTCACGAATTGCCGCCAGGGCTCCTATATGCGTTTCCACCGATTCCGATGGTCCCAGCCTTCTTAGAGAAGGTCAGGGTAGAGCAAGCGACAGTGATCCTGATCGCTCCTCGGTGGCCTCGGAGGATATGGTTCCCGAGCCTGGTGCAGTTGCTGCACGGTCGCCCGAGGGAGCTTCCCCTGCGAGCGGACCTATTGTCCCAGGCCCAAGGAGGGCTTTGGCACCCAAACCCCAAGCTCATGCAGCTATGGGCTTGGCCCCTGAACGGGAGCGCCTGTCAGCCTTAGGGCTCTCGACGGCGGTGATTTTGACCATTCAGAGTGCTACAGCGCCCTCTACTAGGTCGCAGTATACATACAAGTGGCAGTTGTTTCAAGATTGGTGTCTGGCGGAGGGCCATGACCCAATATCCTGCCCTATGGCAGTGATATTTCAGTTTGTACAGAAACTGTTAGATGAAGGGAAATCTCCCTCTAAACTTAAGGTGTATTTAGCCGCCATATCGGCTTGCCATGTACGCATTGACGGTTTATCACCAGGTTGCCATTTTCTGGCATCTCAGTTCCTGAAGGGCGCAAGACGCTTGTGGCCTCCAAGGATGACCAGTTTACCGTCATGGAGCCTTGACGTGGTGTTAGAAGCCCTTACCAAGGCACCGTTCGAGCCTCTCCACAGCGTGGATATGAAGCTCGTGTCTATGAAAACTGTGTTCTTGCAATCAGTGGTATCAGCAAAACGCGTGGGCGACTTACATGCACTTTCAGTGCATTCATCATGTACTTGTTTCGCAGGAGACGGTTCTAAGGTCTCCATGCTTCCAAATCCGGCCTTTTTACCCAAGGTCATATCCCCGTTTCATATGAACCAACCAGTCGAGTTGATGGCGTTCCATCCTCCTCCTTTTTCTTCCCCAGAGGAAGGACGGTTACACATGCTCTGCCCCGTGCGGGCATTGATGTGTTATATTGACCGTACAACGACTGTGAGGCAAACAGAACAGTTGTTCATATGCCATGGTTCTAGGACTTTGGGTCAGCCGTTGTCTAAACAACGCCTTTCCCATTGGATAGTGGATGCTATTAAATTAGCATATGAATCTGCAGGCCTTCTGCCACCAGGGCAGTTGAAGGCACATTCCACTAGGGGTATGGCGACATCCTGGGCCCTCTTTAGAGGGGTGCCGGTGTCTGACATTTGCGCTGCAGCCAGTTGGGCTACACTGCATACTTTTATGAGGTTCTACCGTTTAAATGTACTGGAATCCTCTGCTCAGTCATTCGGAGCATCCGTGTTACACTCTATGACGCCCTAGTTGGCGGTCATATTTGGTATTGTCACGATATGGTGTTGATTATTCCACCTTAGGACAGGTGTCATTGCGAGCATAGACGCTGAGGCGCGGTTCCGCATACGCGTAGATGTGTTGCCTACGCAATTGCGTTATGACGTAAGTCTGTCCTACTGCCGAGAATCCTCCCTCGCGACGGCTTGGGTACACTGCTCCCATACTTGATGGTTATTTTCGACTTGAAAGGGAACGATAGGTTGCGGATGCAACCCCGGTTCCCTGAAAGAGAAAATAACCATCAAGCCGCGAGGTCGCTCCAGAAGCCTTCACGGCCTGAAGAGCAAAAGAGGAAGAGAGTCTCTGCGCACTGCGTATAGTAAGCTCCCAAGGGGGCGGGCTTACGTGGCAGCTCGCACAGAGGCCTATCGGCAGCTTTGCTATAAAGCTCAGCCAATCCCTACTGCCTGACGGCAATATCCCATACTTGATGGTTATTTTCTCTTTCAGGGAACCGGGGTTGCATCCACAACCTATCGTTCTAATACATACGTGAGAAGCCATCTTGGAGCTATCCTGGAAACAGAGCAAGAGAGGACTGCTATTTAACCCTCGGACTGCCATTGGTGATTTAAGTATAGCTTCGTTATACTTACTCTTGATTGATTTTGGACGCCATCTAGCACTGGTAGTCAGAGTTTAAAGTAAAAAAAAAAAAGTGGTTAATGTTAAAAACTAAAAAGATTAAAACCAGAGAGATATGAACTTGTGCAAAGCTCAGGTAACTATGGGCTCTATCTTCCCAAACAGTGGGCAAATTGCCCCCTCCATAGCAAGTGCATTAGATGGGTAGTTTTCCCACAGGGACAATCAGTCCCTATATGTTTACATCTTTATGCCAGCTCTAAATCCTAGTCTTTACTGCATGCATGATAAGTTTTATTTTCATATTTAATTTCCAGATTCAAGGATGGACTGGCCACTCTAAATTTTCTCAACGCTTTGGAGCAACACCCAAGTGTTCTGACTGATTACATGTGCTTGAGTGAGAAGAAAATGACACCTGTTGACATGGAAAATCTTTTCAGAGTGGAGTTTAGCCCAGTGGGAAGTAACAGGCGCAGGGATGAGTCTGGAATAATGGGTTACTGCGCAAACTACATGTTAGACTGTGAAGGAGTGCTTTTCTAATTTATTGCTTTATTTGCTTATCATTTCACAATCGTTTTCAATAATAAAACTTAAAAAAAGGAACTTCTTTAATAGGGAAAATAAATAATGTATTGTGCTCATATCTTGAAGTACATAACATTTTATATTTCAAAGCGAAAGGCTACTAACAACCAAACGAGCAAGATGATTCCACGTTCCAGTTATCCAACACCTGTGGAAATGTTGTAATACTTCCAGTCTCAGGCTCATACGAGCAATTCAAAAGTAGCATGGATTTCGGAATACAAAACTTGACTTGGTGTGGGTTTGGTCCATTGCGCTAAAGTTGACTGCTAACACACTGAATCTCAGTGGAAGGAAGTGTACCACGTGAGCTGATATGAAATACCTTTACCTACTTATCAGGATCTCAGTTTATTGTATTATGGTGCTTTTTTATCATTCTGGAGCTTAATTTGTAAAGAATAAGAATAAGGTCTCACATGCATTGGCGCCTGGCCCTGCTGCTAATGCTGGAATACTGAAGAGCAGGGCTTCCACTCAGTTCTTGGAGGTCTGCAGCATCTACTGGCTTACGTTCCAAATTTTGCTCTCAATTACTTATGTGAACTAATTATTTACTCAATTTAACACTTTTAACCTGTTTTGCAAAGCATTTTACAGTGGATGGTTTAAAATGTGCATTTGATTCAAGGTACAGTTGCATATACTGTACAACATATTAGGGTCTGGATAGGTGTTAAAATGTATCCAGCTAATTCAATGATTAAACCAATTAAATCACTGCAGACTCAGGGTGGAACGAAAACCAGCAGACCCTGTGGCCCTCCAGGAATTGAGTTTGACAGCCCTGCTCAAGAGGCCACCCTGCATGTAACTGAGAGCAGAATTCCAGCGTTAGTAACAGTGCCAGGTGCCAATGCACGTGAAACCTTATTCTTATTCTTTACGATCGCTGTTTGCTTTGGAAAGATGGTTGTCAGGTGTTTCTATTTCAGTGTTCCTCACTTCCAGTCCTGGAGGGCCACTGTCCAGCATTTTATACCTGTGTCACTAATGCTAAAGCAGTGGTTCACAAGTACCCCTGTGTCATTCCAACTGAGTTGTCAGTAACCTAATTGAACCCTAACTTAAAAAGCTACTCCTGTTTCAGAGCTGAAAACAACTGAAAAGGTGAAAAGAAGCTAATTATTTGTTCAATTAAGGATTCCATGAAGTATTTAAGCGTTCAGTTAAAGAAAAAAAAAGCACACACGGGTTCTCGAGGACCACGGTTAAAGAATACAACTCATTTCAGTTTTTTGTGCTTGGATATGATGTATTATGGCAATGTGTACTATAGTCTGAGCTCCATGACAGAGGACGCTGCAGGAGTAGACTTATTTTACAGGCCTTAAACATTAAATACAGAGCTCTAGAATGTGTTTTAAACATTTTATATCAGCTCACAGGGTTTAAAGTAACCCTTTAAGCAGCACCCCAATTTGTGAAGCATAATGTGACTAATTTATGCTATAACAGTTTTGTTTGATGCTTGACATGTATAAAAGTCCCTTCAAAATTCACAGTTGACAGTGTGGATTTTAAATATTATGTTGTAACAAGTTTCAAATAAATGTGATTGAAAAAATAAGACATACGTGTGATGTTGATTTAACAATTATTTAAATCAGGTTAATCTGAATTAGTTGATCACTGTTTTGCTTTGAAAAGAAGGTTGTGAGGTGTTTATTTCAGTTCCTCACTTCCAGTCCTGGAGGGCCACTATCCAGCATTTTATAGCTCTCTCTTTAACTCCTTAACATCAGGAAACCTGGAGAAAAGTGTTACATTGGTCCAATTAAGCCAATTAGGTAATTATCATTGGAATGTTCATTGGAATGTTTTGACCCTCCAGGACTGGAAGTGAGGAACACTGGCCCAGATTAAATCAAAACTTTGAACCACCTGCTGATTGCAAACTACAACTCAGAACGTGATGGCGTTTGTGCTTATGAGTAGAAGAAAGAAACTTCTTACAAAAAAGGAGAGCACAATTAAGCACAGTTTGGATTTTGTGATTAGCGGATGGGTCAATGTTTTGATTTAATCTGGGCCAGTGTTCTATTTACTGATATAAAGGGCAATAGAAAGTAAACAAAATAATAGAAATGTGCGTGCGATATTTGAATAATATTGTAATTGTTACTGGGTCTAATTTACTAAATGGTGCTAGTGCATTTAACACACGCCAAACATTCTGATTAACTTTCGTTTATTTTCTTGGAATGAATTTGGATTTGGAATGAAAGCCAGAAAGCACTGCGGACCTCAAGTAATGTAATTGCCCATCCCTGCTGTAGAGTGTATTATTAAATAAAAGTGTGCCTTTGTGACAGTGGCTACACCATGTCAAGATTTATTTTGATGATATAGCATTGTAGTACCATTTTAATTACTGTTCCTGTGGAAAGATATTCTACTTAAGAAGTTCTTTGAATGCATAATTTAATAACTCAAATGTTATAATAAAGAGACTAATTCCAAAACATGTAGCATCCGTTTTTTAAAAAAAACAAACTAAAATAGGACACAGGCTTTTTTTAAAAATTAAAATACAGATTTCATGTGTAAGGAAATTTCAAAGGTCCAAGCAACAGATAAATCACTTAGAAATGTATTGGAACAGTTTGCAGAACACTTTATCATGGACACTCAATACTTTTTCATTAGAAGCAGAAGCCAGCGAAAGTCTAGTGTCAGCGTGGGGAGAGGTTGCCAGCACTTCACCCCAGAACCATTTCCTGTGCAACCTGCTTCCTGCAGACATTGTTCCTAACACAAGAGCATAATCCTAAGGTTTGACCTAATCAGCCGCCCAGTCCTTCCCCATCACACTTTGGCTGCCTGTCCAGAACAGCACCCACACCAAGCCAATCGATATATATGCAGAAATAAAGAAATTCTTTATTTATATATATATATATATATATATATATATATATATATATATATATATATATATATACGTATATATATATTCTACAAACATAGGTTAAGAACGAATGGTTTATTTGTTACTGGATTTTTTTTTGTGATAACATATTTTTATTTGGGGAACAAACAATACAACATAATATAAACAAAAAGAACAAAAATGAAAAAATGATCCCCTTTTTATTTTTCTCTCTTTCATTCACCACCCCATGATCCACATCAAAACAGCAAATCAGAGTAATGCCTAGTTTATGCAACAAATACAGATTTTTTTTGTTGTTGTTGCAAACCGATGTATTATTATTATTATTATTATTATTATTATTATTATTATTATTATTATTATTAATAATAATAATAATAATAATAATAATAATAATAATAAAAGATATGCAGGTTATGTCGAAACAAACAAAAAAACTTACCATTCATTACTTGTGATGTTGCCCCTTCAGCATTGTCATCTGCTGAACTTTGTGGTAGTCTGCAGTGATTTTCCACAGTTACTGCAGAACGACCTGCTACTGTTCCCCAAATTCTTTCCACAAAAAGGACAAAACATCCTAATCTAGAAAAAAAGGTTGACCCTTAGTATTAAATTAATCACAAATTACTGTGTACTTCATAAATGTAGTTAAGGGTGATGACAAGAATGCAACACAACTTGCAAATGGACCTTAAAAATAAATGCCTGTTATACAATATGCTAACTTACTCATTGCAAAGTAGCTCAGCCCACCAAGTACTTTGCAGGACCCGCCAAAACCGCTGGTATTGACATGCAAATATGAGCAAAACAACAAACATCAGCACATAATAAGCATTGCAAATTGTATTTCATGAGAGCAAAGGTTTATGGTTTTGTTCTTGTAAGAGTGGATTACACAACGATTAAAGCAAGCTAGCTAACTAGTGATTTACAAATACTTGCATGTTCAGACTTTGTATTTATTAATTTTCATCTCTGTTAGGTTCTGGACCAAATCAAAAGGTGACACACATTACCACATACAAACCCAGTAACTTGATGGCAGGTACTGTCTTGGGTAGTGTAGCAGGGCAGGAGCCCTGCACATTAAGAGGGGGTTTGTGTGTGCATTGTAAATAGTGTTGTGTGTAATTGTTGTCATTTAATTTATTGCAGTACCTGACGCTCCTGGGATAGCCTGCCTGCTGTGTGTGATTGCCAGCTGTGGATAATCAGCTGGTAGGAGTGTTCCAGCACGGCGTCCGGTATAAAGAGGTCCTGTTTGTTCACCTCGGGGCTGCTGCAAAGCCGCGGACAACGGGCTGAAGAGCATCCACGCTACCCGAGCATAGTGAGAGAAATAAGTTGCTGAAATCCTCCGATCGCCGTGATGGTGAACCGGGATCGGAGCCAAAAGAAGCTGACAAAACCGCCGATGGTTGGAGTCGGGGTTTGTGTTGATACATAAAGATAAAGTTCGGGGATGGTAGATCCCTTTAAAGTATAGCAAGGTGAGCAAGCGGGACCTCCATGAATTAGGCAGTAGTGAACGCCGTTTTTACGGCACCTTTTATTTTATAGTTTTTTGTATTGTGTTTTATTTTGTTGTTCGTACGCTGACCGTACACACTCATGAGCTACCATGGTTGGTAATGTCACGTGAGCTGTTCTGTGTGTGTGTGTGTGTAAATAAATCCTGCGCGCCTGCGGGGCGTGTCAACTTCAACCTCTGTCTGGATCTCCTGTCTGTCACTCAGCAGCGAATGCACGCACCCACGAAAAAGAACCCTGTTACAGGTAGAAAAAACATACCTTTGACAAGCAAAATAAATGAATAAATAAATCAGAGATCTGATCTGTTTCTTCCACACCCAAAACCCACCCACTCATTTCCATTGCGATTTTTCTTTTTTGTTTATGTTTTATTTTTTGTTTTATTTTTTTCTTTGCTGGTGTTTTCTTTTTTGTTTGCTGGTGTTTTCTTTACAAATATTATATCTCATATTATATCTCTTTACAAATATATCATTGCACCTGGATTACCGTTGTCTGTCTGTTCATTGATCACTGCTGCATTCCTGCACCTGCACACTGTTGACCACCTTGCCACAATCTCCTAGTCCCATTAACAAGCAATAAGCCCCAGCACTTTTTTCATTTAGAAAATATTTGTGGGGACCCTCTTGCACACCCTAGAATGTGGCCCCAGGTTGTTCCCATGCTGTGCCAGATATTGTTGGCCATACAAATTGGTTTGGGTTATCAAATATTCACAAATGTCTTCAGTGATGAACAACTGAAAAACGTTAATTGGGGTAAACCCAGTTGTGTTCACACTGGTACCTGGTGTGCCAGAAAAAGAGGGTATTTGAGACTGGATGATGTTAAGGTGGATCCAGTGGTAGAATTGCTGAAATCTACCACCCCATGGTCCAGGCCCACCTACTATACTGGGTTCAGGCAGGGCTCAGGCTCAGTTTCTATAGGCTTCTATTCCTGACCACTGTTGATCTCCTCACTGGAGGATGTGCCAATTGGTTCATATTCTGACTTAGTCAGACTCTGTTAGGACGTTAGCAACAGCATCTGCACTGAGCCACCTTCTTGCCATTTTCTACCCAAAATAACCTCCACTGCTGAGTACAAATACAATTATAAAAATAAAAACATGCAATAATAAAATGAGATCCTATACAATTACAACATGTGTTGTGAGGGGAGAGGAGATAATTCAATAAAAAACACAAATATATTCTAAAGCCAGGTCAGTTTTTGCAATTTGCAATATATATAATAATTACAATCAAATCTTAGGGAGAAACATTGGTTACTGTGGCAGGTGTGAGGTCTGCCCCTGTAAATGTGTGTATATTTGGTGGTGGTTTATATTTAAAATATATTGTGCATGATTTAAAAATAACATTTGTTTAAGTTTGGATATGGCAGGGCTGGGAGGTTAAATGTCCCTCCCTGCCTAATTGAAAGGAATGTGCAGCAGGTGGGGCCATGTGTCAGCTCAAGAATTGACAATCAATTAACCCTGGTCACCTGCCTTTAAAAAGGAGCTGGAAAGTCAGTCCTTTGTTCTGTGCAGTTCTGTTACAAGCTAAAATCCTTATGACTGTGTGTTAAACCAGGCTGAGTGAACCAAGACCGAGGACCACCTCGTGTTGAACCGGGATCCTTGGTATCCTTTAGAAGGGTTTAATTTAGGAGATTTTAATCGCACCAATGCTTATTTAGTTTATGCTAGGGTAGTGTTCCTGGTGCAGGACCCTTCTGTATAGTGCAGGTAGTGCACGACCATTGCATGGGCACCTCTTGTTTTCTTAATTGTTTTTGCACAGTGTTTTGTTTTGCATTTTGTATATTCATGTACTGCATTGTATATATCCTCCCGCACTAGGGCTACCATTGCTGGTAGGCCACATACTCCTGCACCCTAGTGGCGGCCACATACTACTGCACCTGACTGCCTGTAATTAATAAAACCTGGACGCCCCTGTTACAGTTAGATAAAATCTCTCAGTAACAATCCGTGATGGTAAATCACATCTAAAACCATGACTGGCCGGTAAAATAACCAGGCCATAGTTTTATAAATCATGTGTTAAATAATATGAACCATTATTTAATGCCACCTGTCACATTGTATACAATTCTCTACTGCTCTATTGTAATAGAAAATCCCTACTATATTAAAAATGCAAAGATGTTTTAAATATATCTTGATATTTCTTGATTGGCAATACCATTAACAAATGTACAGCAATTATTTGATTATTCAAACAAATCAATTTTACCAGCACCCCCTGGTCCCATTCATTGTTGTGCAAATATTTTACTGTAGGAACATTTTCATATAGACATACTATACCAACAGTATGATCACACTGGCATGAATCAATATGCACATATACCTGTGTACTATCACAAACCAATCTCTCTTCAGCCCCGTCTTTCCTGGCTCTTCACATAAGTTCCATTTCTATGTGTGGTTGCCAGTGGAGGCGAGAATTCAAACTGTGCACCTTACTCTTAAATGTGTTAAAATAATTTGAATGTCTATTATTATTATTATTTGTTCATTTAGCAGATGCCTTTATCCAAGGCGACTTACAGAGACTAGGGTGTGTGAACTATGCATCAGCCGCAGAGTCACTTACAATTACGTCTCACCCGAAAGACGGAGCACAAGGAGGTTAAGTGACTTGCTCAGGGTCACACAATGAGTCAGTGGCTGAGGTGGGATTTGAACCGGGGACCTCCTGGTTACAAGCCCTTTTCTTTAATCACTGGACCACACAGCCTCCTGCTTTTTAAAAAAATATAATCTAGAATTGTCTGACCTAGTTAGAGATTATATGATCTCTGAGCCCAGGAACACACAAGAATTTTTTTTTTTTTTTTTTTAACCACTAAACAATTACTTATAATTTGTCAACTCATACAGCATCTCATAACTTGAGCTCTAAATCTGCCTGCTGATATTGCTTGGATAATTCATATCCACAGCCCTTTAATTAATGTGGCAAAAATGTGGTTCATAAAAAATGAAAGCTACACATTTTATACAGATATAGCTCCGCTATAATATTTGCTGCTACTTTTCATTTGTGTATTGCTACACAGTCCTGCAGACTCCTACTCAATCATTTAAATCTAAGATTATTAATTTAGATATAAAATGGGACCGTATTTCTCCTTCTGGACATCCTTCTATCCAAAATCCAAGCAAAACATTTTCAAAGAAATCTGTCCGTCCTTTTGCTGCCACCGCCGGACCTGCTGTCTAAATCTCCGATCCTGCTGCCCGCTGCCGCTGTCTCGGTCACCCAGGCTACTTTTATCCTCTGTGTCGCTCTAAAAGCCTTTGCCCCTGGGATGATTTTCTTTAGACTGGCCCACTGACAAGAGTCTGAAAGCTCTTTTAAAAAAAGGAATTGCAATCCCAACAGAGAGCGATTGGAGTTCTTTATTTACCATATACTGCCAATTCATCTCAGCACAACTTTTTCTTTCTAACTGCGCATTCATATTATTATTAGCTAAATCATTTAGTCAATTCAACCCCTCTTCTCCATGGAAACAAATTTTATAAAAATAAAAACCTTGCAGCTATTCAGCCGCTCTACATTGCTTCTTCACTGTAAGTAACTCCTTGGATTCTCATACACATTTACTGTTGGAACCTGCTTTTCTTCTTCTCCTCCACCCCTCCTGTTGAACACTCTCCTTCATTCTTGCTACAGCTTCAAGAACCGATCCTTACTCTGCCGTTTTCCTCCCATAGCATAACTGAAGTTCCAGGATCAATGTCTATTCAATTCTGAAATTACTTGGTGTATTTATTGCATGTTTCTTTTATGAGCATGATAAGCATTGATTTAACAGTTCAACAAAAGTAGACAAAACAAGAGTAGCTGCATAAGTGAATAAATGACAATTAGGATACCATTATAACACCGGTATTTTAGCATGAAATACTGGTGTTCCTAAGATGGTAGCACCTTTCTCCCTTAGAACAGAACCATTGCAAACAAAACCACATATCCTCAAAGCTTTTGTACCTTATTTATCAATACTTGTATGTTATAATGGTCTTAACCATTTGAGAATGTTGCAGATGGTGTTGTAAGCTACCTGGAAAGTAAAGCATACAAACTGTGGCTAGTCTTTAACCAAGTACTGTAACAGATATATATTTTTTTATTATTAAAATACATGTCTACTATTGTAGTGAAATATTAATATATCTGTTGTGGTAACGAGTCCCGGCCACACTCGTTTGTGCCCTTAAAACAGTTGACCGACGCACAGAACTGTAGTTAAGTGATTTCTGCGCACTTTCAATAAATCACAAATAACAAAACACAGGAACAAAACACAAGCCTAACTACAGAACCAGTTATACGCCATTTACTTTACAAAACACTTTTCACAGAGTACCTTTACGCCCGACCACACAGGTCTCCACACAGGTCTCAGCCTTCACACAGCCTGACAACAAACATTTCGACTTGCACTTATACTCCGGGAAGGGACCGAGAACCAGCGACAAGGGACCCAAATGGGATGGCAGGAGCAACTGCCAGGGGTCTGAAGTGCCTGGATCCGGGACCTCATCTGTAGGTTTGACGACAGGAACCAGAAACTCTGGACCGGGTGGTCCAGTTGGTGGAACGGTACAGGGCAGCAGAACCAGCACCTACACAGCCACCTGGAAAACCTGGTACTCCAGCATCACCACGGCAAGTTGCCGAAGGGAGAGCAAAGGGACTGGGGGGGAAGGGAAATCAGGTATTTGCACGGAGTGTGGCGGCGGAAGCTCCCGGCCCAAGAACCGGGGCAGGATGAGGTTACCCATGGGCTGCTGTGGTGTCAGAACGGGGTCTTGCTCAGGTGGGCCACATTGCTCAGGATTGCCCAGCCATGTAATGTGACCTCATCTGGCCAGGTAAGAATGTTCAATTACCTCAGTCACTCTAGCAAACGGGGTTTGTCCATCCTGTGAAAGTGGATGATACACAAACCCAGGCTCTCTTGGATTCAGAGTGTGGTCAGTCCTAATATAAGAAGGGTTAATCTCATTGAGGCATAAACAATTAATGGGATGGATTAATATCCTTAGGTCCCAGTAAACTTAAAAATTGGGCAGAAAGTGACGCGAGTACAAGTCGGGTTATGCCCTTGATTGCCAATACCCGTCATTCAGGGGCAAGACTGCGAGCAGTTCAAAGATTGGTTGGCTGCTGTGACTGCCCTGTCCCCTCCATTGCCTAAGAAGGAGGAAGTAACTGGAGAAATCATCCCCTTCTGCGACCCGGCTTGATTTTGCCATAGAGTCAAGCCCTGAAACGGGAACGCTGGGCTGCTAAGAATGAGGGCTGGCAATGGAGGGAATCCGATTTGTTTCATGTGGGGGCAGTTGGTGAAGGTTCTGGGGGGGAAGGCAGGAGCCAGCACAGGGGCCTGGTACTTCTGCCTCCACTCGGTACCAACCTGACCTGAGTTGGAAGCCGTGGGAGATGATTTTCTAGCTTGCTCCTGTGACTTTCAACTCGAGCAAGGACGTGACGATGAGCTGGGCAGTGGTCGGGTGGTCGATCCCAGGCCTACCGCCACGTACCTGCACTTTGAAATTGATTGACATCTACTGTATCAGATTGTTAAATTACCCCAGACTGGGAAAGTGCATCATCAGTTTCTCATTCCTAAGCCTTTTAGGGATGATTTATCTGGCTCACGCCATTCCCCTGTCTAGTCATTTGGGCCGGGACAAAACCAGAGCTAGGCTTGTGACACGGTTCTTTTGGCTAGGGCTTGATGGGGACATGCAGCGTTTTTGTGAACCCTGCCGGGAATGCCAACTTGCCAGCCCTAGAGCCGTCAAATTGTGCCATTGCCACTGGTGGAAGCGCCGTTTGAGCATATTGGGGTAGACATAGTCGGACCACTAGAAGAGTGCGGCGGGATACATGCACCTACTGGTCATTCTGGATTACGCTACGCGTTATCCAGAGGCCATTCCCCTCCGCTCTGCATCTGCTAAGTCTGTCGCCAATGAGCTAGTGAAGGTTTTATCCCAGGTAGGTACTCTGCCGGCAATGCTGACCGACCAAGGTATCAACTTTACTTCATGGCTGGTCAGCAAAACATGTAATCTTTTGGGGATTAAGACCATCAGGACATCAGTACCCTGTGGCAAAGTGCTTTGCACTGTGCAGGTTAGAGGTGATATTATTATGAAACAGAAGACAGACAACAAAGTTCATGAATGTTTATTTTTATAATCGAGGTCTGGCGACCGCAAAAAATAATCCCAGGCAATACACAGCAATGTGTATTGCACTGTTCCAAAACAAAGGGTTACAGACCTGAAAAAATAAACACAGTATAACAATGTGACAGAAATATAATGAATCCTGGTTTTAAATCTCCCTCCCGACCTGTGAGGCCACTAAGCAGTGAGGACAGAGTTCTTTGGACGGGCTGGTCTGACAGTTCTTTCCCCAGGTCGGGAAGTCGTCAGTCTGGAAGAAAGCGAGACTCCGTTGCAAGAACGTATTGACCCGGAAGGGAAACAATGTAGCAGCCGCTGATTGTAAAGGCAGCTGCATTCATTTATCAAGGGGTCATGCATGACAGCATATAAGGGGGATGGAGAATTGTAATTGGTTCCTTCGCATTGGTTTTTAGTGAGTAAAGAGCCAGAAGGACAGTACCCTGTGTATTTAAAGTGAAATCGTGAGTGTTGTGTTTTAGTTTGTTTGTAATTGTCTCGTCTTGTCTTGTACGTTACCAGACAGTTAACACAGTTCCGGAGTTGTCGCCAGGGGCCAGCACGAAAGCGGACAACACTGCACCTTTGTCATAAATAAACCTGTATCACCCACCACAAGCACTACTGCATGCACCCAGGACTGGTGACCGTGTAAGTATTATTGTGGGACGGATATTGTTTATGATTTGGGACTGTCGGTTCTTATAATATACCCCGGGCTGTACATTGGTGTGTACTGCCGGAAAACTATTCTTTGGTCGCCAGACCTGGAAATAAAATAAAAACATTTCTAAAAACTGGATTACAATTATCTCTGTCTGCTTCTTTCACGCACTGCATCACCCCTGCACCTGTCTACAATATACCACTTTGCCACACGTGGTGTCAGATAACGGGATCATGGACCACAACGCACTGGCAGAGTTGCTGGAGGTGCTGGATAGCAGACAGGAGACAGAGGAGAGAATGAGGGAGGAGCACTACACTGTGCTCATTGAATGGGTCGGGCTGGCGTTTTCCACAGCACCAGCTCCTACAGGAACACCAGCAATGTCGGCACCGAAGACTCGGACGATGAGGATGATCCAGAGGCGTACCTGGTCGCGTTTGAGCGGATGGCCATCACCGCGTCATGGCCGTGGGAGTTCTGGGTGAGCCAGCTGGGATGCTGCCTGATCGGGGAGGCTCAGGCAGCCTACCAGGCTATGAGCGACCTCAACACCACCAGTTACGACCTGGTCAAGCTGGCCTTTCCTCGTCGCCTCAACATTATGGCAGAGACTCACTGGGTATGGTTCAGAGAGTACCGAAGATCCCCGGAGACACGCCCCAGGGTGGTTGCAGAGCGGTTGCGTGACCACATGGTACACTGGCTGACCCCTGAGAAGAAAACCAACCTGCAAATGGGGGAAGCAGTGGTTATGGAGCAATTCTGCCAATTGTATACAGTGTCACAACCCCCACACCCTGGAAGACGCCGTGAAACTGGCCGAGGGTTATGCAGATTCCCTGGTCTCTGCCCGGACGGGGATACTGTCGATGCCCGCCCTTTGGAGCAGTCGAGCCCCTCCTCTCTCTCCTCTGCCACCACCACCGCCCTCAACACCGGAATCCAGACCTCCTAGATCTCCAGCCCCTATGGGCAACCTTGCCTCCTCTCCATGGAGAACAAGGTTGACCCCCAGCGGGGCTATAGCTGCTACCCCGGCCCCGTTGCCATACCAGCAATGAGACAACCAGTGTTCCCTTCTTCTCCCCCATCTGTTTTAGATGCAACCAACAGGGGCACCAGACCAGGTCATGCCCATCGGTAATGGAGTGTGACGAGGCGGCGTGCAATTGGGCATCTGGAGCGGGTAAGCGCAGGGAAAATGGTCGGGGGGGGGCCTTGTATTGTTAATGCAGTTTTAGGCAAGGTGACAACCCATGCATTAGTGGGCACAGGGTGTGAGCAGACCTTAATTAACCCTTAGCGGTCCATTTATTCAGTGCGTCTCAGGCGCGTCAGGTGCAATTTATTTTCACATGCGCAGTTTATTTTAGATACGCTGTTTAAAAGTATTTTTTTCACAGTAAAACAGGTTTAAAAGGCACTGCATATCAACAGGACACTCACTGCATCTCCAGCCTCGCCCCACTCCTTATTCGCTGTATTTTTCACATACCTCTTCATAGTAGTGCATACCGATAAATCATCTGATCACTCGTTTTATCACCAAACTCCTCAATAATGTGATCCAAGTCATTATTTTATTACTATAACATCTAAAAAAAGTGCTGCAAATGTCTGTGATATTCTTTGAGTGCTGGAAGCAGAAGCAGCTATCTTGTTTGTTTATGTCCGTGTTACCTATGAGGTGCCGGGGCTATCTGTATTCATGAGATACGCCCCTTTTTTTCGGCTTCTCTTAGCTCCAATCGGTCTCATTCGGCCAATGAATGGTTTTCTCGGCTTTTACCGGAGAAAAAATGACTAGAGACCTGTTTTTAACGTCTTTTTGATGATGTCGGACAAGGTCCGACATAGGACCGCAAAGGTTTAATGCAGCTCTCTTGGGTGGTGTGGTGTGGCAGTCACGATGCCAGGTGGTGATGTCCTGCGTCCATGGAGCTACGGCGAAATACCCCACCCTAAAAGTATATTTATCGGTAGGACCGATAAAACGCCACCTAGGAGTTGGGATGGCAGAAAGGCTACCACACCCAATAATTCTGGGTTGAAACTGGCCAAATTATAGAGAATTGGATAAATTAATGGCAGTCTCGACCACAAACATAAACGTGGCATACAAAAAGAAAAAGGAACGAATTGGTGAAGTGTTTCCTTTTCAAGCTGAAATGTTTTCCCCCATTTTCCTTCCTAGAAAAATGAATAAAGAGAGGAGGATTGCAAAATGGGAGGGAGCATCACTAAGACAAGGCTAGGGTCTGGTGGGAGAGCACTCAGGTGGTAACAAACGCCAGTCAAAAGGATTCGGAAGGGCGAGGTTACTGGGCCATCTAGGACAGATGCTACTCCCGGCCCTATCAATATACCGGACAAGTGGTACTCAAGCGCGGACATAGTGTGGGGCCAACATAATGACCCGTCACTAGTGCACGCTTCGGGGCAGGTCTGGTCTATTGAAGGTAAGGATGTTGATGGCGTTGGGGCGCTAGTATATCCACACTTCAGTATCAAGGGGCAATTACTATATAGGGTAAACCTAACCGTGGGCACAGGACAGCCTGTAACACAATTATTGGTTCCCCCATCTTGTCGGACTGAGGTCATGAGGCTGGCGCATGATACCCCTTTTGCGGGGCACCTGTCTAATTCTTTCACGCACTGCATCACCCCTGCACCTGTCTACAATAAACCACAAACCCACACAAAGACACACACACAATCACAAGTCCAGAGTGAGTGCTAACGTGCAAGTAGTGAAATACAATTTATTCATGTACGGTTGTGAAGTGTTGTCCGGGTTGGTGCTGGCCTTAAGCGACAGCTCCCGATACGTGTTAGCCGTCTAATAAACAAACAATTATATAATTAGACATGACAAAACAAGCAAACACTAAACACTCATGGTACAATTTGGTTTTCCTTTAGCGGTTCGCTTTTAACCATAACAAAGGAACAGATCACCTAGCCACGTCCCCTTTTGTACTGTCAGTCACACCCCCTTGGTTAGCGAGTGCAACTGTTTCTCCTCCAATCCATGTTTGCCACATCGCTTCCCTTCTGGGGCGATGACTTGGTGTACCATAGCCCCGCCCCCTTTCTAGATGGCTGACTTCCACCGTTCCTCTGGAATGAATTGTCACACCATCCAGTCCAGGGCACTCTGTTTCCTTTACACAGCACACTCACAGGTTGGGAGGGAGATTTATAACCAAGATTCATTCTTTCTCTTTCACACACCCCCAGACTGATGGTTTGCGCTGATTCATTGAAAGTGACGTGTGCAACTGGGACCAGCTGATTCTTCCCCTTCTCTTTGCTGTTAGAGAAGTATCCCAGGATTCCATGGGGTTTTCTCCATTCGAGTGGCTGTATGGGCAGAGACCCCAAGGTGTGCTCGATCTGGTCAAAGAGATGTGGGAGAAACAGCAGGACAATTCGATCAATACGATCTGTTATGTGTTGGACCTGCGCAAGCATCTAAAGTCTATTGGTCGATAGGCACATGACAAATTGCAGCATGCACAACACAGGCAGGAGACCCAGTATAACTGAGGGGCCCAATTGTGCACGTTTCAGCCTGGAGATAAAGTACTTCTATTGTTACCCAGCAGTGAGTCTATACTTCTGACAAAGTGGCAAGGACCCATTGAGGTTACATTACGGGTTGGGACGATGGATTATGAAATCTGCCAGCCAGGACGGCGGAGAAAACACATTTATCATATAAACCTCCTGAAGCCCTGGTTGCAAAAGGAGGCATTGTTAGCGGTTCAATCTGATGATGTCACAGACTTGGGTCCTGATCTTTCTGTTTTGGTGAGAACAGGGTCAGTGCTGATTGGAGACAATCTGACACCAAAATAGAAACGTGCTACTTTGGATGTTAATTTATTATTTCATGTTGTGTTTTCACACTGGATACTGCAATTTCTTACTTGCAGAGATTATGTAAAGCCCGTTATTTTAGTGGACCGAAAATTTGTCGTGTTTATATATTTTTTAAATGTAGCGACTTATTTGAGGTTTTTTTTACCTACAAATGTGGTTTTTCATAATGTGGTTTTGTACTGGACACTGCATCTTAGTTTAATGTTTGTTTTGTGAAAAGATTTGAAATGACAAAAACCCTGTCCCTGTGCGTAGTTTGTGTTTTATGTTGTATGTAGTGGTGCACAAAGTGTGGGTTATGTAGCTGTAACAGGGCGAGGAGACCTGCACATGAAAAGGGGTCAGGGCAAAGCCCTGCCATAAATGTATTATTTATTTATAGAACAGGGTACCCCTCCGCCCCTGTGCAATTTATTATTTTGTATTTGTTTTGTTGTATTATTATTATTATTATTATTATTATTATTATTATTTATAAATATGACGGCGTAACCTTGTTTTGTTATTGTTTTGTAAATGTGATGGTAGAGTCGTATATATTTTTATTGTTTTACAGCGTGGATGGGAAGCCCCATCCACATTAAAAACCCAGTGCAGAAGGTGACCGTCTCCAGTTAATTAATTGTTTAATTGCTGCTATGGAGATGGTCATCTGCATACAAGCCTGCAGATCTCTGCACTCAGTGTGGGTGTTCGAGAGGAGGAACAGAGCGAACGATAGGAGAAAGAAACGGTGATTAAAATAGCCATAGGATCAGTGAAAGCAATCTGCTCAGTCTGACCTATGTTTTGTGTTTGTGATTTGTTTTTGTTTATCTTTTTATTTTGCTCTGTGAGCAGTGTTTTTTTTGTTCAAATATTTTATTTATTTTTGTCTTGTAAATAAACGACGTGTCTTTTGCCCTGCAGTACTGCCTGTGTTTTTCTTCCTGCTGCTGGCCTGACGTCACTACTACAGCCATCACTGCCACACGTGGTGTTAATAGGTGGGATCACCAGCACCTCCTGGACTCAGGCCAGCGCATGTACTGCAAGATTATTTATTTATTTTTTGGAAAGAAATGGGAAGGAAACCGCGGCAGAAGCAGCAGCAGTGCGGTGCTGGTCGCAAGCCCCATCACATCTCTGGCCCGGTGGACGTCTGCATGACTTGCTTGAGGGGGGAGCAGTGGTGCTTTGAAGTTGGCAAGGTCGGGCACGTGTCGCCCGACTACAGCCACAGGAGGAGGTTGGCTGGGAAGCCCTCCTCCACAGCATGGGCGTGTAGTACTGTTGTTTCATCTGTGGGGAGTGGGGGCATTTCCCTGCTAACCGCCCTCTCCCACCAGAAGAATGTCTGCTGCCTCTGCCTCCACCACCACCAACAGCAGAGGGAGAGTGCCACCGAGTGCCGCTGCTGCCGTCACCTCCCGAAGGTCCGCTGAGGTCGCTAGCTCTACCTTGCCCGGGGATGCCATGTCCGCTCCGCTCAGGGATGCCACATCCGCATCACCTGGGTTGCCTGATGCTCCGCATCGCCTGGGGTTGCCTGCTGCTACGCATCACCTAGGGTTGCCTGCTGCTCCGCATCGCCTGGTAGAGCTATGTCTTTTTTGTCTCCTATGGTTGCTGATGGTCCCGCCTCGCCTGGGGTCGCTGCCGGCTCTGCTTCGCCTGGGGTTACTGCTGGCTCTGCTTCACCTGGGGTTGCTGCCAGTCCAGTTTCCCTGCAGGAGATTGTGTAGTTGGAGCCCCATAAAGGGGAGCTGTCGGCTATGAAGAAGGGGGGTGGGGGGAGGTGAGGAGACCACCTCCACCACAGCCCCGACCACCACCCATGTGCCATAGCCCGGCACCTGGGGGTTGGTTCCCTCAACCTGGGCTCCCAGACACCCAGGCTGCATGTCTGGACCTCTGTTTGCTGGGCCTGACTCCCAGGTCGCGACACCATCAGGCACAGGAGGTCGCCTGGTCTCCTGCTTTGCTCCCCCTGGTTGCCCAGATGTCGCTGCACAGTCACCTGGGCTCAGACCTCTGCCTGGGGCTGCAGCCCTCTGCTCGCCTGCCTGCGCTCCCGACACCCCATCCACTACGCCTCGGTCCCCTGTTGCCAGGTCTCGGTTTATTTAGCAGATGCCTTTATCCAAGGCGACTTACAGAGACTAGGGTGTGTGAACTATACATCAGCTGCAGAGCCACTTACAATTACGTCTCACCCGAAAGACGGAGCACAAGGAGGTTAAGTGACTTGCTCAGGGTCACAAAATGAGTCAGTAGCTGAGGTGGGATTTGAACCGGGGACCTCTTGCTTACAAGCGCTTTTCTTTAACCACTGGACCACACAGTCCGCCAGGAAGGCGCCGGCCTATGGACTAACCCTCCCTCAAGGATAGGACAGGGAGGACAATAGGGGACTTGAGGGAGGGTGGATGGCTTTCAAAGGAGGTGGCCGTGGGGCCATGTGTGCTGCACACAAGGGGGATATGTGGCAGGGCAGGGCAGGGCCCTGCCTGTAAATAATATTGTTTTGTGATGTTTTGGTGGTGGTTGGCAGGGATGGGGTTAATTTCCTATCCCTGCCAAAATACATGTGAGAATGTGGCTGGAGCTAACTGAATAATTGATGATAATTAGGCTCCAGCCACATGGTATAAAAAAGGGGAGAAAATCCTTTGTTTGGTGGAGGGAGTTGGTGAGTTGACAGTGTGTAGTTTCTTTACTGTGTGTTTTTCTCTGTATTTGTTGGATAAAGGTCAGTGAAGGCTCTGCCCAGCCTGAACAGTTTTGTTTTTGTTTAAACCTTTGTTTTGGCCCTTGAGTCTCAACATGCTGGCTCAGAAGGCACACATGGAAGGAGGAGGGGCTAGAGTTCAGCCAATTAAACCAATTAAATAAAATTAAATTAAAACTAAAAAAGCTATGTAAAATTATTTCAAAATCCAGACCCATAAATATGGCCAAAAACAGTTTATGCTTTTGAAAAACAAAACCTAGGGGTCTAATTTAAAACAAAATCAGAAAGCAATTCTCAACAAAAGTCGTGCATTTCTTCCAACAAATGCAGAAATGTAGACAGAAAACAGACTGGGCATTTTTCATAAAAACAATTTAAAATTTACAAATACACTTGAGCTGGACATTTAAAATGCTATGTGTGTCTTGTGCAGTATTGAATCCAGCCAGAATAAGCACATTGTTTTGAAGTGAATATTTCCAAAAGCTAAATTTGATGAAAGTAGAAAGGTGACATTTATATCATGCAGTCAAAAATGACTTTTAGCAAAATGCTTACATGTTAGTGTTTAGTGCAGTTAGTTAACCCTTTGCGGTCCTATGTCAGACCTGGTCCGACATCGCAATTTGCCCTTTCCGGTCCAATGTCGGACCCTGTCCGACATTATCAAAAAGACGCAAAAAACAGGTCTGTAGTCGTTTTTTTCTCCGGAAAAAGCCGAGAAAACCATTCAATGGCCAAGTGAGACCGATAGGAGCCGAGAGAAGCCGAAAAAAAGGGGGCGTATCTCATGAATACTGATAGACCCGACACCACATAGATAACATGGACATACACAAACAAGATAGCTGCTTCCGCATCCAGCGCTCAGAGAATATCACAGATATTTGCAGAGCTTTTTGAGATGTTATAGTAATAAAATAACGACTTGGATCGCATTATTGAGGAGATAAAACGAGTGATCAAGAGATGATTTATCGGTATGTACTATTATTACGAGTTATTTGAAAAATATAGCGAACGAGGGGTGGGGCAGTGCTGGAGATGCAGTACTGAGTGTCCTGTTGATATGCAATGCCTTTTAAACCTGTTTTACTGTGAAAAAAAATACTTTTAAACAGCGTGTCTAAAATAAACTGCGCGTGTGAAAATAAATCGGACCTGACCCGCCTGAGACGCGCTGAATAAATGGACCGTAAACGGTTAACCTCGCCAAACAGAAAGGAAACGTACACCAGCACGACTGTGGTTTTATTTGAAAGGAGATTCAACATTGTTAATTCGATTGCTAACTCGCAAAGTACTACAATGTGGTTAAAAAAATAAATAAATACATAAATAAAATCTGTTGTCTGCCATTGCAGGATTTGTTTTGCGTAACAGTTTAGACGGCTAACATGATCCGGAGCTGTCGCCAAAGACCAGCACCAACCCAGGCATCACAGGACTGTATATTCACTACAAGTACTCGAGCACTCACTGTGGACTTGTGTTTGTGTTTGTGTTACGTGTGGGTGAATAAGAATAGGACTCTTTATTATTTGGGAACCAACCATGGATTTAAACAGAGCAATACATGCCGCTGTATTGCCTGTTAACATTGTTTATTATTTACGCCATCAGGCAATCGGATTACAAACCATTAAACAACATTGCACATGGATTATAATTGTCTGTCTGTTTATTGTTCACCTGCACCTGCACACTTTGCCACATCAAGCTATTAATGTATTCATCGACGTGGTTTAACATGAACTTTCGCTGTATCTAGCCTCAGACGACTCATGTCATTTTGAAATATGTGTTTAGGGACAAATTCAGTAGTTCGGGACAAACACCAATCACAAAATGATTTAGTACAAATATTTATTGTGGAGAATGCAGAGTATGCGATTTTACAGAGAAGTATGTTGTATATACACATTCATTTGGCATCAAACCTAACTTGGTTTGAGGGCTCGCTGCCTGGCCGACTGGACGAGGCTGAGACCCCCAAAAAGAACAAGCCGGTCTCAATGCCACGATTAGTATTGAATATAGCCCACTTGAAGGTTTAGCCAACCTTTAACAAATGATCATCAGCACGCAGGAGAGGAAAACAAAACCCATTTTTGGCTGCTCGATTCTGAAGGAATGACCAGAGAACTGCTCAGCTGCGAATCCAGACCTGGAAAGAATCTGGTGATGGTGAAAGAAGAACCAATGTCGGGTGATGATTGTTCAGTTTTTGTTAATAAACAGCGGGTCTGAGGGTGATACGTCCTGAGAAAGACGGAGATGGATAAGAGAGAAAGGGGTCATATGGGCTAACATGGGAGTTTAATTTATAAATGAAATTGGAAAGGGTTCCCTAATCTTCCTGGTCAGTTCCTGGTCGGAGATGAAGGGGTGAATCTGGGGGTTGAATTTGACAGCGATGTAGACTCTGAGCACCTAAGGAACCCAAGAAGGCTAAGAGAAAAGGGCTTTAAGGTTTTATCTAAAACAGGGAGGAGTAGCCGGAGCGGATGAGAGGCACCAAGAGAGTAGGTTGATGGTGATAGGTAGGCAAGCAGGGGGAGAAAGAGATTCTGATCGTTGAAGCCCTTTCAGGATTAGTGAAAGGGACATAATATAGGATGATACTACGGGCATTGAAAATGAAGGGAAGGAAATGTTGAATGCAAAGTAAATTTTTAAATAAATTCCAGGATGACCAGTACATTTGCAGTGAGCGGGGAGTGATGCTGAGAAGAGTTGTTTCTTGAGCCTGCAGAATCAGGGAATGCAGTGGGTGACTCACATGAATGTCAGGTCTGAAAAGGGAAGAATCTGAGTTGGCAGGAGGTCATCTTCTGGAGCTAATGCTCTGAATATCTGTGTTTGGAAACACAAACGAAAAGAGAATCGGCGATTATATTCAGGTGGCCGAGAATGTGTTCAGCTCTGAGAATGAACTGATGAGTAACAAGTAAACAGGTAATCCTTTTGAATATTCTCATTATATGGTGGGAGGATGAAAACCTTGTTAATGATTTGGACTGTAGCTGAATTATCTGAGCGGAGAGGAATGGATTTTTGAGCCCAGGAAGACCCCCAAAAGGAATGCGGCCACAGCAACTGGATACATTTTGTACAATGATCAGGAGTGATCGGGTATAGGAATGGTGCTGAATTTGTCGGGCCATGGAGCAGAAAACCATTTTCCCTTGTAGTATCCTCCAAAGCCAAGAGAGGTAGCTGCATGTGTGAACAGTTGAATGTCTTCGTGCAGCAGGAGACAGTCGTCGTAAAAGAATGTAATGCTGTTCCATTCCATTCTTTTAATAGGAGCTCCCACAGGCGGAGTTCCTTGCAGCAAAAAGGATCCATGAGTTTGACACCGTTGAGGGAATCAACAGAAGGGATCAAATCAAGAGAAAGTAGGAGATGAAAGCTCTGCCTTGAGGAATTATCCTCATTGCGTAGTTTAAATGGCCTAGGAGGGACCGAAGAAGCGTTTGGTAGCCTAGATACTCGATGGAAGTGAGAGGACCCAAGGTCTTTTCTGATGCTAGGGGGATGCCGAGATTTGAAAATAATGATTTGAGGATCATAATGTTCTGGGCAGGGGAAGCGTGGGGAAAATCAATGAGAAGAAAACCATCCAGGGGATGCAGCAGAAAAGGAATGTGGTAGTTATTAAGGAGGATCCAGCACAGTGCTTCTGACAGGGTATGGAATATCTATGGGCTGCTTCTGCAGGTGAACGTCAGGCAAACAGAAAAGTAAAGTTTGGAGCATACACTGTACTCCGAAGAGGTGCCTGAGGGCAGATCTATGGGCATGATTTTAAATGTGTTTGATATATCGGCTTTAGCCAGCCATGCGTTTTTCCCAACAATTTTGATTAAGAATATGGCGTGGTCGATTTTTGCATATTGCAGGGAGAAATCTTCGTGAGTGATTAAACTATTGATGCTGGGTGCGGTGGAGTTACGGTGAGTGGAAATGAAGGAAGTTACGGGCGGAATAACACAGGTTCCTTCATTGCAGTTATTACAAATCTGGTGGCCTCCAGAGTATGCAGTATTGTGGCCCTGACCGTCTTTTGATCTGGAGGGGATAAAAAGATGAGGAGGATTGCGAGGGAGGGACATGAGGGGACGGGGTGGAGGGTCAGTGGGGTGAGCGGTGGAACCACATACCGAGCATACTAAAAGCTGAAGACCTGTGAAAAAAAGGGAGACTATGTTTTGGTCCAGTGCACCCCAGTAGAGCCTCTGGTTCTATTGTTGGAGATGGGCAGCGGCTTTGGCAGAGAAGGCTTTGTGGTATTCAAAGAAATGGGAACTGTTTTGAAAGTGTTTGAATAAACTGTCGATGAGCTGAAAGAAGAAAAGCATCTCACAGAGAAGGGGCCACTATGGGGGCCTGCTGGACACCCATAGTGGCAAGGGAGGTCACTGCAGGGGCCTGCTGGACGCCTGCAGTGAGGGGAGGGTAACCTAAAAGGTTATGTTTGAAAGACCGCTGGGAAGGGTGGAAGAGTGAATGGAAAAGCGGAGCCTGCTGGGAATAGAAGGGGGCTGCGGGGCCCTGTTGAAGCCTGCAGCTGGAAGAAAACTGTTTGACAGAGAAGGGACCATGTGATAAAGAGAGAAAGAGTCAATGTTGTAAATCTCCCTCCCGACCAGAAAGGGCGCTGTGTAAGGATGGTGGTATGCTGCCTCCTAGATGGACCGCCTTGATGGTGGGTGGAAACTGGAAGGTGACCATATTGGGGGGAGCGTGTAGTTGCACGTACCCGGAAAGACTCTACTGCAATCAGCTGCGAGACGGCCCTCTATTGGAGAAACCATGGCGACGGGTTGATTGCAAGGAGGGCTTTGTGGGTACAAAGGGGAAGCAGCTATGTCAGTACTCCGCCTTGCGCTGACGAACGTAACAGACGGCCGGAGCCTATAGTATTTGTTTTGATTTTGTGTTACGGTTTTGCGTTCTGTGTTTTGTAGAGGAGGATTGAGCACGATCACCAGAGCACTTCCCTGCACTTTCACCACGTCCAGTTCTCACCCTTGTGGCACGGAGAACGGCGGATTATCGAAAACCATTGGATTATTGTTTTGTTTTAAAAAGTATTGTTTTTGGGTTTGCAAAGCCCGCCGTGTACCCTCTGATACCATCATTGGTAGTGGGGCGGATCTTTTTAGACACAGACTATTTTTGGGATATATATTGTTTGGACAGTCTTTTGTTTACACCACATCACTGCACCTGACGACAGACCACTGTGGGGGTCGTTGGACGCTCAATGGCCAGAGAGGTCACTACAGGGGCTTGCTGGACGCCTGTAGTGAGGGGAGTTAACCTGAAAGGTTATAGTTGGAGAAGGGAGCACAATGGGGGCCTGCTGGACGCCCATAGTGGTCAGGGAGGTCACTGCAGGTGCCTGCTGGATGTCTGCAGTGACGAGGGGGTGTAACCAGAAAGGTTACAGTTGAATGTTAGACAACAGTGGTAGGTGTCGAAACCCCGGGATGGATCGTGGAAGCAGCCGCTCCTAACTGTAAAAACAGTCTCTGGATACAAATGCTCAAAACTGCTGATGAGCAGAAAGAAAAGCATTTCACGGAGAAAGGATCACTATGAGGGCCTGCTGGACGCCCATCATGGCCAAAGAGGTCACTGCAGGGGCTTGCTGGACGCCTGCAGTGAGGGGAGGTAACCTGAAAGGTTATAGTTGGAGCCAGAATGCTCAGGAACTGCTGAATGAGCCTTTGATTGACAGGTGCTGTGGTCCCGCCTTCTGAGTTTTCCAGACGTGAAGCGGCCGTGGAGATGCAGTCGGTGCGGGGTGAGGTGTTTCAAGTCTGCTTATAATAAGCGGAATTGGGCTTGTTTCTTGAGAGTCGCGGGTTGGAATTTGTAGAAACACCCATACTGACGTGGGTTGGGCTTGTTTTGTTGTGAGACTTGGCAGCACTGGGGGCGAGCTGTATAGCAACGATCTGTGCTGACGTCATAGCACCTGTGACAGGAAGGATGCTGCAGAATGGAGAGAAATAAAGTAAACAAATTCTCCTTACGTATGTTGTTGCTACGAAGATAATGCTGGAGCCGGGAGATCGTCCAGTCTCTGATGTCAGGAGTTGCGGAGGAACAAGTGGCCAGACGGGAGAAGCAGACATCTGGGCAGAGAAGGAGTGGTAAATACCGCTGACCGAAGTTGAAGGAGGTATAACTACAGTGTACAAAAATGAAAGATATAGAAAAAAATGTATACATAAGATTTAAATGATTTAACTGGTGAAAAATATATGTATTTCAGGACGTTTGAGACAGAAGCCCTTCTGCTGTATAGAAAGTGATGTATATATGTATGTATGTATGTATAATTATATATGTCTAAAATGTACATTACATTTGCAATACCGAAAGTTAACAGAAAACCATGGCGATGAATAAACATATATACATTTAACAGATGATTATTTAATTATGTCTTATTACCAAGGATGCAGAGGAGGACAGTGATATGTCACGGATTTCCTAAGCATGCACCCATTTGTAGATATTGGGCCACGATTCTATTGTGAACATGAAAAAACACGAGAAAACACGAAAAAGCCTTTCGTTTTTAGTATGCGTCCTTCCACTTTGCTCTCATTGCTCTGGTTAAACGGAAGTTAAAAACATTGAAAAAAGCGACTCACTTTTGGATTCCTTACCTGGATATACAGAGGATGCTCTCTTGTTATCTGCTGACAATTTCATGGAGAAAGCTGAGGCTACGGGGCAAATAACATTTATATCAAAATCAAATGCATTGAGGAGATCTGTAAAAGAGAAGCAGCTGAAGGTCATTGAGCAAGAACTGGACAGCAAGCTGCTTGAGATGAAAAACTGAAGCAGCAACTTTCATACTTTGTAAATAGTGTGTGTGTGTGTATGTGTATATATATATATATATATATATATATATATATATATACACTACCGGTCAAAAGTTTTAGAACACCCCCATTATTCCAGTTTTTATTGAAATTTAAGCAGTTCAAGTCCAGTGAATAACCTGAAATGGTACAAAGGTAAGCGGTAAACTGCCAGAGGTTAAAAAAAGTTTAGGTTACCAAAACTGAAAAATAATGTACATTTCAGAGTTATACAAAAGGCCTTTTCAGGGAACAAGTAATGGGTTAACAACTTACAGCTGTTCTGCAGCAATGGAAGTAAATTAAGCCTTGAAAGTTGATGCTAACAATTCCTACAGGTGTCCCAACTTTTGTTGATTACTTACAAACCCTCTGTCTGTATAAAAGCAGTGTTGGAACAGACTGTGTTACTACACCCTCTTAAGCATTATTTGGACAGTATTGTACTGCAGGAAGTAGTATATTGCTATCATAATGGCAAGAAAAGGCAATTAACAAAGGCAGACAGACCATTATAACCCTTAAAAGTGTAGGTCTTTCCTTTAGAGAAATTGCAAAGAGCCAAGGTGTCAGTGAGTACAGTTTCCTACACCATCAAAGGCACTTGGAAACTGGAGGAAACTCTGACAGGAAGAGGTCTGGCAGACCCAAAGCCACAACAGAATCAGAAGACAAGTTTCTGAGAGTCAACAGCTTGCGTGATAGGCGGCTCACAGGACAACAGCTTCAAGCACAGCTTAACACTGGTCGAAGTAAGCAAGTCTCAGTTTCAACTGTGAAGAGAAGACTTCGAGCTGCAGGGTTGACAGGTCGAGTGGCAGTAAGAAAGCCATTGCTAAGATGGCAAAATAAGAAAAAGAGGCTTGCCTGGGCCATGAAGCACCGCCAGTGGACTACTGAAGACTGGAAGAAGGTCTTATAGACCGATGAATCAAAATTTGAAATCTTCGGTTCATCACGCAGGGTTTTTCTACACCATCGCATAGGCGAAAGGATGGTTCCTCGGTGTGTGACACCAACTGTCAAACATGGAGGAGGAAGCGTGATGGTCTGGGGCTCTTTTGCTGGATCCAGAGTCGGCGACTTGCACAGAGTGAGTGGCACCCTGAACCAAAACGGCTACCACAGCATTTTGCATCGCCATGCAATACCCTCTGGTATACGCCTAGTTGGTCAGGGGTTCATCCTACAGCAAGATAATGACCCAAAACATACCTCCAGGCTATGTCAGAACTACCTTAGAAGAAAAGAACAAGGCGGTAGGCTTCAAATCATGGAATGGCCAGCACAGTCTCCAGACTTAAACCCCATCGAGCTGGTTTGGGATGAACTGGACAGAAGGGTGAAAGCAAAGCAACCTACAAGTGCAACACATTTGTGGGAACTTCTGCAACAGTGTTGGGAAGAACTTTCGAACAATATTTGATTTCCATTGTAGAAAGAATGCCACGAGTGTGTTCGGCTGTTATATCTGCAAAAGGTGGCTACTTTGATGAGTCAAAAATTTAGATTAAATTTTGTTAAACAAAACGATTCCATGATTTCTTTTTTATCTCCAGTTGTTTATTTGTTCTATGCTTTAATTTCAGAGTACATTGAGACATTAAACTGCGTAAATTTCAATAAAAACTGGAAAAATGGAGGCGTTCTAAAACTTTTGACTGGTAGTGTATATATATAGATATATATATATATAGCATTTAGATTAAACTTTTTGTGTTCATCTATCTATAATGCGCAGCCTATCTGTTTATGACTATCGAAAAATGTAAAACCCACTAAAACGCAAGTCTGGAAAAAAACTAATGGAAGTCTGGAAAAAGTCTTGAATTTTGATCTTGAAAAGTTGTATGAACCCTGGAAAAGGGAATATCTTTATCCCCTGCACTCTTAAGGGGGTGATTGCTGCTGCCATACATTTGGAGAAGGTTCTGGGAGACAGTGACAGACTGAAGGGAAGAATGCTGTACGGGTATGCAGAACCATCTATCACAAACAGGAAGAACTAGGGGATGAGCTGGATGAATGCCCATCTGGGAGTAAGCATCATTCGGGTCTAGGCCATGTACCAACCTCTCTTGCCGAGAGAAAACAGGAGTTGGGAGACAAGTTGTGCTTCAAGTGAAAAATGTTGAGAGCCCTGAGATTGGACAAGGGATCTGTCCCTCTTCGGCACCAGGAAGTAAGGAGACTAGAGACCCCTGTGAACATCTTCCAGTGATACAGGAGAGAGGGCATTTTCCTGTAAAAGATTCTTGACTTCGATCTGAGATTGATTTTCTTGTTCTGGGACTATGGTGAATAACACTCCTTGAAAGGGAGGGGGTCGCTGTGGGAACTCCAATGCGTAACCCCTCCTCACAATAGTAAGGACCACCTGTGAGAGAGGGGAGGTTGATGGTCTCAAAGTTTCAGGAGGCCTGAGGCTTTGGCAGTGCTCCAGCGCCCTCGGCTGGAGGTTGCCTCCATCTGCTTCCCTGAACTCATGCAAGAATGGTTATCCTGCCACAATTAGGTGCAGATACGGACAACTGTAACTCCTGCCCAGGACGGAAAGCCTGGCCCCTGTGGGAGATCTTAAGCAAATCTAGGACACGAGATTACAACTGGTCCATGGACCTAGTCTGGGACACCCTAGCGTGCCGTTTTAGAACAGCGGCACCCATCGTGCTCCCAGCTGCCTGAGTGACAGTGGAAACAGACTCCAAGAAGTGTTTAGTAATAAGCCTAAGCTCTGCTAAAATGGCCTCTTGTCTAGATGGTGAAGCTAACTCTAGCCCATCCAAGAGGGCCAGCTGATAGTTGGCTAAGTAACTCCCCAGCCTGGGCAAAGAGTAACACTGCAATGTAAGACTTGTTAGCTAAAGTAACTATAACCCGAGGAGTCCTGGAAACACATCCGGGGTCTTACCCTGCAACAGAAATGACAGGCCTGACTGCAGAAAGAGCCGGGCCAGACACAACTAGCATCTCTGAGAAAGAGAGCTGGGAAAGTTCTTCAGACCCCAGATCAGGCTCAGAAATAGTCCGCAACATCTTCTTGAGGTTCTTCCAAGTATACTTCTTAACTCTCAAATTTAGAGTAATCCTCAGAGAGTTAGGACTCGAGCCAAGGGGGATACTAAGAGGCAATGGACGATTTTCAAAGGCTGTCATGCTGCGGTCCAGACTGTTATATTTGCACACGATTAGGTCCTCCAATCTTGAGAACTGAGCCACCTCAAACCTAGAGGGGGTAGAGTCCAAGGACAGACTTCCAGGCTTTTGAGTTGACTTCTTCCTGGATTGAGATAAATCAGAGGAAGTCATTGAGATCTTGTCAAGCCTCTCTGAGCGGAACTGGCATTTCGCAGGACCTGTATTCAGCACGTGATAGGCATGCTGCCAGCCCAGGCCTGTGACAAATCTGATGTGGATCCAAAAGTGGAAGTTTAGCACCACAAAGTCAAAGATGGAACCCAGGGGAAGCAGCTGCTGGGGCTGCCAAAGTTACTAAAGTAAGGAGAGACACCAGCGTAAAAAATTTAAAAAGAAGCTGAGATTTAAACTGGTGTCTAAGCAAAGCTAGCCATATACTTTAAACATGTTGACAGAATATGCAAATGCATCAACACAAACATCAAAAACTTTGATGCAATGTTGAAGCAAATGTCAAACATTGAAGCAATGTCGAAAAGGCCAAATGGCATCAACGGGACATCAACTAAAATGTTGAAGCAAAATGTTAATATGCAGCATTAAATGAGAACCAATACCCACCGAGTAACTACAAAGACATAGAAGTTGTTGGCACAGGGCACAAACAACAAAAAACTAAAGAAGCAGTGCAAGCAATGTACAAATTAAAAGAGTTCTGCCAAAGATAAAACTTAATCGGCAATAACAATAACAACTGAACAAAATAACAAAAGTATTGTTGCACTACCAAGGTGCTAAAGCAGTACAATACAATACACATTTATTTTGATATAGTGCCCATCATGCCACAGCATCCTAGAGAGCTGTACAAAATTTAAAAAAAAAGAAGATGGCTCATATGTATAATACACTCCAACTACAAGCAATTATATAAAAGCACATCCAAAAAATTATGTTTTCAATTTAGACTTAAAAGAATCTAATGTTTCTACCTGCCTAATGTCAACCGGAATAGAGTTCCATCAACGAGGAGCACAACAACAAAAATATCTGGCTCCAGCTGATTTATTTATTTATTTATTTATTTTAAAGTTCTGAATTTTCTAATCTCAAAGAACGAATAGGAATATACAAGTTAGTAGTTCTAATCCATGAAGGACCGTATATAAGTTATTATGGCAACTTTAAAATCAATTGTGGTAACTCACAGGTAACCAATGTAAGGACCTAAGCACTGGAGTAATAAGTTGAGAAATATGAGTGTGAGAAAGCAGTCTGGCAGCTGCATTCTTGACAAGTTTTGTGACAGGTATACCAACAAACAAGGCATTAATCAAGACGAGAGGTTATGAATGCATGTAGATGAAGCAGCATCTCTGCAACCCTCGTATCCAGCACAGACTGTATTACCTGTACTGTAACACTTGAAATGTATTTGCTTACAATTGTAAGTCGCCCTGGATAAGGGCGTCTGCTAAGAAATAAATAATAATAATAATAATAATAATTTGCAGACATTTCTCAAATGATAGAATGCGGATGGAAATTAAAGGAAAGCTCAGGGTTCAAGATAATGCCCAGTACAAGGTAACATTGAATTGCCTTCAAAAGTAAGCAGACAGCACAATAAAAACAAATTATATATATATACATATATATTCTAGCGAGAATGTGACAAACGCAGAAAAAGTAAAGCAAGGCAAAGGAACTATCTCAACGGAATAGCTGGTCTTCTCAAGATGTTTGGAAAGGAAAACCTGCAAGGCTTGGCTGCTCAACCTCTTTCAGCCTTCCTGTTGTGTGAGTGGCTTGAACAGACAACCCAATTAAAGCTTTCAAGAAAGACTAATTTTAGGAAAATTACTCATTCATAAGTGGAATTGACCTTTATAAGACAACTACCAGCTAAAGTTATGAAACACCACTACATCACTCTGAGCCAAAGACTATAAAACATATGAGGTTTTCAGGCAGGAAATCTATAGTATCATTAATACAGTACATTGCATTTGTTCATTGGTCAATCTACTGGGTCAATTACTGGGAAGTTCCCATCAACCTATTAGGTATATAAACCTACTTTGCCAACGCAATCCTGCCATGCTTTTGAATTACCATTGAAAGTTCAAGTGCAGCTGCAGTGCTAGTCGCTGTTACAAAATCTATTATCAACATTCAGCATTATCCTTATAGGAAATAGGAAATAAATAAGACATACAAACATATGGGAGGCTGTGTGGTCCGGTGGTTAAAGAAAAGGGCTTTTAACCAGGAGGTCCCCAGTTCAAATCCTGGCTCACTCACTGACTCACTCTGTGACCTTGAGCAAGTCACTTAACCTCCTTGTGCTCCGTCTTTCGGATGAGACGTTGTTCTAAGTGACTCTGCAGCTGATATATAGTTCACACACTCTAGTCTCTGTAAGTCGCCTTGGATAAAGGCGTCTGCTAAATAATAATAACAACAACAAAATTAAAAAATATAATAATAAAAAAAACCTACGATAGCTGTAGATCTACAATCACAAGATGACTTCCAGCTTCTGGATGAAAGAAGAGCTTCCAGGTACTTCATACAATGAATGTCTTCCAGAACTTCCCTCTCCAGATCACTGGCGCAGGAGTCCTCAAATAGTGCAAAGCTGGCCTGTTCCAAAACTCCTAAAGGTTATTTTTAAACAAGGTATCATGATCATGGCAAATGCTTCCCATCACAAACTATTTAAACTGTTTCTCGATAACTTTGTAAATAAATCAAAGCAGAAACAGATTTCTACTTCATCGTCCGACCCTAGAATAGCTCCCCCTTCTCAAGCATGGCCCACTGGAGGGCAAAAAAACGCTCCAAGATTTCCATTACATGAGAGTAGATGTTAAAACTTCATGCTGATTTGAACTCGGCTCTCGCCAAGATAAGCACCAACTAAGATGTAGCTTTACAGTAAACTAATGTGATCCATCTGTGTCTCCATCCATTTGCATTGCCTTCCATATGATGATGCAGATATCCTTCTGCCTGGTGTTGATGCCTGAAGTGTAATGCTGGCTCCAGGGATCAGCTTATTTGCCCCCCTAGGGCATCAGCACACATAAGGCTGCGATGCTGGCTCCAGGGATCAACCACAGTGCAGTCTCTACAGTGCATCATCATGACAACCGTATGGATTGAGCTAAGTAGGGTACATCTCTGGGGTCTTCAAGTGGGCACCTTCCATCCTCAATGTTTCGTTGACTAGCCCACGACACCTAAAGAGGGCTCGATGGTAATTCTGGTGTCCCAGCATCACACCCCTCCGTCCCCCACTCAAGAGCCCAGTTTATTTACCCAAACATCAACATTTCTTTCTTTCTATTGTGCTTGAGTTCCCTAACCAGAATTTTTCCGTCTCAACCACAGACAGTTGCTGCTCCTCTCTGCTGCTTCAAATAAGTTCTTCACTGTGCAACGCAACTCTTGGCCACTGAATCCGATGTCTCTGAGAAACCGGGTTGTAGAGTGTGCCACAAATCCTTGACAACCCACCTCCACTGGGTAAACCCGGACTCTCCATCCTCACTGGTCTGCTTCAGCGGCTAGTTGAGCATACTGCAGTTTCTTCCTCTCATACGCCTCATCTACAGCATCCTCCCATGTCACTGTTAACTCTACCAGGAGAATAAGGCGTGCTGATCCAGACCACAAGATAATATCTGGTCGAAGGTTAGTGGTGGCTGTCTCAGGTGGAAAAATAAGCCATTGTCCTGGGCGAGGCTTGGTTTTAACACCTGTTCTTGGCGGTTGCTCTCCTGGGCGGAGGAATGTTGTCTTTTGTGTGTAATGGTTTGATGGAACTGGTGGCAACTTATTGGTCATGTTATGCTTGTCTTCCAATGCTAAGGCCAAACACTGCAGCACCTGTTCATGGCGCCAAGTAAACCGTCCTTGGCTAAGACCCACCTCAAATCCTGTCAAAATGTGCCTTAATGTTGCAGGTGATGAACACAAAGGACATAAGGGATCCTCTCCTACCCAGAGGTTTAGGTTCTTTGGTGATGGGAGAACATCATATGTTGACCTGATGAGGAAACTGATCCTGCTCTGTTCCATAGACCATAGGTCTTGCCAGCCAATCTTGCGTTGTTGCACGCTCTACCATCTCATCCATTCTCCCTGCTTGGCCTGGGAAACGGCCTTTACGCACCTCATCCTCTCCTCCTGCTTTTGCACCTCGTTGACTACCAGCTTCCTCCATTGAGCTGGGGCTGCCTTGTGCCATGTAGGAGGAGCTGAACTGAGACCAAGACCCCCTCTTCCATGCTGAACTTGCCCCACGATATCACAGGTTCGAAGGACAGCCTTTGCATCTTCCATGGCTTTCTTTGCCGCCCACTTTCTTCCAGTTTGCAACACAGGTGCTGCCTCCCTTATGCATTTGTCGCGTGACTCTACTAATGTCATTTCCAGTTGGACCTTGGTGCACTTAAACTCCTCGGTTAGAGCGGAGACTGGTAGCTGCAGTATTCCTTTACCCTTCCAGCTTCTCTACATAGTTTCAGTTCCTATTTATGCCAAGAAACAGCACTTGGCTGAGGAAATCAGGAATATGGAACCATCAGGCAACACTGATTCTACCGTGTTGGTGGCAATTAAAGAGTTTAAAAATTCCATGGAAAAAATGGACACCCAGCTGCAACGGAAAAACGCATCAATGCTGTGGCTGTCCTCCTCTGGCTCGGGCGAGCATGTACGTTTTATCCGGACGATTTGCCTTCTACAACACTTTGTATTCCATGCAACCTGAAAACGCTCTGGCTACTGCAGTTCCAGTGCCATCTACAGGTACTCTGTTTGATCCTCCAGCAGCAGCAGTTCCAACATGCCTGAGGAACCAGATTTTAGCAGATAAAGACATTAATCTTGCTTCTATATTAATATCTTCAAGTTCAGAGATCATTGACAAACGCTTAGTTGATTGTGGGGATTTGTCAGTCTTGTTGCAATCCCGTGACCCCAGGCTTGTAAGATCTTTAATGATCACAGAGTTTAATGTTGCTTTTGGGTTTTTCAGAGATATTATTTGCAAGAAACATAACAAACGTAGGAAAGAATTCGATATATATATATATATATATATATATATATATATATATATATATATATATATATATATACGATATATATATATATATACAGTACTGTGCAAAAGTTTTAGGCAGGTGTGAAAAAATGCTGTAAAGTAAGAATGCTTTCAAAAATAGACATTTTAATAGTTTATATTCATCAATTAACAAAATGCAAAGTGAGTGAACAGAAGAAAAATCTACATCAAATCAATATTTGGTGTGACCACCCTTTGCCTTCAAAACAGCATCAATTCTTCTAGGTACTCTTGCACACAGTTTTTGCAGGAACTCGGCAGGTAGGTTGGCCCAAACATCTTGGAGAACTAACCACAGTTCTTCTGTGGATTTAGGCAGCCTCAGTTGCTTCTCTCTCTTCATGTAATCCCAGACAGACTCGATGATGTTGAGATCAGGGCTCTGTGGGGGCCATACCATCACCTCCAGGACTCCTTGTTCTTCTTTACGCTGAAGATAGTTCTTAATGACTTTCGCTGTATGTTTGGGGTCGTTGTCATGCTGCAGAATAAATTTGGGGCCAATCAGATGCCTCCCTGATGGTATTGCATGATGGATCTGCCTGTACTTCTCAGCATTGAGGAGACCATTAATTCTGACCAAATCCAGCATTGAGGAGACCATTAATTCTGACCAACTCCATTTGCAGAAATGCAGCCCCAAACTTGCAAGGAACCTCCACCATGCTTCACTGTTGCCTGCAGACACTCATTCGTGTACCGCTCTCCAGCCCTTCGGCGAACAAACTGCCTTCTGCTACAGCCAAATATTTCAAATTTTGACTCATCAGTCCAGAGCACCTGCTGCCATTTTTCTGCACCCCAGTTCCTGTGTTTTCGTGCATAGTTGAGTCGCTTGGCCTTGTTTCCACGTCGGAGGTATGGCTTTTGGCGCAAGTCTTCCATGAAGGCCACTTCTGACCAGACTTCTCCGGACAGTAGATGGGTGTACCAGGGTCCCACTGTTTTCTGCCAATTCTGAGCTGATGGCACTGCTGGACATTTTCCGATTGCGAAGGGAAGTAAGCATGATGTGTTTTTCATCTGCTGCAGTAAGTTTCCTTGGCCGACCACTGCGTCTACGGTCCTCAACGTTGCCCGTTTCTTTGTGCTTCTTCAAAAGAGCTTGGACAGAACATCTGGAAACCCCTGTCTGCCTTGAAATTTCAGTTTGGCCTACTGCCAAGGTTGCTGTGGCCACTGACTGTGTACGAGGTTTCTTTGACAACAGTAGAGAAGCTGGAAGCTTTAATCAGTTCATACATCAGGAAATGGTTGGGAGTTCCACGCTGCCTCAGCAGAGTGGGACTTTATGGTAAAGGAATACTGCAGTACCTGTCTCCGCTCTAACCGAGGAGTTTAAGTGCGCCAAGGTCCGACTGGAAATGACATTAGTAGAGTCACGCGACAAATGAGTAAGGGAGGCAGCACCTGTGTTGAAAACTGGAAGAAAGTGGGTGGCAAAGAAAGCTGTGGAGGATGCAAAGGCTGCCCTTCAATTGGTGATATCATGGGGCAAGTTCAGCATGGAAGAGGGGTCTTGGTCTCAGTTTAGCTCCTCCTACATGGCACAAGGCAGCCCCAGCGCGGAGGAAGCTTGTAGTCAACGAGGTGCAAAAGCAGGAGGAGAGGATGAGGTGTATAAAGGCCATTTCCCAGGGCAAGCAGGGAGAATGGATGAGATGGGAGAGTGTGGAACAACGCAAGATTGGCTGGCAAGACTTATGGTCAATGGAACAGAGCAGGATCAGTTTCCTTATAAGGTCAACATATGATGTTCTCCCATCACCACAGAACCTAAACCTCTGGGTAGGAGAGGATCCCTCATGTCCTTTGTGTTCATCACCTGCAACATTAAGGCACATTTTGACAGGATGTAAGGTGGCTCTTAGCCAAGGACGGTTTACTTGGCGCCATGACCAGGTGCTGCGATGTTTGGCCTTAGCATTGGAAGACAAGCGTAACATGACCAATAAGTTGCCACCTGTTCCATCAAAACATTACACACAAAGACAACATTCCTCCGCCCAGGAGAGCAACCACCAAGAAAAGGTGTTAAAACCAATCCTCGCCCAGGACAACTGGAAGCTGCTAGAGACTGGAAAATGCTGGCAGATGTTGGTCAACGGCTTATTTTTCCACCTGAGATTGCCACCACAAACCTTCGACCAGATATTGTCTTGTGGTCTGGATCAGCACGCCTTGTTCACCTGGTAGAGTTAACAGTGCCATGGGAGGATGCTGTAGATGAGGCGTATGAGAGGAAGAAATTGCGGTATGCTCAACTAGCCACTAAAGCGGAACAGCGAGGATGGAGAGTCTGGGTTTACCCAGTGGAAGTGGGATGTCAAGGATTTGTGGCACACTCTACAACCCGGTTTCTCAGAGATGTCGGATTCAATGGCCAAGAGTTGCGTCGCACAGTGAAGAACTTATCTGAAGCAGCAGAGAAGAGCAGCAACTGGCTGTGGTTGAGACGGAAAGATTCTGGCTGGGGATCTCAAGCACAATAGAAAGAAAGAAAGGCTGATGTACAGGTAAGTAAGCTGGGCTGAGTTGAGTGGGGGACGGAGGGGTGATGCTGGGACGCCAGAATCACCGTCGAGCCCTCTTGAGGTGTCGTGGGCTAGTCGACAAAACACCGAGGATGGAAGGTGCCCACTTGAAGACCCCAGAGATGTACCCTACTTAGCTCAATCCAGGCGGTTGTCATGCTGATGCGCTGGGGAGACCGCACTATGGTTGATCCCGGAGCCAGCATCGCAGCCGTTGTGTGTGCTGATGCGCTAGGGAGGCAAAATAAGCTGATCCCTGGAGCCAGCATTACACTTCAGCCATCAACACCAGACAGAAGGATATCTACATCATCATATGGAAGGAAGCGCAAATGGATGGAGACACATATGGATCACATTAGTTTACTGTGAAGCTACGTCTTAGTTGGTGCTTATCTTGGCGAGAGCCAAGTTCAAATCAGCATGAAGTTTTAACATCTACTCTCATGTAATGGAAATCATTATGAACACCACAAGTCAGCATCTCAATTGGTCAATCCTAGATTTCAATATCTTTAATAGACATTTGCCGATCATTGTCCGCTTGCATGCTCTATCTGCGGATCTTTTAATCATAATCCTGGATTTTGCCCTCAAACAGTTTTTACCAGCTTTTCTCCTAGTTCTTCCAGCTCTTCCTCCCCAAAGTTCTGTGCTCTGTCTTCTGGGCTGGCAGGAAACATGACTAGGAAAGATCGCTATGGTCGGCAGTTGGTTTTATCACAAGGTACTCAATTATTTAATCATTTTAACCCTTTGAGTAGTGAGTTCTAAAATGCACTGCCAGTCCTACGGGAGTGAGTTTTTTTGGATGCACCTGATTATTACGAGTACAGCATACAAACAAGCTGAAAACTATATGTTTGTTTGTATGTATGTAATGAATACTGACGAAATACAGACAAATCATTTTTACAGTAAATAAATAAAACAAATATATATTTTTATTTAGTCATAAGGAAAGGTTTTGACTAAAAAATAACATGTGCAATAAACAATAAACAACGCGATGGCAACCACAACAACACGTCCTAACGAGAGAGAGAGAGAGAGAGAGATGAATAAATCATATCTGGGTAAACAGGTTGTGGAGGCGGAGGGAGTGAAAGTGTCTAATGCTTCAGGGTATGATACTCTGAAACATGGAGCAACACACAGAGCTTGCCGCCGCCTCTTCGCTGTCACTTCATGTTGATGGTAAATATTCTTTGCTCATGTCTTCACGGACACACTCGCTGACATCCGATTCAGTGGAAGAATTGTATGTATTTGAATTTAAATTGGAATCTGAATTCAGCATTATTACTAATACTTCTTTCTCACTGAATGATTTTCGCCAGTAAACACTGTTGACATTTTGTGACTGGGATTATTATATGTAATTCAGTCAATATCTGGCAGAGGGCGCAAGAGACCAATAAAAGGTGTTACAGAAACCTAGTGTTACAATATTATGTGATCAGGGGTTTTGAAGGCTCAGTAATTCAAGTTTAAAGTTGCAGAACGTATCGGTATGTTCGTACTCCCTGGGGACCAGAGGACAGAGAACGTACCGGTACATTCAAATTACGCAAAGGGTTAATGAAACGCATGCTTTTATTCTGATTGTCGTTTTTTACATGTTTGTATTTTCTGCGAAGACGGTCACCCAAATCCGTATGCCCTCACAGGATTCGCCCTGTCCAAAGATTCGAACACCGGCAGTCAGATTTAAAAACTGTGTTTAAAAATCATCCGCCCACCCCTATCAACATAGGAGAACTGTCACACTATCCGTCCACCCCTATCAACATAGGAGAACTGTCACACTTACTGTCCAATCACCCTAACAAAACCTTTGCTAACTATTTGACTTCTGGATTAAGCCAAGGCTTCCATACAGGTCTGCATTCCCTGCCTGAAAGATCTCACGTTAGTAGAAATCTTCAGTGTGCAATTAACAACCCCTGTACTGCAGATGAGCTTCTCTCTAAAGAAGTCATACCCCATGCCTGCACTTGTGGAATGGACTGTGTGATTATTGTTTATTATTTCAGAACCTTTTCATTTGTTTGGGACTACAACCCACCATCTGTCTTCCCCCAATAGCATTGTTGGTAGTGGGGGTAACCTTTGTAAAATAACAGACTTTTTGGAAAGGCAACTGATGTTTGAACATTCTATTCTTCCCCACAGTACCTTATCGGATCTCTTTCTGCACCTCCCTTTTTAGGATAAGTCCTATCGGAGTAGCCACCTGGAAATATTCCGAAAAAAATGGCTAATCATAGATTTGTCAGCTCCACATGGGGGCAGCAAAGCAAGCATGAATAGTCTTATTCCCTCTGAGCCATTCTCTTTGCACTATGCAAAAAAGAGGACGCTATTCACATGATAAAAATTGCAGGAAGGGGAGCATGGATGGCGAAAGCAGACATTATGGATGCTTTTAAAGTTATGCCCTTTCATCCTTCTCAATGGTATCTGATTGGTATTACATTTTTTGCCATGACTCACTTTCAGTTGCTGCAGTAGTCTTCAAATTTTTAATTCTGTATCAGAAGCACTGTGCTGGATCCTAGTAAATAATCTGAGATTGCCTTTCGTTCCTTATTTACTGGACGATTTTTTAGTGATTCGACTTTCCATGGTCGCCCCCTGCTACAAGCATTACAGCACTAAAAAATACTTTCAAACAATCTTGGAGTTCCGCTTTCAAAAGAGAAAACCTTAGGGCCCACTACCCCTCTCGAGTTCCTCTGAATCATTTTGGACTCAAAATGCAAGCATGTCTACCACAAGAAAAACTGTCATATTAGGAAAATACTCAGTTCTCCCTTCAAGACTCTTGAACTAAATGAGACCCGATTTCTCTTCTGGGGCATTTAAACTTTGCAATGTGTAGAATTCCATAAGGTTGTTCATTGCATTAGGTCAAATAAAATTAGCAGCTTCCCTACAGTCAGAAATAACCTTGGAGGTCAATGTCTGATCTTCGCTTTTTGTCGTTGTTTTTAAATCACTGGAATGGCATTTCTTTTTTTTTACCACGATCACTTTGATACCCCGCTAGCTCTTAAATTTTTTACTGACACGGCTTCCTCTTTGGGTTTTGACGGTTACATCAATGGACAGTGGTTTGCGGACTTCAGAGATTCGTTCCGTACCGGAATCCGAAAAATACACAGCTCTTTTCAAACTTTATCCAATCATCGTCTCTTGCTATATATGAGTCCGTTTATGGGAAAGAAAATGAATACAACTGCATTGTGACAATACGGCAACATCATTAATAAAGGTAGATCTCCTTTCCCCTACAATCATGAAATTGCTAAGACTTACATGGTTAAGTCTCATCGGGAATTACATTATCCAAGCCGTTCATGTTCCAGGGTTATTAAACAACATTGCTGATGCTTTATCTCGCTTTCATTTTCATGAATTCCATCAATTGTGTCCTAATGCAGAAGCTCAAGGTGGTGCATGCCCCTCGTTTAACAAATTTATATTGGACTAACCATATATGCTTTATTTCAGATCTCCCTCAGACTGCCAAACATTACATGAGCTCAACCTTGGCTTTTCAGTTGGCTTTGTGTTTGTCTAACTCTCCATTTGATATTACTATTTTTCTTGTTTTTTCACCCACTGCGTTAAAAAAAAAAAAATAATAATCGCAGTTTGCAATTATCTTCCATTCGGCAGTTGCTGGCCGGGATTCAGTTCCATCTTAGATGTCTTAATCCTAATGGCCCTAATGTGTAATAATCCTGCAATTTGCTTACTTCTAAGAGGTATAAAAATACTTCCCAAAGTACTCCAATAAAAAAGTGCAATTACTATCGAAATTTGACATTGTTTATTGTCACTGCTTAGAGGTGGATGTTTCGATATTGTCACTGCTTAGAGGTGGATGTTTCGATAGTTATACAAACATCCTGATGGAAGCTATGTGTCTATTAGGTTTCTTCAGGTTTTTAAGATGAGGGGAATTTACTACTAGATCCACTCTGTTCGATCCTCAGGAGATTTAATTATGAAGGAAGGGTTTTCTATCTTTCTCAAACAAAAGTAAATCTGATAAATTAAGGGAAGGTATAACTGTTCACATTGCTTACACTAATTCTGTTTTCTGTCCCCACTCTTCCATGCTGAGTTATCTGGCCACCAGACCCCGATCCGCACCTTCAAACCGCTGTTTCCAACTGTGTGGAACCTGGCAGTTTCCAGGTCCTGGTTTCTGCAAGACTCCAAGATCTCCAAAAAGGCGGTCATTCACCCTGATACTATTCATGCCATTCCTTCAGGATTGGAGCTGCAACCACAGTGGCTCAGCAAAACATTCCTGCACATGTCATAAAAAAGCTTTGCCAGTGGTCTTCAGATGCTTATGAGGTCTACACAAGGAACAATATTAAAGACATTCTCGTTGCCCAACAACATCTGGAACCGGCCTCCTAAAGAAAGACTTTATTCCAGGATCCAACCCTGCCATATCCTTTATTATATTTGAAAAAAAAAAAAGCATTTTGCTATATGATGCCATCTATTGCCAACTATTTTATTCTACTTTTTATTTTTCCTCAACCATTATTTGGATTCAATGTTTTGGAAATCTACAAGATTGTTGTATTTTCAGTCAGGACAATCTTGTGTTAAATAATCACCTTTATTAGAATACAAAGTCTCAAAATAGGTGGAGCACAGCCTCATCCTTCAGAGCATCCCGGTGCCGCCTGCTAAAAAAATAAGCAATAAAATAATAAGTCTATGCAATGTGTTCATCCCAGTGAACAAAAATATTAGGCAGAGGAGTATTGTGTACGCCAAATGCACGGAATACGTGACCCGAGACCGAAGTTCAAGGTCAGCGCAAACTGCAGCAAAATGCCTCGACAGGTACAACTACAATTAAAACAAATGCCATTCAAAAGGAGCTGCAACACACCAAGCTTCTGCATATGATAAACCAAAACCCATGCATTTAAAAGTGACGCCTGTGCATTGTTGCTGTACACCTTGTTTCCATGGACAGCCAACTTGAGTGCCCTCTAATTACTGAATTGTCCCAAAGCTTGATTTGATGAAAAAGGAGGCATTTTCATGCGTTTCCAAGTCATCATGTGAGTTGGCAGAAAATACTACTGATTTCCCCCAGAAATACTTGCACTTTAAAAAGGTCAAAACATGAATTAGCTGTAGATGGTATTAGTCAAATTGTTGATGATTTAAAAGATAAATACGTTGAGATATCTTTACACATTTGTTTACGCAGTACATATACCTGTGGCAGACTGTTGTGCAAAACGTTTGATCACCCTACTAGAATAGCAAAACATTGAGTACAAGCGGTGTTTGGAAAGATGAACTATAAATGTTATGTTGTGATCCTATAATACCTTACCAACTGTGAACTATTTTCTTTTTCTGAAATTCTGATGTGCGTGGCTATTTTTGCATTCGGCCACGCCCCATGGCCTTAATATTTCCTACAAATGCGTCACAGGTTTTTCGCTCACGCGAGGTGTCACAGTCCTGAATTTGATGTTTATGCAATTCAAGGAGAAATAACACCATGACTACATAATACATCCTACCTGCATATTTTCAGCATGAGGATTACTGAAACATTGCAGTGTTTGTCAGGACGTTTTCCTCCCAATTCCTGGACTAGTCTACGCTTGGAGAGTCAAATCCATAATGCAAAGGTAAACCAACACCGATACGACCGGTGGGGGTACATAAACAAACGAAAAGTGGTAAATTTGAAAGCACGGCAAGACATTTGCGAAATAGGTTTATATACCTATAGGTTAATGTGAACTTTCCAGTAATAGGTTTAGATTAACCAATGATTGAACTAAGCATTTGTACTATAGATTGGGGGAGATTGCTGTATGTGTTTAGGGGTTGGGTTAATAATAAGGAATGTTTCTGCATACTGTATTTTAACATTTTAACTGTATGGTGTTCTTTGGGTGATGCGCTGTGTTGGGTTTACGCCAAACAACGCTTTACATTTAGGCCAAAAAGTTCCATTTTTGTCAGACCACAAAACTTTTTGTCAAATGGCTGCAGAATCTCCTGAGCGTTTTTTTTTTGCATACTTCAAACAGGATTCAATGTGGTCTTTCTAGAGTAATGGCTTCCTTATTGCCACCCTACCATACAGGCCAGATTTGGCGTCTGCTAAGAAATAAATTTGTGGAGTGCTTGGGATACTGTTGTCACATGCACACTTTGACCTGTAGCTCTTGCAAAGTTTCCATTGGCCTCTTGGTAGCCTCTTTGATCAGTCTCCTTCTTGCTCGGTCATCCAGTTTGGAGGGACGGCCTGATCTAGGCAGGGTCTTGGTGGTGCCATACACCTTCCACTTCTTAATAATCGTCTTGACTGTGCTCCAAGGGATATTCAAATCCTTTGATATTTTTTATACCCATTCCCTGATCTGTGCCTTTCAACAACTTTGTCCCAGAGTTCTTTTGAAAGCATCTTGGTGCTCATGGTTGAGTCTTTGCTTTGAAATGCACTACCCAGCAGATGGAACCTACAGGAACTGCTGAATTTATCCTGAAATCATGTAAATCACTACAATTTAACACAGTCGGAGGCCACGTAACCTGGTGTGTCATTTTGAAGGCGATTGGTTACACCTGAGCTAATTTAGGATTGCTATTACAAGGGGGTTGGACACTTATCCAACCAAGCTATTTCAGTTTTTTCTAGAATATTTTTTTCACTTGGAAGTTGTGGGGTAGGATGTGTAGATAAATGAAAAAAAAAAACTATTTTAATGCATTTTAATTCCAGGCTATAAGGCAACAAAAGGTGAAAATTTTGAAAGGGGGTGTAGACTTTCTATAGGCACTGCATATATATATATATATATATATATATATATATATATATATATATATATATATATATATATATATATACACACAGTATTAAAATAGGTATATATATATACAGTATGTCGCAGTCAACACAGGCTGCATTTTTTGAGTTTTTATTTTTATTAATATTTTATAAATGTGTATACAATATAATAACAGTACAATTTCATTCATCTGCGCACATGCAATCAATACACATTAAAGTGTTTCACGAATGTCACAGACAACAGATAGGCCTACAGCTACGTATTTGATTTTGATATGCTCATGGTATATATTAAACATGTTGAAAAAGGGGAAGATTTGTTTGAATTTCCGTTTGCCTTTCTATGGTCTGTGGACCATTGCCGTAAATCGCTAGCTCTGGCAGGGCTCATTGAAAGGAATGTTAATTGCAGTTGATTGCCTGTTAAGAGGGTGGGGAAATCAACTGTCTGTATCTACCTATTATCATTGTTTAATTTAAAAAAAAAATAGCAGTGCGTGGCGGACTGCGTACAGAGGGAGGGAATGTTTTCTATAATTTTTCACAAATACAAATAAGAATATAAGAAAGTTTACAAACAAGAAGAGGCCATTCGGCTCGTTTTGGTTGTTAGTAGCTTATTGATCCCAGAATCTCATCAAGCAGCTTCTTGAAGGATCCCAGGGTGTCAGCTTCAACAACATTACTGGGGAGTTGGTTCCAGACCCTCAAAATTCTCTGAGTAAAAAAAGTGCCTCCTATTTTCTGTTCCCCCTTTATCTAATCTCCATTTGTGACCCCTGGTCCTTGTTGCTTTTTTCAGGTCGAAAAAGTCCCCTGGGTCGACATTGTCAATACCTTTTAGAATTTTGAATGCTTGAATCAGATCACTGTGTAGTCTTCTTTGTTCAAGACTGAATAGATTCAATTATTTTATCCTGTCTGCATACGACATGCCTTTTAAACCCGGGATAATTCTGGTCGCTCTTCTTTGCACTCTTTCTAGAGCAGCAATATCCTTTTTGTAACGAGGTGACCAGAACTGAACACAATATTCTAGATGAGGTCTTACTAATGCATTGTAAAGTTTTAACATTACTTCCCTTGATTATATTTATATTGAGTTGCACCCCCTTTTGCCCTCAGAACAGCATCAATTTGTCGGGGCATGGACTCTACAAGGTGTCGAAAGCGTTCCACAGGGATGCTGGCCCATGTTGACGCCAATGCTTCCCACAGTTGTGTCAAGTTGGCTGGTAGTGGATCTCTACTCCAAATAGCTCGTTCCATCTCATCACACAGATGCTCAATTGGATTGAGATCTGGTGACTGGGCAGGCCACTGCAGTAAGCTGAATTCACTGTCATGTTCATGGAACCATTCCTGGACAATCCTAGCCTTGTGGCATGGGGCATTATCCTGCTGAAAAAATCCATTAGCAGATGGATACACTGCTGCCATGAAGGGATGCACCTGATTGGCAATGATGTTCAGATATCCTGTGGCATTCAAACGTTGCTCCACTTTTATCAAGGGGCCCAATGTGTGCCATGAAAAGTATGAGATATTGCCGTCAGGCAGTAGCGATTGGCTGAGCTTTATAGCAAAGCTGCCGATAGGCCTCTGCGCAAGCTGCCACGTAAGCCCGCCCCCCTGGGAGCTTACTACACGCATGCGCAGAGACTCTCTTCCTCTTTTGCTCTTCAGGCCATGAAGGCTTCCGGAGCGACCTCGTGGCTTGATGGTTATTTTCTCTTTCAGGGAACCGGGGTTGCATCCGCAACCTATCGTTCCCTTTCAAGTCGAAAATAACCATCAAATATGGGAACAGTGTACCCAAGCCGTCGTGAGGGAGGATTCTCAGCAGTAGGACAGACTTACATCATAACTTACATCATAACTGCGTAGGTAATACATCGACGCATATGCGGAGCTGCGCCTCAGCGTCTATGCTCGCAATGACACCTGTCCTAAGGTGGAATAGTCAACACCATGTTATCAACCACTCTATATGTCCGCATCCTGCGGCATCGTAGAGTGTAGCACAGATGCTCCAAATAGTGGAGCAGAGGAATCCAGTACGTTCAATCGGTAAAACCTCATGAAAGTATGCAGTGTAACCCAACTGGCTGCCGCAAGAAATGTCAGAACACCGGCACCCCTCTAAAGAGGGCCCAGGATGTCGCCATACCCCTAGTGGAATGCGCCTTCAACTGCCCTGGTGGCGGAAGGCCTGCAGATTCATAAGCTAATTTAATAGCATCCACTATCCAGTGGGAAAGGCGTTGTTTAGACAACGGCTGACCCAAAGTCCTAGAACCATGGCATATGAACAATTGTTCTGTTTGCCTCACAGCCGTTGTACGGTCAATATAACATCTCAATGCCCGCAGGGCATTTCTGTAGAAACTGTAATATCACTGCCATAGGGCAGGATATTGGGTCATGGTCCTCCGCTAGACACCAATCTTGAAACAACTGCCACTTGTACGTGTACTGCGACCTAGTAGAGGGCGCTCTAGCACTTTGAATGGTCGAAATCACCGCCGTCGAGAGCCCTAAGGCTGACAGGCGATCCCACTCAGGGGCCAAGCCCATAGCTGCATGAGCTTGGGGTTCGGATGCCAAAGCCCTCCTTGGGCCTGGGACAATAGGTCTGCTCGCAGGGGAAGATCCCTTGGGTGGCCGTGCAGCAACTGCACCAGGCTCGGAAACCATATCCTCCGAGGCCACCGAGGAGCAATCAGGATCACTGTCGCTCGCTCTACCCTGACCTTCTCTAAGAAGGCGGGGAGCATCGGAATCGGTGGAAACGCATATTGGAGCCCTGGCGGCCATTCATGAGCCAGTGCATCGACTCCTAGGGGGCTGTTGAGGTCTCTCACCGAGAACCATAGGGGGCAGTGCGTGGTCTCTCGCGAAGTGAAGAGATCTACTTGCGCTATGCCAAACCATTCCCAAATGCGCTCTACCACCTGAGGGTGGAGACGCCATTCCCCCGCAAGAGGACCTCCTCTGGATAGGAGACCCGCTGCATAATTGACTCTGCCCGGTAGATGAACCGCACGCAGAGTGGTGAAATGCGGTTGTGCCCTTAGCAACATCTGTGTTACCATCCGGTGAAGGCAAGGGGACAGTAGGCCGCCCTGGTGGTTGATGTACGCCACAACCGTGGTGTTGTCTGACCGCACTAACATGTGCTTGCCTAGAAGCACTGGCAAGAAGTGCCGAAGGGCGAGGTCCACCGCCCTGAGTTCCAGAGCATTGATGTGGGCTGACCTCCAGGGTCCTGACCACACTCCGCGGGTCCCTGAACCATTCCAGACTGCTCCCCAACCTTGGTTGGAAGCGTCGGTCGTGATAACTTCCCTTCGGAAGATGGGACCCAAGCGTATGCCCCTGGCGGATGTTCGACGGAACTTTCCACCAGCGCAGTGCTTCCCAGCAGGTTTGGGATACCATCAACCTGCGGTGTTTGTCCCTCCGGGGATGCAACGCGAAGGCATTGAACCAGGCCTGCTGAGGTCTCTGGTGTAGTAAGCCCAAAGGAAGGGCTTGCGAGGCGGCAGCCATCAACCCCAGCACGCGCTGACACAGCTCCATGCTGACTGTTTCTCTCAACCTGAATAGGGAGAGACACCGCTCCATCGAGGCAACTCTTTGTGTCGACAGGGTCGCTTCCATGGACACTGAGTCCAGATGCAGACCCAAGAATTCGGTCTGTTGGCTCGGCACTAGGCGGCTCTTTTCTGAATTGATCTTCAGACCTAGCCGCTGAAGATGGTCTGTAACCATCACTGTGTGCTGTGCCGCCTGCTCCTTCGACTGCGGCGCAGGCGAGCCAGTCGTCCAGATAATTCAGCAGTCGGACACCTTGAGCCCACAAGGGAGCTAGAATGGCATCCATACATTTGGAAAAGGTTCGAGGAGCTAGTGACAGGCCGAATGGAAGGACACAAAACTCGTATACCCTGCTCTGAAATGCGAAACGCAGATACTTCCTGTGACCCGGGCAGATGGGAACGTGAAAGTACGCATCTGTCAGGTCCACGGTGGTGAACCAGTCGCCGTGTCGGACTGACTAGACGATGTGCCTGTGCGTAAGCATCCTGAACGATAACACCCGCAGATATTTGTTCAGTACTCGCAGATCTAAAATAGGGCGGAGCCCGCCGTCCTTCTTGGGCACCAAGAAGTATTTGGAATAGGATCCCTGGTCGATCAGAGCAGGGTCTACTTGTTGAATGGCACTCTTCCTGAGCAATGCCTGTATTTCCACATTCAGAGCTGAGGACTGAACCGAGTCCTTCACTGCAGTTACCACCACTCCTCGGAAGGGGGGAGGTTTTAACTGGAACTGAAGGGTGTACCCGGTGGATATAGTTTTGTGCACCCAGATGTCGTTGGTGCATTGTTGCTAGAACTGGAGCTGTGAGCCAGTGTAGGGGCGGGTTAACAGCTGCCTGGAGTTCTCAGGGCTGTTTTGGCTGCGCCTGCTCGCGAGGGGCCTGGCCGGTGCCCCGAGGACGCTAACCCAGCTTCGCCTGCACCTTGCATTGTGAAGGCCGAAGCCTTGCGAGAAGTTGCAGGGGCGGAGGCCAGGGCCCCCCAGGTGGACTGCACCTCCTTAATAAAATCCGGGAATGCCGGTAGCATCCTGGACTGAAGGGGCTGGGCTGATGGCGACTCAAATAGGGAGCGTCGTGTTGGCTCTAACATGGGCCAGTCCACGTCCAAGTGCCGGGTTGCCCTCTCCACCACTGACCACATAGGGTCATTAGTGTCCAGCACTTCAGGGTCGTCCTGCCCAGAGTGCTGGGATGCCACCTCGGCCTCTGTGCTCTCCTCCTCCAATAAGGGCTCAATGTCGGATGCGTCCCTTGAGACCGCATCGACATCCCACACTTCCTGGGGTTGGGCCACTGGTGGAGGAGCCACCGGCTGATTAGCAATGGGCCCAGCTGATTGTTCTGGAGCCCGAGGCGCCACATTTGCTAAGGTCATGAGGAGGGATTGCTGTCCCATCATGACTTCCATAAACTCTGACATTTTGGAGGTGAGCTCAGCCACTCCAAATCTGTCGTGATGCCGCCTGTCCCATCGAGGGGAGCGAGAGTGCCTTCTACGGAGAGGCGATCGAGATCTCGACCTGGACTCCCGACGGGGACGTGCCCCGCGAGAGGAGGGGCTGCTGGAACGTTCCCGAGCACGCCTGGCTGGGGACCTCTGACCAGCATCCCCAAGCGCAGACGCGCTAGCACCAGCGCTGGCGCTGCACAAAGCGCCGGCGCTGCACCAAGCGACAAAGCGCCGACACCAAGCGCCCGGCGCAGCACGCGGGCGTGAGTGCTGGCGTGAACGTCGAACGCCTAAGCGTCAGCTGACCCGCAGAGCGGAGACGCTAAGTGCCGGTACAGTGTCTTGGATGCTGTGCACTACTTATCTGTTGGTGCTGGGGAATTGCGCTTTGTGGTCGTCTTCCTTTGTGTAGTGAATGGGAATTTTTTTTTTTTTTTTTGGACGCTGCAGCAGCACTATATACTAGTGATATGTGACTAGGGCACAATAATATGTGGGCACAGTACAGCTACCACGCGGTTGGTGGAACACAGCACAGAGGTAGTGTGTGGGAGACTGCAGTGCAGGCTGCACACACGCGGTCTAGCCAAGGCAAGACCGGGGCTGCAGATACTGCGCCACGGCTGAGGCCAGCATAGCGTCGTCCTTCACAAAATAGATATATATACAACAATATATACAATTTTATTTACAAAAAACCCAAAAACACAACACTACTAATTAAAAAATAATTATTAACACAGGAAAGACGGAGACCACGAGACAACGCGATGCCGAAGCAAAGCGTGAAGGAAATAATATATATTGTAAAAACAAATATATACTTAAACAATAATAATAATCACTCCGAAGAGTATAACTGAAATAAACTCAGAGAAGGGGCAATAACCAGCTTCTCAAGCCTAAGCTTAGCGAGTACAATCAGTTACTAGCTCTATTACCTACCGCTACCAATGCTGAAGACAAAAGAGGAAGAGAGTCTCTGCGCGCTGCGTGTAGTAAGCTCCCAGGGGCGGGCTTACGTGGCAGCTTCGGCGCAGAGGCCTATCGGCAGCTTTGCTATAAAGCTCAGCCAATCCTTACTGCCTGACAGCAATATCTCATACTTGATGGTTATTTTCGACTTGAAAAGGAACACATCCCACACCATCACACCACCACCACCAGACTGCAATGTTGACACGCGGCATGATGGATGCATGTACTCATGTGGTTTTCTCCATACCCTAGTCCTCCCATCAGCGTGAAACAGCAGGAACCGGGATTCATCAGACCAGGCAATGTTTTTCCAATCCTCCAGTGTCCAGTGTTTTCGTTCCTTAGCCCACTGCAACCACAGTTTCTTGTGTTTTGCTGAAAGAAGTGGAACTCTGTTAGGTCGTCGGCTGCGATACCCCATTCGTGTCAAGGTACAACGAGTTGTGCATTCTTTTATGGGTCTTTCGGCACCAATGTTGTACTGGACTGTGAGTTGACTAACTGAAGCCCGTCTGTTGCTCTGCACAATTCGTGTCAGCCTCCTTTGGTCTCTTTCATCAATGAGCCGTTTTCGACCACTGGCCTGCCGTTGGCTGGATGTCCTTTGGGTGGTGGACCATTGTGGCAATGTGGCCACGCCCTTGTGCGTAGTTTATGTTTATATGTTACGTGTTGTGTGTAAATGTTGGTGTATAGGCATTGGTACACGGGATATAAACGGGTCTGTGTTTCACGTGTGACTTAAATTGTATATTTGTATTTAGGCACGAGGGTGGTACATCACATCACGTGCATTTAAAGTATTAGTATGTGAACACGGGAAAGTGCACTTTAATTAATTCACGTGCAGTTGTACCGAGATTCCAATTGAATGATTGACTAGCAATCGAGTCTCGGTACAACTGCATAAAACCAGCATGTTTTCACTCACTCGGGGTGGGGTGTGTTCGGTGAGTGGAGAACGGGTGTGGAGAAGGAGAAAATAAAAAGTAAACCAAGGAAAAAGTAAATATATGTTTTCACTCACCGTGTTTGTTCGTTTGTCTGTTAGTCCACCGTTTGGTAGTGTTAATCCGTTTTGTTTGTCTGTTTATTTTGGCTCAAGTGCCGTGTCCTGTGTTTTGTGTTCAAACCTTTTATTTTCTGTTCTGTTTAATTATTAAATGCTGAGCGCGATCACGCGCTCAGCTTCATCAAAACCCCAAGTCTCTGTGTGTTACTTCCTGTTTCTGGTCTGACGTCACCCACTGCAGCCGTCTTTGTGACAACCATCCTTGATACACACGGGAAACTGTTGAGCGTGAAAAACCCAGCAGCGTTGCAGTTCTTGACACACTCAAAACGGCGCCTGGCACCTACTACCATACCCGTTCAAAGGCACTTTCTTTTCTTTTCTTTAATTTAAATTACTCTCCTCTCCACACCTGTTCTCCACTCACTGAACACACAACCCCGAGTGAGTGAAACGTGCATTTATATATACTGTTGTGCCGGGATTCAATTACTAATTAATTATTCACTTGAATCCCAGCACGTGAATTAATTTGTGCAATCCATGCTCACATACTATTACATACTTTAAATGCACGTGAAGTGTTTGTGCAATCCCCGTGCCTCAATACAACTATATATTTTAAATCACTCGTGCTACACAGACCCATTTATATCCCGTGCAGCAATATCTATACACCAACATTAACACTCCACATGCAACACAGAACACATAAAAACAGGGGTGGGCACTTGGCCACAGGTACTGAAAACCTCTGAGTCCCAGAAGATATGGAGGATGGTAATCTTCAAAGGTGAAACAGGCAAACAATGATTTACTAATGAAAATGAAATGTAATGCATTTATCTTTATTTGCTTTCTCTATGAAACAGACTCTTGCATCCGCCCCTTAGAAATACCAATGATAGCAATGAAATTATATCTGTAGTGTAAACAAAAGTAGTTTACATTTGTGGTGTCCCCACAAAGTAAGTAAATTGACTGGTTTATTTAATTATAACACTGCATACAATATTCTCCTTGATTTCATCCAGTGTTAAGGACAAGTAAATATAGTTAGTTTTAGTCAATCTGAAATGTAAACTAGAAGTTGAAATAATAATTTGGAAATGCATTACCCAAGTAAACTACATGTACTTTCAGACTATAGTGTAAATTCCTTGCAAGTTGTTATGTGCTCTGTTCCAATTCCTTACTACAGGTTCTCTTGTAAATAAAAAAAAAAAAAAATCAACTTCTAAAACTGATGCAGCACACCAACCTTTTTGGTAATGATGATGGTGGTGGTGGTAGTGATAGGGAGCAAGACGTGCAGTACATCGAAGATGACCGAGGTAATTTGTTTCTTGGAAGTCCTTCATCATCTTTGCTGGACGACCAACAATGTTTATGGGCCCTGAAATAGTAAAATCGTGGTCATGTGGGAGCAGATACAGTTCAGTATCAACAATGATAATAGATAGATACACTTTCACTGTTCATTTAGGAATTTCAAAGAAAAACAAATAGAATATTTTAGTTGAATCTTTTTAAATAGAGCACAATATGTTTTTTTTTCAGTTTCCTGACAAATTTCACAACTACTGAGGAGCATATTATTGCCATGCTAGTGGAAATAAAGGCTAAGGTGCAGCAGAACACAAAGATCCTTCAAGACCTGCAAAGGAAAATCTCTAATAGATCCCACAGATGAATGTGCAACCCTTCCAGAGATGAACATGTTGGTACATGTTGGTATAAGATTAGGGACAATCCAGCATTTCGAGCAGCTGTGGCAATACCTCAGATTGGGCCAAAAGTTTAGTCCTGTATATCGTCACAGCAGTGTTACTCCAGCCTTTCTACTAGCTTCGCTGGAGTTACTCTGGATCAGGGTTTCCCAATCCTGGTCCTGGGGACCCCCTGTGTCTGCTGGTTTTCATTCCGTGCTCTAAATTACTTAACTGATAATTTGCTTAATTAGACCTTTAATTGTTTTCAGAACTTAAACAGTTGCAGAGTTCAAGTTACTTATAAATGTTATAGCTAACTTGAAATATACAGCTGTTTAAGAGCTGAAAAGTAAAAAAAAAAGTCTAATTAAGCAAATTATCAGTTCAATTAGGGCTTTAGATGACAAACTTGAAGGTATGCAAACACCATAAATTAAAAAAAAACTCACTTTCTGTTTTGCCTAGGCCGGCCTTCATCTTCCTCAGGGGCATCAGTTGTGTGTAAATCAGATGTCGCTTGTGCCTGAGGAAGTTTTCTTCTGGCTTTCTCATAGTGTTCTGTGGAGGTAATTCTTGTTGTTGTTAATTTATTGCAAATAGTATAATATTAAAAACAAAACTTGCTGTTTATCATAAAAACTAGCACATATTTTAAATGTATGAAAACAGATTATGAATATTAGTGCATTACCTATGCGTGTTCTTGTTTTACTGGGAAGAAACACAATTGTGAAGATGTGAAGGTTTTTATTGCTTTTATACTTAAGTGTTAAATTGCATATCATTTCCTATTACATCAAAATAGCCACTGAGCTTCATAGTACAATTGATTACAGCCCTGTAGCTCAGCCAAGCACAGTTCAGGGAATCTTACATTGCAGTTTAAGCTTTATTAATGTAGTTTGAGTACAGTTTTAAACTTACCAGTTGTATATAGAATGCGTGCTTGATACTGTGCCCACTCGTCTTCTCTTCTGACGCCATTCATGACTGCCTTTTTAAGTTTTTCCCTGGTGTAATTTGGCCATTTACAAGCTCCTTCATTTACCATCCAGGAGATTGGCACAATGTGAACCTCCTGTGAGTCAAGGAACTCAACAATATGAAACACGAACGTCTGTTTTAGACGTTTCTGTATTAAAATGACGTTAAATAGCCTGATTGCTCACTAAGATGTACGATAAACTTGTTTTCCAGATTAAGGCTTGTCATTAAAATGATTAAAATTATTTTCAGTGTGACATTTTCACCTCTTCTATTTATATAGAAAAGCCTCGAAAACATTAAATAGCTCCAAGAATTGGCAGATGTTTTAGCCCATTATTTTTAATCTCTGAACATCAATTGAAATGTGTTAATAAATGTAAAAGCGGAACTGCAACAAAACTTTGTCTAGTGGGCATAAGAACATAAGTATGGGTATAAGTATGTATGTTTCTGCTTCGCAGTACATAATGTTCTGTACAAGACTAATGCTGTCTTGTATTTTAATGCAGTTGTCACCTGTAGATAAACTTCTTGATACTTCAGACAAGGATTATCAAATGGAAGTGGCCCTTTGTTGTGTAGTTTTCTCAACTCTATTTTTGTTTGTTCTTTTTTCATACAAGAGGAGCCAATTTCTGATAATTGTCGTACAATGTGCTGCAGTGGTAATTCTGGTTTTCTAATTAACTTTAAGCTTTCCGAGAAAACTTTCAAAAGGAAAAGCTGACATGCTATCTAGTGGGCCAAATTGCTTCACCGCTGCAGCCAGGCCATCAACATTGTACACCAGCATATCTTTACCATACAGATCACCAAAGTTCTTGACAAAGAGAACCATTATGTCATGGGGATAATCTGTACAATCATGTGAAAACGATGGGCTTGAAAGAAGAAATATTCCTACAAAAAATCAGACAGTCTTCACCACAAAACTACTAGTCCAGTGTTCAACAAAAACTGACAGAATTCAGTAGCTTTCCACCTTTGTACTTCATTAAGTGACCTAGGCTTTCGTCTGAATTCTTTTGGCATATGACACCGTAAATCAAGTAATGCTTCTGATAGCTGTGCCAGTCTGGCTCGCAGTGGTGAGGTGTAGTGACGTCACGGACCAGGAAGTACAGAAACCAAAACAATGGATGGGCGGGTGAAGCTGAATGCTACTGCATTCAGCGTATTTAATTAATCAAATAAACAAAAACAAAAGATTTAAACAATGAACAAAGCACAAAACAAAAAGGCACAAGGGCCAAACGAATAAACAAAGACTGTTTAGCAGTCGTTTTTAAATGTTGTTATGTTTCCTCGCTCTCTCCCCGTACTCTCCTCTGTACACTCCACCCCGCAGCACGGGCAGCTGCAGGTTCTTATACTCTGGCCGAGGGGTTAACTAGTTGTTAATTATCTTATTACCCCTCGGCCAGAGTCTGCACGCGTTTGGTAAGGATGCATGACTGTCAGCTAATTAAATAATCAGTAGCTGATCAGTCATGCATCCTCACGGGGTTTTAAATTATAAGTAATAAAAGACGCGGCGCTTTTACCCGCGCCACAAACAAAAATACAAATAATAATAATAGGGGCGGGACACTCTGCCACATAGCTGATTGATAACAGTGCCACCTAATCTGCACTGCAGAGGTCCCTGAATCCACAACAGTATTAGCCTTTTAGTAACACCAAGGCGCACAAAAGGCATGTAGTCTAAAGGAAACTGTGAGACCATGACTATGTTAAGGTGGTGAGGGTTCAAGGTGATGGTTCTTGTCTCTCATTTCTGCAAAGGCAACATCTGTCCTCAGTGGAGCATTAGTCTCAGGGAATGCCATTTTGCCATTCCACACACCCTCTTGTACACAGTTATCACATTCATGATAACCAGCATGTGATTTGACTTTCTTGACAAATGCACGAGCAGGTGCATCACAAATCACCAATGAAATGGTGATTATAATGTTTCCCATTGTAGGTAATTCCTTCAACCTCAATGCATTTCATTTCTTGTATGAAATCGCATAGAAACTCTGAAACATTGCCAGGTTTACTTGAACCACAAAATAATCCAATTGGAAATGGCTCTTTCAGGGATGGCTGATTGAGCATCCCTAGAATAGGCCACAATTGTACATTTGTACTTCTGAACAGTGACAGGCCATCAATATTTATCTGTAGTAACAGTGCTTCAGTATCCCTGAAAGGTGCTGGGTAGGTAGACAATTTAGTAATTGTGATGTCCTTGATGTTGTACCTTGTGAGTGTACCTAATAGAGTCCTGGGATCTGTAGGTAGAGAGGGGTAATCTTTACCTATAATATCCAATAGGTCTGATATGTGGTATGTGATGTTTAGCTGCCCACTGAGCAAGATTGTTCCTTATGTTGTCATCATCTGTGTCTGACTCATGTTGTGTTGGAGAAGTGATGTTCATGGTCAGTTTCTAATGTTGTGTCATGTTCATTATGATTGTGTAAATAAGAAGAACTCGTAAATAAATGTTGTCCACCTAAATCAAAAATGTTCTCATCAGTGTGCTGTACGGATGTACTTTGTTCCAACAACATATGTGAATCAGCAATGTAATCTGACACAGGCAGTTCTAAAATGGAAGCACTGTTAGCAAGAGATACATCAGTAAATTGCTTGTTTTCCGTTTCAGTTGCAATGGCTTGCAAGTGCTCTGTAATTTGTGCATGCACTCGTCTACATACTGTCCAATACGATTCAGGCTTGAATGGCTCTTTGTGGAGCATCGTTTGGTGTCTTCTTAAGTCTAGTAAAGATCAAAGGGATTACATAAAGCCAAGCAATAAAAAGTAAGTGTTACTTTCATTAAATAATGTGCAATCCACTTGCCAAACCCTATCACTAAGAAACCTATCACTGTTATATATATATATATATATATATATATATATATATATATATATATATATATATATATATATATATATATATATATCAAATCCAAAATCAGATATTTAATACAAACCGTGTTCAAATACATTCATTTAAAAAATATTTAAATATAAATAATAATAAAAAATACTTGTGGTAAATTTACTAGTGTGTGGCTGAATCTTAAAAAGACTTACTACCTACTGAAAATAGTACAGCTGAGATCGACAGAGAGGTACGCTAACAGCTCAAAATAAAATAAATGTTATGTTATACTGTGAAAATGTGCGTAAAACCAAGCCATCTTTTAGAAATAAACACTAAAGTTATATTTTCTTTTTCAGACTATGATAACCCATAAAATTCATGTTGTCAGTATCCACTGAAGAGTGGGACAGTGCGCTTCACATGAACAGTTTTGCGAGCGTCCGTTCGTGGGTCAGGGATGAAGGATAACAACAGGTCCAGTGAGCCTAACAGAACACAACAACCAATCACAGAACACTCACTCACACACACACACACAACACTATGGAGTTCGGGGTCCATAATTGAGGAGGTAGGAGAAAATATCAACCATACACAAAGAAATGGTTGTGGCAATCAAGCTGGGTTTATTGCTCAGCAGGAGTTCAAGTAGCATAGCACTTTGTAGTGATAACAAACATACACCATAATAATGCAGCGCAGGAACAGTAGCAACCATCACGACATCCTCCTACCCACTCTCTCTCCATACCCTGTGTTACACAGCTTGTACAGCCAAAGGGGCGGTGCAAGGGAATGAAAGTATAGCCACTAACATGCTAATATGAGCGCACACAGAAATGACATGTACATTGCTATACATACAGCATACCGTATATGGGTTCATTACAACACGCATTGCAGAGGCCACGCCCCCCTGCTCGAGCCGCAGTTTTGAATGAGAACGTTCAGCTGTCAGTGTTGCGCGCAACACAACACAGACGCGCACAGTTAAAATATCTTGTCTTTAACTCAGGATTGCATATCAGAGGAAAGTAGAAGTGCGTAAACTGTAACCCTTATATGAGAAGCAGTTAAACGCTATACAGTATTACCAAATTAAAAGTGGGTAAACGCAGGCTACACCATGGGATGCATAGTTAGCGAAATTGGCCAAAAATACATAAATCTCCATAGAACGAAATGCTCAGTTTAGCGCAGATTAGCGACTGTGAGGACATCGAAAACAAAAATCTTAGTTATGTCAAGATCACGAAAACATTTATTTTACATTAATATGATGGCATTTGGTGTTACTGAAGTGAGGTTACTTTTAAGAGGTCTGTGAATATAACTGCCCTTGTTGCTCTCCTGTGTCTATAGATCATCTTGATACTGTTACGTGGAGCTATTCTTTCAGCACCAAGACAGGCACCCGCCGCACTCATGTCACTGCCACAGAAAACACAGACGGGCCATAGAAATAAAAATGAAACGTTTAAATACTTGTTTATTTTAAACTGTTAAAACACAATAGTGCTTTACAATAAAATACTAAGTGGTTGCTATAGGCTTTCTTCCTTTACTCAACCATGAAATGCAAAGTCACTTAGGAGTTTGGCGCTTATTCCAATCTTACATAAAACTTAAACTAACTTAACAATATACATATTACAATTGTTATGAGGGCCTTTTCTGATGGCCCTACCTGAAATGTTAAACATAAACAAAGGAGAGTTTTGCCTGACAAAACAGCACTCTATGGGGTGATACCTGGCGCTTCTCTCTCTGCGGTGGCACCTGCGGCAGCTCCATTATAAACTCCTCCTGCCTGCCGCTCCAGGAGACCCCGTGTCCCCCCCCCGCCCCGACGAGCGCTATTTTTTAGAACACTGGGTCTATAACGGTACAGAGCTTGAGATCATTCAAGTTGCAGACTGGCCCTTGCACTGCACGAAAAAATGGTTTACAAATGGTGCAAACCTATTGTAAAACTAAACAAACTTAAAGTTTGCAAAGTTTCACATGTTGCAAACCTATTGTAAACTTTATTTTTACAAATAGTTTACTAGACCAAGAACCTAATTGAGGTCTTTTAGTCCATTTGGACCTCAGGTTTGCAAATTAGTAAACTAATGGTTTACAAACTATGCAAACCTATTGTAAACTATACAAACTTAGTTTGCAAAGTATGCACACATGTTGCAAACCTATTGTAAACTTTATTTTTACAGATAGTTTACTAGACCAAGGACCTAATGGAGGTCTTATAGTCCATTTGTACCTCAGGTTTGCACATTAGTAAAATAATGGTTTACAAACTATGTAAACCTTTGCAAATGTATAGGTTAGAATGGTTTGCATAAATTGAATTGTAAACAGTATTTTTTCATCAGGTTTACAAAGTGATACAAACTTATTCCCACATTATGTCCTTTTGGACATTAAGTTTAAAATATAGTAAACCTGTCTTTGTGAATGGTTTACACATACCATTTTAACCTGTTTTTTTTGCATTACCTCTGTAAACAGCTGTGCACATAGCCATTAAATTTACCAAATTGTAACCCCCCGTTTTTGTACTCTACATAGCAAAGTTACTTGACTTGCAAGACGTTTCATTTAATCTGTTTAAAGTTACAATGAAGGTCTAATGTTCTTTATTCTTTATTTAATGGAGTATCATTAAACCTGAAGTATTTACACTAGTTTGCAAAAAAAAGAAAATAAGCCATGCAAGAATACAATACCTTTTGTAAAGTTAGCTAAAACAGTTAGGCAACTTTTAAATTAATACGAAACAAGTTTTTTTAAGCATGCTTTTTTTATTATTAAATATGCAAGAATGGATGGATGCAATAGATAACAGCATACAACATATTTAGTTTTCCAGTAGGCCTTTTATTTATATATTTTTTTACAGTGGCTCATTGAGGACATTGAAAATGTCTTTGTTATGTCGAGATCACAAGATAATTCTTCTCAGGATCTTGATCTTAGGAATAATGTGATAAGGTCCCACATAAACAAAAATAATAATAAAAAACACCATTCACAAAATGGTAGTCAAAACCATGTAAGATACCTCTTCCCAAATTTGTTATAACTTTAAATTGTGTCCTTCTTTAAATTTCATCCATATTAATCTTTAATCAACCATGAAAATGTTCCTCTTTTGCGAGGAAGTTTGGATTTCCCTTTTTTCAGAATGCCAAATGCAGCATCACATGCTTTTTCCCCCTCTTTAAATTTTTCTGACTCCCATTTTTGTGATCAAATTACCTTCACAGAGATTTTTTTCTCCTTCATTAAAAGGGATTATCTTCCTCCCCAGATTCTTCCGTGCTCATCACAGTGACTTCCACAGAGAGCACTTTAAAGGCACTTATCTTCTTTTTTCTCCTCCTCCGATGCTGATGAATGAGGGACCCCCTGTATTCGACTCTGGCATTTCTAAAAAATAAAATACAAAATATATATAATGATGATACTAATTAATTAATTAATATATAATATAGATGTTTTGCAGTGTTGCTCATATACAACCACCTCAACCAATATTACGTTTAATACAATACAATACAATATATGGCACTTAAAGAGGGTTTGTTTTAACATTAGCAAAGATACTATTTTTGTTCCCTATGTAGTAGGGGTGGGAATTTCGAATAATCAGTTATAATTAGGTACGTGTAATGCAATACGCAAGATATAAAATAAAAATTAATATTTACAGTCCATCACATGCAGCATACTAACAGAAACATGTTAGAGATATAAATACACAAGGCATATTTCTTTAGAACTAAATTGTATTAATTTATTATAATTACATTTTGTTAATTTTAATTTCCTGTGACATTTAAATCTGGTAATTTCCCTAGGATTTATCTAAAATGCAAATAAAGGGCAATTGGTTCAAATCCAGCATATAAACTGTCTGGAATGCCACGAATAGCAGGCATTTAAGTTGTGGTAACAAAATAGCTTCTATTGAATTGTAGTCAATCATGCAAAAACATTACACATTGGTAAACATAAAATTATACAACGTTTGTGACCATGGATGACAACATATTCTGCTGGACCTTCAAGTAGTTCAAGTAACATAACAGTGTGTCAAAAAAGCCATCTGTGCAATGTACCCTTTGAAAACAAAATCATATGCTCCACTTTTCTCGGAAATAATAGAAAACTTACTCCTCATTAGTGTCCCAGGTAGGCAGATTAGCTGTTCCTGTCAAATATCTGTTTGCTCTTCGAACCAAGTTCTGTAAAGTACAAGATACATTTGATGAGTGCATGGTTCCTCTTAGCACTACATTTGTTAAATATATCTACAGTGCATGTATTAATATTTTTAATGAAATATGCATGAATGGTTATACCTGCGTTAATGGTGATGTTTTTATTGAATCTCCCGAGGTCTTTTTTCTCTTCTTTGCCATGTTATGCTGAAGAAGTTCTATTGTTTGTTTCTGTATAAAACAAATGCATTTTTAGATTTAAGTATTTATGAAAAGTTAAATCAGTTTTCTTTGTACATGTTAATGGTAAAGAACAAAAATAGCCTAAGGCCTGGACAAAATCAAAACTTTGATCCACCAGCTAAATCGCAATTTACAAACCTGGTACTGATGGCGGCGTTTTTGTTTGTCAGAAGGTTATTCCTTCTACCCGAGAGGGAACTCTGCATTAATATTGGGTTTGTAATTTGCGATTTGCGGGTGGGTCAAAGTTTTGATTTGATCCAGGCCTAAGTCGGAATAACTTACAATCACCTACTGTAGACAAAAACGTACTAGACTCAAGACCTGATTCCATGGTGTGATACAGACTCCATGTATAGATATACAAATTGTATGACTAACCCTTTATTTTACTAAAATTCAGGAATAATGCTAACCCACATAGCTACAGCCTGAATTATAACTCCCCATTCACTATGGCAGTGGTTCTGAAACTGGGGTCCACAGAGATATCCTGGGGGGCCCATACAAATGTCACTATTGTGTAAAAAACAATACAAAAAAAAAACACTAACTAAATAGTTTTGCAATCATTGACAGACCAGCAGGTAGGCCTAATCCAAACTCATCTTCTTCACTGTAAACAATAGGATAAATAGTTCTGAGCCATGCTTGGACAATTATTAAAGTGCACATTAATTAAATAAATTAAATACACTACTACACTAATAAAATGTTCAGTTACCTTGAAAGATGCAGTAAATCTCCTGCATCCGCAGAAACATCAAGGGCAGCCTCCTGAACAGTAGGTGTACATGTCTGCCTTTTACTGGGCTCCAGATTATTATTATTTTTGCCTAACATATAAAAGAAGTTACACAAGAGAAAACCTCATAAAGCAGTTCACTGAAAGATCACTGTAAATAATCTTCCATAATATGACTGGTAGTTTGTTCCATACATCCACAATTTCCTGTTATTTAAGCCCTTAATGCATACATTCACGTTTGGTCATAGATTAAAAAAAAAAAAAAATTCTTTCAAGTTTATTTTGAAAACCAGACCTGTTTAAAAGCATGGCAGAAAGAACTCCATCTTCTGTCGTTGTCTTCTTAGGTTACCTAAAAAGATAATGACATATGTTGAAAAGTTTATCTATAACAAACAGCACATAAATATAATGCCACTACAAACACATTTTGTACATTAAGACCTGTTCATGAATAAAACTTAAGTCCAAATAAACAAGATTGTTTTATATACGCTTGAAATAAAAGTAGGCTGTTTCTCCCATTTAAGCACATAAGCCGCGTTAAGCACTTTGAAAGCGATTGTGTATCTAGTATAGTTGTATTGTGCAATACCTTCACACAGTATTATTAGTATAGTTATTATAGTAATTTAAGTAACTTACCTAGTTTCTGCTGGAGTGGGATTTAGCAGCTAACTTTCACTTGCAACCAGGGTTCGAAACCGACAACCGTGTTTTTTTTTTGTTTTTTTTAACCGAGTTCATATTATAGTTCATAGCAAACTCACAACCAAGTATAATGCTGCGCATCAAAAAATACAACGTGTATTTTGTTTTTAGAAGTCTTAAGGTACAGTAGTGCCAAGCTGAGAGTGTACCGACTTTAAGCATACGATGTAGGCTACTTGTCATGATCTAAGTCTTTTCTTTCCAAGAAAATAGTTATTAGAAAATGTTTAATGGCCACAGTTCCATTACCTGCCGCACTTTGGCAACCTCTGACGTTAACCAACGATCCTGTGACCGCGTAAATAAAACTCTGAATTTTGCCGCTCTAGGCATTTGCCTACTTCGCCTACCAGCTAAAGCCAGCCCTGAGTGTATAATTTCTTGAAATTATATATATATATATATATATATATATATATATATATATATATATATATATATATATATATATATATAATCAATACTACACATGTGTATAGGCTATATCAAGTACCATAGGTTCTAAAACTTAAAAATATAAACTTATATAATACAAAGAACAAGTGTTTCTAAAATGGTTAACATACTGTCAAATATTAATGCAACAATGGTAGATTTTTCTACTAAAAGCAGAACATCCTAGAAACCAATATATTTTCGTACTTATTTATTAACAAAATTACCATCTAAACAATCATATTGTAGCGTTCTGTGCTATGGGGGTGAGACAGACTCGGGGGAGACCAGATGAGGTTCCACGTACTTTTATTTTAAATTTTTTAATAACACAACGAAACCCTGTTTGGGCCGGGGTACACGCCAAAATAACAAATAGCTGTCTCTCTCTCTTTTACACCGCAGCCTCACTGGGGGTTCACACACTGCTTCACCGACAAGCACTCTCTCAGCCGGTACTCTGTCTCTCGCAGTCTCTCTCCAGTCAGACATTCACACACGTTCTCCCGCTCGCGGGCCCCCCCCCTCCTCCTACTTATAGCCTCCGGGGGAACCGCCCACTGCACACACTCATGGCGTGCCCCGTACCCTCACAATACATGAAACCTTAACAGGACGTAACAAACAAGACAAACACAACGTCCAGGATGCTGCCATCGCCAGGGTCGTTACAATATAATAAACCTACCTGCATTGTGTTTGAACCGTTTTCTTCATTCTCTTCATACCCAACATTTCAATGAGATCTCTCTGAATGATACTCCCGCACTGTATTCTGGCGCGCGGAACATACTTATATCAGGAAAAAATTGGCGGTCAAAGGCAGTCACAGAAGACAACAGGAAGTAGAATCCCTTAAGACAGTCGGAGAGATCGGTCAACATATTCAGGTAAGCTTGCTTTTCTACTATTTAAGCTTGATAATATACTCATTTAACAAATACATTTTAAATTAACATCGACTGATTTTATATGATCAATTATTCAGATATATTATTATTATATTCTACCAATGAGCTATAATGTATTAATATTTTAATTTGTTAGGTTGGAGTCGACAAAAAGCTGTGTGGTAACGTTTTCAGCAACACGAAACGGCGTTAAGGTAAGCAGATCGTTCACAATTCTATGACTGTAGTTGCACAGTGTCTGGGATTTTAATTTAATATTTTAAGTGGTGTGGGTGTATTAATTGGGATATGGATATTATGATTCCTCTTTTCGAAGCTTTAAATATTTGCACGAGGGGGTTATTCTATCTGTCTGCGTGTTATTTTTTTTTTTAACTACATTTTTAACAAACTTTTCATCTCGACTCTAAGTACTCTATTCGCCACAATGGCAAAACCATTAAAACCTGGTGTCAGACCAGCCAGTATGATTTCTATTAATTACGCGTGCTGCCAGATCAAGCAATGAAGACTTTATTTAACCATATAACATTAAACTGCCGGTGCACAGTACATCCTCGATACAAGCGATATGCGATTCAAGCGAAAGATCATCAAAACAAACAATAGCTGCTGGAGTAAGCGATGAAGTCGCCTTGGATAAAGGTATTAGCTAAATGTGTTAATAATATTAACGAGCCCTGTTTTTATTCTTCATATGATGCAATGAATAAAAAAAAAGAAAACTTTTGTTTTGATAGCACACGCTGCATGCCAGTTATACAGAAACACATAATGTAATGTAATCTAAATTGACGGTAGTAAATTTAACATTTATTAGAGAAATCAAAGTAATAATAGAATGCAGATAGCCTACTGCAAATGTGTTGGTAGAGGGGTCTGCCATTAAAATATCTAGCTTCATGTTTAAAATAAGACATTTTGTCATGCTGAAACATATTAAAGCATATTCATATTTAAGTATGAACATTTTATACTTTAGAAACAAATTTCTTTACAATTCCTGTAGTACAGTTGTCTTTTTAGCCCAGTGAACTTGTAAAAGGCAGACAGGTACCTATTCTTCCAGTGACAGTGTTTTGTTGTATGTGTCATTAGGGTTGCATTGGAAACTGAAAAGGGAAGGAAAGTAATGGAAAGAGCGGTTTCTTTAGTTGTATTAGTAGGTTATTAACATTTGAAATGGTTATACTTTTTGTATTGTGTAGGCCTACAATAAAATAGGTGTACAGTTATTTTTAACCTTCTTTGGCGTTGCTTAAGTTTTTCCAGTGTGGCTAAAAAATGATGAGTTGCTTTAGTCACAGTGGCTAACTAAATAAAATCCCTAGAGGGGACGTAGCTACTTAAATATTTTATTTAAGAGGTGCATGGTAATGTACAATACAGTACCTCTTGCGTTAGATGCTGTGTTGTACTGTGAATTAGGAAAGCGTGAGTATTTTTAAAGTTTATTTTGAATTTCTTTAAATCCGGTAGACTTAGAAGTCTGTGTTATTATTCAGTTCGGCGTGAGTATATGCTTTTGGCCAAAAAAAATATTTGTTCATGACACAAGGATCAACACAAACAGACATACTATAGGCCTATGTGGTACAGATACATAAATTAATGTAAAAAAAACAAAAAACGTTTTTTGATCACTGTGCTTACATCAATATTTGGAAATCATTCATTTAAATTAAGTATTTACAAAAAAATCATATTTTGGCATAATGACTTGACTCCTTTTACAGCCCCTATTATTCTTAAAATATATGAGGACCGTTGGCAATTAATTACTGCATCCTATAGTCCTATAGTGGGAATGCCTTATATTACTTATGACTGAGTTTGTAGTTGATCATATTGCACATGATGAAATAGTTTCATAATTAGAAATGTTTATGATACTGCTTTATTCTTGCTAAGTGCAGTGTCATAAGTTCTGCTTTGTTTTGAAGTTCAAACTGAACTTCATGTGGAAATTGGCTATTTGACCTGTATGATTTATTTATTTGTTTGTGTGTTTTATACGGTGGAGTGCTCTGAGCGTCCTACACCAGAAACAAAACGAAGAGCAACTATCGCTTGGTCACTACAAAAAAGTGGTTTGATATCACCCAACCAAATAGCTTTCCAGCCATAACTAGCATCGCAAGCCTTTCACATGATCCAATTTTAGAGACAGCTTGTAAGTTGTTTTAAAGCTATCGCTTTTTAAGCAAAGTAAAAAAAAAAAAAAGAAAAACACCATTCTGATATTTGCAACAACAAAAAAAGCCGGTCAATGCCTCAAAGCGCTCCACTGACCCCATATATCAAACAAGCGCACACAAAACATTAATTTACAGTAGAAAAATATTATTATATGAATTATTACTATTATATGTGGTTTCTGTTGCACACTTTTCTTTGCAAATGTGTTTTTGCCACAGTTTGAGTTTTTTAATAAAGTATTGCGTATTATTTCTCTACATCCAAACATACTCTTTCCTACTTCTGTGGAGGAGTGTCTCTGTCAGTGATGATAAAGCTGTTGCATTTTTAGATGTATTTTCTTTCTTATTTTTGTAGTCTGCTGCATGTACACACTTTTCGCTGCTTTGTTCTACTTCATCTTATTTGTGATGTCACCTGCTTCCGTTCAAATTATTAATCTTTTAAAGGCACAGTGCTGCAATACAGTGAACCTCGATCTACTATAGTAAATGTAATAATTAGGGCCGTAAGAGTTTTAAATTAGGGCTGTCATTCGATTAAAATATTTGATCGGTTAATTTATGGGCATTAGCTATACGCAAGCCCAGCAACAGTTCATGACAAAGTGCTGAGGTTTGTTAGATGGTTATGTCTTTTTTTGATGGTGTGGCAATCGATACATGGTTACAATTTTTTAAAGATTTGCTGAACCAGGAGGTATCCTTGGATTGACACTTACTGTCTTACCTTTCATTTCCTCTTATTTTCTGAATCATAGGCAAGTGTTGACGCACGTCTCTGAGCGGTCTGTCGCACTATGTCCGTGGTTCGTTCATTTCCTCCTTATTCTCTGAATCATAGGCAAGTGTTGACGCACGTCTCTGAGCGGTCTGTCGCACTATGTCCATGGTTCGTTCATTTCCTCTTATTCTCTGAATCATAGGCAAGTGTTGACGCACGTCTCTGAGCGGTCTGTCGCACTATGTCTGTGGTTCGTTCGTTTCCTCCTTATTCTCTGAATCATAGGCAAGTGTTGACCTTGCGTCTCTGAGCGGTCTGTCTCACTATGTCCGTGGTTCGTTCATTTTCTCTTTAATGCCAATCAAAGTGTCTGTTGCACTGGTTTGTTCATTCTGCTGTCTTCTCAAAATGCTAAAAATGTGTTACATGTAATTGTTCTAAGAAAAAATGTTTGTCTCTATCTCTAATTGAGATAGGAGTCTGGAGGCTCCATTTAGGACAGTTGTCGTGGCGAGTGCGGGTCTCCAGTTTGTGTATGGTGAGTTATGTTTTTTTATTTTTGTGAGTGTTCGAGTTGTTTTGTTTAAATTGTTTGTTTGTTTATTTGGCTTATTAATAAATACACACACTGGTGCTTGCACCTGCCATCCCCTGTCTCTGAGGTTATGTTTATTATTTTTATTAATACGAGAAATAATCTTGATATTGCTTACATTGTACTTTCTGTGGACATTCATGAAAAAGTACATTAGTACCTCAGTATTCGGTAAGTTATTTTTACTGTCAACATGTTTCTACATTTTAATCGACTGTCGTAAAATGGTGATCTTATTTGGTAATACTCATGAACTTATTTCTTAGTGTGGTTCAGTATTGTAGGGCAACACTGGAAATGATGCTTTTGGTCATACCAGTAAAGGTCATTCTTTCATTTTTTTTTTCATTTACTTCTATAGTTTATTACAACCACTGATGGCCTAAGAGGTGTAAGTGTGGTTTTCTGTAATAGTTTGTATATTTATTGTAAATCATGGAAGTTACACTTGATTCTAATTTAAACATATTATTGATTTTTATTTCCGACATACTCTTTTAAATATTCAAAAGTCAGTGTATTATTACTGTTGGTACGATTTATTATTTAACACTGATTGTAATTTTGTATTGCTGCCATCTTGGCCAAGGTTCTTGAAATATATTTTTTCTCTCAAGTGACTTCCTGATTTAAGTAAAGGTTAATTTTTCAAATTATTAATCATATTAAAATACATGTGTTTTTTTTATTATCTATACCTTGAGTTAAAGAGCTTATCAGAATTAAGTTGATGTTGTTTGTTACCCTGGTTTGATGTTTATATTCTACATAAACATTACTTTAACATATAAATAATATTGTTCTTTTTGCAGACTTAAAGCAAATAGTTTTCTAACCTCTCTGTACCCTAGGCATATATATATATATATATATATATATATATATATATAATGCCGCCCTCGAATTAACGCCTCGCTCAGATGTCAGCTTTTTTCTACCCCTGCTCAAAAACTAAATTAAGAAACTCGCAACTCTGGCTATGTACAGGACACCCCCGAAGAGACTGCAGCCTCAATCCACCATGTAACACAAACTAATGTACACCCATGGTTGTTTTTTTTCCCCCAGCAGAGTTCAGTGCCAACACAGCAGGGGATAAAACAAGGAGGAAGATGGGCCGAATGGCCTCCTCGTTTGTAAACTTTATGTTCTTCTTAGGGGCTGTCTGTTTACCTCGCTCTCAGCTTGGATGGTGAAAACTTAACTCAAATTGAATCACTTTAGGAAACAACAGAGCCAAGTACAATTTAGTTAGGGTAATGAAAGATAAGTTGTTTAGCAGTCCAAGGTAGGTGTTGAAGACACCAGAAGGTGGTGAAACACGGCATTGTCCTGATGCTTATGGACAGCTGATACTATAAATGAGGGACAAGAGATGAGAAGGAGTGAGCCCGGGCCATAGAACATTGCGTGTGTTTGCCCAGAGCGTTCAGCATGTTGGACTGGTCATGCCTTCCATGAGCAGTTGCTTTTGCTGAGCATACCATGGGCAAACACATGTAATGTTGCTTAACACTTTTTTATGGTATAGTGAAATACTGCAAACTGCCACCCCACAAAAATGGTATTGATAGTAGGATTTCACTATGTCATCAGTTTTATATATTTGTTTTCAGAGAATGTGGGGCAATGAAAACCTAGGAAAGCTCTGACAATTAAAAAAAAAAAAAAATGGCAATGAAAACCTAGGAAAGCTCTGACAATTAAAAAAAAAAAAATTACACTGAAGCTTTCTCCTAAAGTTACAAAACACAATTAAAAAGACTGGGGGAATCGGCTAACAATATAAACTATATGGCTACTGCATTATCCCTTCAATACTATTTTATACCAGAAAGATTGTGAGTAAACCATGTAAATATACCTTTTTTTAACCAAAGGTTTAAAATAGTTTACAATTTTGATACTTAGTGAACCTTATGTTTCATGCAGTTGTAGTGTATACTAGGTACAAATCAGTTTTACTCTACATAAGTTTCTTGTAAACATTATGCAAACTTAAATTTTACATGCGGTTTCCTATACACCTGCAAACCTTTTGTAAACCTAAGGTTTTTTGGTGTGTAGTTTACAAGCATTGTGTAAACATAATGTTTACTCACATAGGTGTGTGTAAACTTAATGTAAACATACAGTTCACAAAATGGTTTACTATGACGTTGTAAACCCCTGCAAACTTAAGGTTTACAAATTGTTTACAAATGTACTAAATTTGTAAACCTTTATTTTCGTGCAGTGTTGGTTACTTTGCCAACAGCAAACACTTGCCAACCAAGCCAACCATTACCCAACGTTGGGACAACCTAGTTTGCTGTCTGGGCGTAAAATGGCCAAAAATGAAATATTTACTGTGGAGTTTTTCCCCAATAATAGAACTAACACAGGGTATATTGCAGAAATTAACTTGTCTGTTACCACATTGTTATATCCACTTTTACTGATTTTAAGGTAATTATTTATACTCGTTCCTCACATTTAAAAAAAAAAAAAAAAGTTCTTTTGTTATATAAATACTGTTAATTGATGTGGTTGTTCTATAGGGCAATGGATCAGCAGGTGCTGAATGGTGTTCAGCATGTATGATACTCATTTCCTAGTCAACTTTCCTGCCTTTTATTATAAAAATGATTATAGGAAATCACCAATAGCAAACATATATTGTTAGCTATTAATTTTTGTATCATGTTTGTTTGTTGTTTTAGTCACGCTTTATTTTAAGGGGGCTGTGATAGACAGTGTGGGTTATCCGCAACAGAATGGGACAGACACAGGCAGCTTTTTTTATAATGCAGCACAGGTATTTATTTTTCAGCAGCACACAAACTTAATTCTGTGATGTACTCAACAATGGTAGGTCATGGTTGAATATTTTTTTGCAATTTTTCAATTACAAAAAAAAAAACACTGAAAAGCACAGCTAAAAATAAAAGATTATCGTAAATGCGCTGCTCCATCTACAACAGGAGGTTCTGCTGACCACACCTCTCTTTTTATACTTTAAAGCAGGATTAAAAATCCTTTACAGGCGATAAGAAGGACCTTAAAGTCAATCCTGGACAGCACCAGGAGCCAGTGGAGGGCTGCTAACACTGGGGTAATGTGCTCCCTTTTTTGTTTTGGTTAGCACCCTGGCTGCAGCATTTTGTACAAGCTGCAATCGTGACAGAACACAGTTTGGAATTCCAGAGAACACGGCATTGCAGTAATCAGTCCTAGAAGATATGAAGACATGCATCAGTCTCTCAACATTGTGCTGTGAAAGGAAGCGCCTCACCTTGGCAATATTTCTAAGGTGAAAGAAAGATACTTTAATTATATTTTGAATATGTGGCTCAAAGGAGAGGTCAGGGTAAAAAATTACACCCAGATTCCTCATTTCAGTTTTCTAATAGTATCCGCATCATGTAGGACAGTATTGCCATGTGTGAAAACAATAAAAACAATAAAACCGAAACGAAAATAGTTTATTTTGCTTCAAAATAATTTCAAACTGGTTAATACACTAGCAAGCACTGGTAAAATCAGCTCAGTTTTATACGATGCAGAACTCATTTATTTTAATATTTTGTTTATGGACTTTGCGATACCTGCACGGTGTGTACTGTCTTCAGTAATATTCGTTGTATCGACAATAACAATCAAACATTTTGTTACAGGCTTTCTAACAAGTCTGGCAAGTCTGGCATAAACAATTTTGTCTGTTACTTAGTGGTTAAAGAAAAGGGCTTGTAACTAGGAGGTCCCCGGTTCAAATCCCACCTCAGCCACTGACTCATTGTGTGACCCTGAGCAAGTCACTTAACCTCCTTGTGCTCCGTCTTTCGGGTGAGACGTACTTGTAAGTGACTCTGCAGCGGATCCATAGTTCACACACCCTAGTCTCTGTAAGTCGCCTTGGATAAAAGTGTTTGCTAAATAAACAAATAATAATAATAATTAAACCCTTGTAAAAAATAATAATAAAAAAATCCTGTGAGTAGCAGGTGCATTTTACTTTGCCTCTGGGTTTCTGATCGCTTCAGATCAATTCCAGATTTTTGTAAGTCCTTTGATGGAAATGTCTGGTCTAATTTTAATGTTTTTAAGCAAATTGGCTTCATCACTGCAATTCTCATATACACTGTGGCATCCGACACATTATTTCCTGTGTCTAGCGTTTCTTTCCCTGTCCTACATACCAGTCTGCCAGAGGTACATGTACTGCGTGAAACAAACGTGAAAGAATACCTAGATGGATTTATCTTTTAAATCGTTGACAATTTGACTGTAATGACGTTAATGACGTTTGCAGCGAATTCACGTCTTGACCTTTAACTCGCAAGTATTATTGGGGAAAATCGGTAGTATTTCCTGCCCAACTCACGTGGTAACTCACAGAGTAACTTGGAAAAGCATGGAAACGTTACCTTTTACACTAACTCGAGTTGTCCACAAGTTCTGGGAGAATTCAGGCCAATTCGAGTGCACTCGAGTCGACTCGAGCTGGCTGTCCATGGAAACAAGGTATTGGTCTCATTTACAGTACCCTCAAATGTAACCCCATTTTTATAATTTTAGGGTTCAGTAGAAGTCTGATGTTTCTTGGATTTTGTTTGTTTTAATGCAAAATTACATTTTGACAAAAAAAAAAAAACTTTAACAAAAAATAAAAAATAAATAAAAATACATGCAATAACAATAAATTAGCTAAAAATAAAAAATATATACAAAAAAAATGTTGGCTGTTACAATCCAACAATGTTGGATACAATATATGTAGGATTTAAAGGTTATCATTCCCCTGACCAATGCTCTTTTCATGTCTCTTGGTGACATTGTATTATTCAGAGACACTCATCCAAAGCTGATAACAATAGTCATGTATTAGAGACCTGGGGGTTTCCTGAAAGGACAAACTTACCTCCATAACAAGGAGACTTCTTTGTTATTATTTAAATTATACAACTGGATAATAATAACACATACATGACTGTAAACTAATGTTAGAGGTAATTATGTAATTAAAAGTTGCTAGTGTTAGGGAGGATAATGGCTACACCACACAATATGACTCAACATGTGTCTAATTAACTTGGAAACTGTATGGTGATATTGTTAGTTAACTGTCTAACTAATCAATCATTTTAGGTCTCAGGTTAGATATCAAGCTTGTATGTTTTTATAGAGCAAGGGCTTTTGCTTTAACTTTATACCATTACTGTACATTACTGTCTCTAAATGGGCTTTTAAAATCGTCCAAGCGTTAATATTTCATTTACAAACAGAACGTACAAACAAGATTGCAACATGTTAATAAGTGACTAATCTTTACCCCTCTCTCCCTGCTCCTCCTACTCCCGCTGTCACCTCCCCTCTGTCCTTGCCTCCACCGCTCACTCTCACCTCCCTCCTATCGACTCCTTCTCCCAACTCTCTGTAGACTCTGCTACCTCCACCCTCACCTCCTCCCTCGACTCCCTCTGTCCCCTCACCTCCCGACCTGCTCGCCCACGTAAACTATTCTCTACCTTCTCCTCCCTCCTAAACCCTCCCCCTCCTCCTCCCTCCTCTATCTCCTCTGATGACTTTGCCTCTTCTCTTCTAAAATCTCAGATATCCGCAAACTCTTTAACACCTCTCCCCCACCCCTCCCGCTCCAACCCCTACACCCACTGCATCCCCTACTAACTCACCCTCCTTCTCTCCCCTCTCAGACTCTAACCTATCCTCCCTGCTCCAGGGTCACAAACCCACCACATGTGCCCTGGACCCCCTCCCCACTCACCTCTTTCAAGCTGCTGCTCCTGCTCTACTTCCCTTCATCTCCTCCCTTCTCAACACCTCTCTCCTTTCTGGTCTCTTTCCCTCTGCATTCAAACAAGCTTCTATCACTCCCCTCCTTAAAAAACCTACCCTCGACCCCACCTGCCTCCAGAGCTACCGTCCTGTCTCCCGCTTACCCTTCCTCTCCAAAACCCTTGAGCGGGCTGTACACCGCCAGCATTTGGAAGAAATCTTTCAGCATATGGGTTTAAACTTGAACTTGTACAGGGCAACGGGTCATCCGAGTCCTCGGCATGCACTTGTTCTTCTCTAGAGGTCGGTACAGCTGTAGGTCTATCTGGGTCATAGAAATCATGAACTTGAATGATTCTTGTATCTCTCATTGAGGGATTTTTGTGCAAATACAATGGGTATTCATCCTCATCCTCAGATTCCACATGTAGAGGTTCATTCTCTCCATCCTGGAAAGGATTCTGCCGCGTCCTAGGTCGTCTGACCGGTGTCTTCCCAGAGGTGGTTTCTTTCTCTTTGAGTGCAGGCAAAAACCCACAGGGAAGCAGAAGATCTCTGTGAAGAGGTCGGAGAGGCCCGTCTTTATTCTCCGGTCGAACCACATACACCGGTAATTCACCCATTTGTTTTACAACAACATGGATGTCAGGTCCCCATCTGTCTGCAATCTTTTGTTTTCCACGTAAACTGACATTACGGACCAGGATCCTATCTCCTACTTGCAAAGCAGACTCTCGGACTAGTTTATCAAATCTTTTCTTGTTCTTTTTGGCTGATTTCAAAGCATTCTCTGTGGCAATGTGGTAGCTTTCTTCCAAATATGATCTCAGATTTTTGACATACTGCGAGTGTGACTTGGGTTCTATTCCTCTTGGCTGTAGGCCAAACGCAATGTCAATGGGCAACCTGGGCTGTCTTCCGAACATCAGTTCATATTGCCGGAATCCAGTCACCTCATTCCTTGTGCAGTTATAGGCATGGACTAATGGTTTCACAAAATCATGCCAGTGTGCTTTCTCCTTTTCCTTCAAAGTCCCTAGCATACTCAGAAGCGTCCTATTAAAACACTCTACAGAGTTCCCTCCTGGATGGTATGGTGTGGTTCTTACTTTCCGTATTCCAGCAAGTGCACAGAGTTCACGGATAGTATGGGATTCAAAATCTCGTCCTTGGTCACTATGTAGACGTTCAGGAAAACCATAGTGAACAACAAAATGGTCCCAAAGACACCTACGTACAGTTGTTGCTTTTTGATCTCTTGTGGGGATGGCAACGGCATACTTTGTAAAATTGTCAGTTATGACCAAGATATTTCTAGTGTCACGATTGTCAGGCTCCAATGACAAGAAGTCCATACAAACTATTTCTAGCGGTCTGGTGGTTTGAATGTTCACAAGAGGTGCAGCTTTTTCAGGATGAGCTTTTCTCCTCACACATCGACCACAAGTTTTCACCTTTTGTTCCACAGCTGCAGCCATCCTTGGCCAATAGAACCTTGATCTAACAAGGTCAAGAGTACGTTCAATGCCCATATGTCCCATTTCATCATTTAAGCTCTCCAACACCCTTGATCTCAACTTTTCAGGTAGAACAAGTTGATAGGAAACTTCTTTTCCATCCAGACGTCTTCTATACAATATGCCATGTTTCAGTTCCAGACGATTCCATTCTCTCAAAATTAAATGTAAATCAGGGGACTCATACTTTAAGGTTGTGGGAAATGTATTCCCAGACTCAATTAAGGTGATAACTCTTCCAATAACTGGGTCCTCTTTTTGTTGTTTAACCAAATCTACATTTGATCTGTCCATCACTAACTCCTCCTTGATCAAAACAATCGGGGACTGCTTCTGGTTCAAGAGCAAGGGATTCAACTAAGATAAGTTTAAACTTGTCTTCTTCTGTATCCCATTTCTCTGAAGGGTATGTCTATCACACACTGCTCTAATTGCATCTTGAGTAAAGAGTTTCACATTCTCTGGTGGACTCAAATGATGAGATGTAAACCGCTAAATTCTGTCACTTCTCGTGAATCAATGTCATCCTCCAAGGTCCCGTGGGGTCGTCTTGAGAGTCCATCTGCATCCATGTTTTGTTTTCCTGTCCTATACTTAATGTCGAATGAAAAGGTAGAAAGAGCAGCCAACCATCGGTAACTGGTTGCATCCAACTTTGCAGAAGTTAATATATACGTTAACGAGTTATTGTCAGTTATAACAGAGAAAGGCACACCATGCAGGTATTCATGAAATTTCTCTGTTACCGCCCATTTCAGGGCAAGGAATTCCAATTTATGGGCTGGATACCAGGCTTCACTTCGTGACAATCCCCTACTAGCAAAGACAATGTCACGCATCTGTCCCTCTTGCTCCTGGTAAAGTGTAGCTCCCAACCCACTTGTGCTTGCATCTGTATGGAGGATGTAAGGTAGTCTTGGATCAGCAAACCCAAGGACAGGAGAAGAGGTAAGTTTTTCAATAATGGAATCAAACGCTTGTTGACAGGCAGGTGTCCAGCGATCAGCAAACGGCTCTTTGAGATTGAAGTATTTAAAACCTGGCTTTGTCCTCTTACTCCCTTTTCTGATGGGAGGGTATCCAGAAGTCAGCTCATTCAAAGGTTTAACTATCTTAGAATAATCTTTGACAAACCTTCGATAATAACCCGAGAATCCAATGAATGATCTTAATTCCTTCAAGTTATTGGGCCGTGGTCAGGTTTTTAAAGCACACACCTTCTCTGGATCAGTTTCAACTCCATTCTGGGTCACTATGTGTCCTAAATAACGTACAGATGTCTGGAAAATTTCTCAGGTGATAGTTTCAACCCATATTCCTTGAGACGATGTAGGACACATAGAAGTCTATTTTCATGTTCCTCCAGTGTCTTGTAGAAAACAATGAGGTCATCTAAGAAAACCAACACCTCCTTCAAATTCATGTTCCCCATACACTTCTCTATTAAACGTTGGAACGTACTGGGACGTTCGTTATTCCTTGAGGCATGCGATTAAATTCCCAGAATCCAAGGGGACATACAAAGGCAGTTTTTAGCTTGTCACACTCTTCCAACTCAATCTGGTAATATCCTGATTTTAGATCCATAACGGAAAACCATTTAGATCCAGTTAGAGCAGAGAAAGTTTCTTCTACGTTTGGTAGTGCATAGACATTTTTTATAGTCTGTAGATTCAGTTTCCTATATTCAATGCACAATCTGACATCTCTGTTCTTCTTTCGAACAACCACAATTGGTGATGCGAATGGAGATTCTGATTCTCGGATTACACCTGTATCTAGCAGCTCCTGAAGATGTTTCTGACAGCCTCAAAATCTTGTGGGTGGATTGGACGTGGTCTCTGTTTAAAAGGAATCTCATCTTTAAGTTTAATGTGATGTTTCACTTTAGAGGTGTGTCCAAAATCCATATCATGACATGCAAAAACATCAGACATCTCGCCCAATTTCTGTGAAATTCTAGTTTTCCAATCTTCAGGTAGTGGAGAGTCACCAAAATCAAAAGTAAGATCAGTCTCCTCAGTTGTTCCTTTATCCTTTATCAAAAGCGCCATTGATCACACGGTGCGGTATATTTAAGTCAGCAATGATGCAACTGACAGGGAGAATCACATCATGGTCGGTCTCATTTTTTAAGAAGACAGGTAACTTATATGGAGGGTGTGTTGGTAGAGTGAGAAGACAGCTACTCAGGAAAAGCCCACCTGGTAAAGAAGGCAAGCGTGGCTGTTCTAATAAATCCCACTTTTCAATGTTTATGCTGTTCACACACGCAAAGCCTTCTAAGAGAACTTTCTGACCTGCGGGGATGACCTTCTGTTTCTTGCTTCACAACTTCACCTATCCAAGTCTGCCACTGCTGTTCTGGTTCCTTCTCAACTTAAGAGTTTTCAGGATCTTCCTATAGCCATTGAAAACAACGGCTATAAAAAATAAACCATTAATATATATGGAATGGGGAGATCTGTGCTGACTATCTGGCGCATTCGTGGTACTGCTGGAAGGGGGCAGCAGCCTTGTAGATCTACCTGTCAGTCATGGCAGTGACACGGAGAGGTGGGGAAGATGGTGTGTTGGCTTTCCCTCTCTCTGAGTGGCTGAGAGGCGGGCCTTGGGGGATTGCTCGGTCCGTAAGTACTGCGCTTGGTTATGCATTCGGGTGGCGGGAGAGAGGATACCCAGTGACGCTGGTGGAAGACGTCAGTGTAAACAAAGACCAGGCAAGCACGGCTGAGTGAGACAGCCTGCCTTAAAATAAACCAAAAAGTAAAAGAAATAATTACGTACCCAAGGGGACGTGTGTAGTTATACGGGGAACTCTGGCCACCCCAGTGTAGCTGAGCGTAGGTCGGAGGCCCGTACTGACCGGCTTAGTGGCTTAGTGGCACCTGTGAGTGGGCCAGCTTTTAACTGTTCACCAGTATTGTATTATTTTGTGTAAAAGAGAAGACAGAACATAACAAGTACATGTCCAGCTGAGAATCTATACAGTGCAACTGAAATGCAGCGCTCCCTACACTAGACTGCAAGTGGCAACCTGCACATGCGTTTAAATAGTCATTGATCGCATCGACATTTGGCTGTGGCTACCTGAGCGACCTTTTTTGAGAGTGTGAAAAATTAGTTGTAATTGTAAAATGAGTTATACTCATACAGGCAGATATCAGCTATAATTTGCTTGCTTAGTCAGAGACGATTTATGCATTTTCTGTCTGATAGGCTTAAAAACAAAAAGACAGTTCAGAAAACTCTATTTGTATACCTCCTTCTTCTCTCTCTTCGATTCAGGAATGCTGATGCATATTCCATTCTCTATAAACCCAAACAAACAAAAAATGATAAAAATGTGGTTTATAAAATATAAATAGATATATATACTTACATTTTGTCTAAGGACCTCTTCTCTTGTTTCTCCGCTTCACTTCCTTCTACCCCTGGCATCGCTGATTGCACTCCGAAACAACCTATCAGAGATGGATTTTTCAAAACGCAAAAGCAGCACATAGCACCGGCTTTGCACTGCATCAAAATCACTTCATAACTAAATGTTAATGATACCACGCCTCCAAAGTTATGCCGACCATTGGCACTTGTGCTAGCCCTAAAAGACGGCACAAAGCATGGCTCCAAAATTGCATTCCAGGGCTAAATAGTTTGCGCCAACTTTGAGCTACAAAAATCGACTTTTGTGCTGGCGCCACTACTTTGCGACGTCATGAAAATCAGGGAGTAGGTATTTTATTTATGATACAAGAAACATTGTCAAATATATTTTAAAGTATATTGTCAGATTTGCACATACTTCTTTTATTGCTCTGAGCACACTATTGAACTCGGGAGACGTTTAAGGAGGACAGAGATGTTTTAAACTCCTGTAAGTGGATTGTTCGTGCACTAGGCTTACAATATGTCCAGACAACTTTTTAATAATCAAGAAAACCACATACTCATTTCATTTGAAGTTTTAATGAATCAGAGCAGTAATAATGCTCCTTCTGTTTATTAAATACTTAAAAATGGATCGAGTGGCGCATCTGGTAAAGGCGCTCTGCGTGGAGTGCAGGATGAGCCCTATAGCCTGGAGGTTGCCAGTTCGAGTCCAGGCTATTCCACTGCCGACTGTGGATGGGAGTTCCCAGGGGGAGGCGCACAAATGGCCGAGCGCCGCCTGGGAGGGCTTAGGTCAGCCAGGGTGTCCTTGGCTCACTGCGCACCAGCGACCCCTGTAGACTGGCCGGAAGCTTGCGGGCTTGCCTGTAAGCTGCCCAGAGCTGCGTTGTCCTCCGACGCTGTAGCTCTGGGTTGGCTGCATGGCAGACCTGCAGAGTGAAAAGAAGTGGTCAGCTGACGGCACATGCTTTGGAGGACAGCGTGTGTTCTTCTTCACCACTCCCGAGTCGGTGCAGGGGTGGTAGCGGTGAGCTGAGCTGATATTTCAAATTGGAAGAAAAACGGGGTAAAATCAATTGCAGACTACTAAATAAAAAAATTAAAAAATGGTTTGTGTGGATGCAGGCCACAGCAAATCCCAGCAATAGGCAGCCTGGGTGATTCCCGTGTCTTTACAGGTTTAAAAGCATTAATACTTCAACACAGTAATACAGGTATGGTTATCACATACCCAGCCTTTAGGCTAGACATGCAAACCACTAAAGCGCCCACCTCTAAATCCTGAAACATACAATATATCACTCTCCAAAACTAAAATATAATTCCTATACCTTATAGCAATATAATTGAATGAGATATAAATTCAAAATTGTTCTTACCTTCCACTATATGGAAGCGTAGTTGTAGAATACAACATAAAAACAAGAGCTGTCTTCAAAGGCAGACTTCTGAATATCACCAAATGACAACCAGCTTTTTCAGAGATCCTCAGAGCATGGACCACACAACTTGTAGTTAGCAAGTCGAGTGATACTTGACTAGGATTTTACCTCAGTTTTTATAGAGTTTTTGCTTTGCTTCTTATGTCAGAAGACCCAATTAAATCTAATTATTTGCTCTGTTTTGACAGCTCTTACCTTTATGTGAATAATATATTTCAGAAGGTACCAGTGACTCCCTTTTCAAAATGAATTGAATGTGAGCTCATGGTTCACTATCATCCACCCCTCCTTTCCCTAAAATTTAGGTGAACTGGAGTTCACAGGGTCCTTGCTACCAAGTACAATACAAGTATATGTGTGTGTGTGTATGTACAGTGTATATATATATATATATATATATATATATATATATATATATATATATATATATATAATATATATATATATATATATATAGATGTTTTTAATATGTAACACCATAAAGTGGCCTCAGAGGCAGCAGCAGGGAAAGAACCCTTAAATAAAAGATGCAGACAGGAACAGTTGTTAGAGGAGAGTAGCATGGAGTCAGAGTTTTGTAGTGAAGTGAGAGAATTACCAAGTTGTTGGACAGGGAAAATATTTTAAAGAAAAAAAAACAATGGCTCAAAATTCAAAATGGAAAACTAGGATGTGACATCTGTAGTAGTGTAGGGAGGCTGGGTTTTTATTAACATATGCAGGAATGAGCTGAAGTTAAGATCAGTAGTAATGCATAAAATAAGAAAACCCAACAAACAGCACTTAGAAAAATGATATGGGAACACAGGGAGAGCCAAGCACACCAGGACGCAGAAAATATCATGATGCAAGCCAAGGAGGGGCTTTTGGAGTTGCATGTTCTGAAACAGCAGGCTGAACATGAAGAAAAAACTTGCAAGATATTTCTAACTGCCTATATGATTGGGAAGACAACATCTATTCACAGACATGCCAACTCAGGAAAATGGAATTGACCTGGGAAGAGTGCCCCAGTCAAGTAAGTCATGTGCAGATATCTGTGATTTTATTGGAACTGAAATGAAGAAAAAAATTAGTAAAACATATAATAGAGAAAGACCTTAAATTTAGTGTGCTTGTCGATGAATGTACAACAGTTAGTCATCAGTCAGTGTTAATTGTATGTGTTTGATGTGCATTTAATGAGAAACCAGCTACAGTATTTTTTGATTTGTTAAAATTAGAAAACACTACTTCCAATGCAATTACACAAGAGCTTCTAAATATCTCCTTCACTATTTTTCCTGATGAGTTCTTAAAAAGGAACTGAATATCTTTTACTACCAATGGAGCAGCCACAATGACAGGCCATGTCTCTGGAGTTGCAACACAACTAAGAGGAGCAGAATTGTACCCAGAGCTTGTGGTGTGACACTGCTGTAATCATAGAGTGAAGCTTGGTGTGGGTGACATTATAAAATAGATATTTGGAATAAATCATTTTCAAAGCTTAAATGGACAAGCTGTATGTTCTCTACCACGCTTCGCCAAAAAAACAGTGTGAATTGCATTTCTGGGCAGAAGACTTGGCAATCATCTTGACACTTGGCAGAGATCTTGGCATCTGGTGGGTTGCATCCAGTGATCGCACAGCTGTCTGGCTTCTTTATCCTGCCTTGCATGCTCACTTCAATGCAGCTGCAGCAGACCAAAGCAGAGACAGCAAAGAAAATAGCAAATACAGAGGTGTTCTGACTGCAATGGCATTTGTAAATGAGAGATGCCTTAAATGAGTTGGCTGAACTGTCACTGAAACTCCAGGATGACTCCATCACGCTCCCTGAGGCTCATACATTGGTGTGTCGCAAGATCAAATTTTTTGAAGCAGTCGAAGAGAAGCAGAATTCACAAGATTTGCTACTGTAAAGAAATTGGAATGAAAAAGAAAAGTAAAGAAATTGGAATGAAAAAGAAAAGCAGTAAAGAAATTGGAATTTCAGGATGTTGCTCTTCACAAAGGAAGAAAAGGAGATGTGGAAATCAACAGCAAACATTTTTTTCTAAAATTGGCAATCTCACTGAAGAGCAGACTAATGACAACATCATCATCTCATGTTTCATCAACGTCACTTGGAAACGTTTCTGAATATGAGAAGCTGCTTGCAAGACTGTATACCCCCGATACTGACCAGATGACCTTGACATTCTGTACGGTGAAAGTGAGGTGATCTCACTATGCAGGAGATTGTTGGAGGATTCAGAGACAATGACAATGGAGGAAAGAAGCTCCCAGCAGACATGGTAGGGCTCATCAAAACACTAGAGACTGTGGCAGTTTCCACAGCTGAGTGTGAGAGAGGCTTCAGCTCAATGAATAATATTCTCACACCAATTAGGAACTCTCTTAGTGTCCCAAGAGTGAGTCATCTTCTCTTCCTGAATCGTAATGATCCACCATTAACTCAGTTACAGCCATTGAGTTGTCAGAGCTTGGTTGTTACAGGGGAAAGGAGTGCAGAACACAAAGCTTGCATGGAGAGGGACAATAAAGAGGAACTTGACACCAAGGATATATGGTCTCTCCTTTAATGCGACAGACAGGCTAATTTGAACACATTGTTACATTTGTTTTAATTATTAATTTGCATGTTTTAAAATGTTGAAAAGAACTTGGGATTCAATTCACACCTTCCAATGAGACTGCAATCTGAAAATGGTATTTTAGACTGCCTTGTTTAACAAGTGAACAATGTTAAGCATTTTGATCAGCTGCATTTGTATAAAGAAAACAAGTTTTTTTCTATAATTTTTCTATATTAAAAGTAGAAATGTAAAACAAATTTTAATTTTTTCTTAATTGGCATATTTACTATGTTGCCTTTAAACGTTTCATTGCTTTGTATTAAAGGGACGTTATAAAGAAGTACCTCTGAATCTTCTCTTATAAGCACTTAACAAACCTTAAAATTGGGGTGTCTCGACCCTGAGCATTTTCACTTCACTCAGCAATAAACATCCACCTAGGGTTCCCCCAGTGATTTTTTTTCCCCAATTCCACCACTGCATAGTACTGTATGTCTGACTTTCTCACTGCAGTTGAGTTTGTGAAGGTCATATTTATTTATATTGTTGTGTTGGATTTGTTTGAATTTTAGGAAGCCAGAAAACGTTGAAAGCAAAGTTTGTATGACGATTTTAGTGTTTGCAGCATCTTTGTTTTGTAGTATATTTTGTAATTCATTAGGAAGGAAGCATGTTCAGCATGATGACGTAATTTGAGGGAGTTTGTGAAAAAAAAACTATTGACTGTAAACAGCATCATGGGGGCAATAGTTGGAGCTATTTTTGGTCATGTGATAGGGTTTTAACCAATAACACGCCAGAATTTCTAAGGACTGATTTGTATACAGTGCTGTGCAAAAGTCTTAGACATTTTGCACATTTTTTTTGGGGGGGGGTTATACTACCATAGAATCAACCTGCTTTAATACTACCATAGAATCTAATTGCGCTATCTACAGAACGTCATGTCACATATACATTTTAAATAAAAAAAGAAAAAAAATCCACTTCATATTAGCTGCTCATGTATAGTTTATTTTGAGTTGTTGTGATCACAAGTTTTTGAATATTCTGATCTATATATATATTGTGAACTATTTGTGTTCGGTTGTTTGGTATGGCAGCCTGAGAGAGCACACTGGACGACAGCAGTATAATGAACTGGTAAGTTTAATTAATTGTAATAGTGAATCATGTTTCCAAAAAGAATAAAAGAAAACCTGCCCTCTGGGCTCTGTCTAAACTTTTCTTCTTTTTCCCTAACTAGCCCTGCGGGAGCTACCCTCCGAGCAGGTAAAAACAGGCAGTTTGTATTCACAGCACTGTCACTGTAGTAATGCGTGGTAAATTTACCACAGTCCACAAAAGTTCAGTATTTGGGCTGGCAGTGGTTACGGGCTGCATTTAACACAGAAGAGGGTTTGCTGGTCACAGGAACCCTCTAGGTGAGTATTAGTATTGTAGTTAATTTATATTCATACAGGAACAGGTTCAGTAACTGTATTTGTATTCTTTTACAGGTTGAAAGGTAAGTCCGTCGGTTGGTAAGTATGGCCCCCCACCCCCACAGGGAAGAAGAGTTCCAGCAGTATCAGTTAAGTAAACGAGATTGCTTGGACTGCACGTTGACCTAGCTCACTGCTTTTAGTTCAGTACTGATCTCTTTATTCTATCTTCCAGGTTAGAAGAGTGCCCTCTACTTGTGGTATGTACTGATGTGCAGCCTACTGGCCTAATAGCTACTTGCAAATTAAACAAAACACAACTAATAAAGAAACTTAAAGCCACCAGTGTTGTTTTTCTTTCCATTTTTTTTTAATACTTGGCTGCAGTGTCGTCTTTTTAAAATAAGTCCACAGTCCTTTGGGGTACTTTTAAAACTGAGCTCAGCAGCGCCCAATTTTCTGTCAGCCTTCATTTTACTATACACTTTCTTTTATATTAAACAGTCCTTGTTTTAGACAAGCACTTGGTTGTAGGCCCACACAAACACAGCAGTATTTTATAGCGTTCTGTTGCCATGTGCTACTCTCCAGAGTGGTTGCAAATTGCTTTTAAAACAATGTGTGTTTGGCCCTGCTTGCCAGCTTGGTGCACGTTTGTCATTTACACTGGTGAGTATTTAAAAATAGTCCAGTTTCATATAGGGCACTGCATGCCCCACAGTCACCTGTACAACAGCACTTTCGTTTACGCATTATAAAACACTTTTCCCCAGCACTTTTGTTTACGTCGTTTGGACTCCAGACTTTATAGTTGGCAATATTAATCCTAGTTTCTTTTTATCTTCAGAACTCATAAATATAAACATGTTTGCACGCATTGCCCTTTACACCCACACCTGTACACTACGTGCATCCTTCTTATCCTCCAGCTCCCCTACTACCAGGTCACCTGACTGAAGTTTTGTAGTTTTAACTGTCACTAGAGACAATGATTTTCATGTTTGTTTTCCCATATGAGGGCAAAATACCAGTATCCCCACATTCCTGATACTTTCTTCTCATATTAAAAGCTGACCATCCTTTACAATATATCTATATCTATAAGGGCTGCTCCGATTAATAGATTAATTGGACTGATTAATCATCTAAAGAGTTGATCACAGATTAATCTTTTTAAAATGTAATCGTGCAGTTCTATTTTTGTATCTAAAATAAAACTGTAACAAGGTCAATCAAAATAATTTTAAGTACCTGATCACAATTATATTCCCACCTACAATAAGCCAGATATTAAAAGGTAGGAGAGTTGAGTGCCAAATCCAAGAAATAAACGTGGGGAAAGTCAGCAATTAATATGCATTGAGGCAATAAAAACAACCCACAAAGTAAGAATAGAAATACTGGATAACAATAAAACTGGTAAAGCAATAAGATAGATAAGATGAAACAATGAACAGTAATCCAGAGGGTGGAAATAAATAAAACTCTATTAATTTGCTAAAGCAAAGTTCAAACTCAGCTAAAGAAGTTAATTGTAGCATTGATTCCATTTTTTGATATAAACTTCTTAACTAAGTGTGTTTTTTTTATTCTTCAAAAACAGTAGCTTAGAAAATACTTTTAACAAACACACACCCTTCTCTCTCCTCTCAACACAAAAACTGACCCTCTTAACCAGTCAGGTGCCTGTAATAAAGAAATTGCCAAATGGCTTCACGAGACCAAAATAATCAATTAAAGTAGAACCAGGCCATTGCTATAAAGACACTTAAACAATTAACTAGATAAATAGAACAGATGCAGGGATAATTACTAATATGTTATGTATGGGAGACAATAGATGAAGATTTCATAACTTTCAGCATTTACTGGGAAACCTCAGAAAAAAATTACATTTGTGACTTTAATATATAAATGTTAATAAGCTTTCAATTAAACTTTTATAACCTGGCCAGGTTTTCTGCCATCCAGTTAAGTACAGCAGGCAGAAAACTTCTTATGCTGCACAAGTTTAGCTAATACTACAAAATCATCCAATAGAAGATCTGCATTTTCTCTGCGTCAGTCCAATCATAAGTCAGCAGAGGAGGGACATAAACAGTTGAAGGTTTTTAGTAGGATTAACAAATAGGAGAGTAAAAGATCTGCCCCTTGGTATACAGATGTCCAATCACAAGTGAGCAGAGGCGGGATATAATTGGGAGTTTAACCAATGGGAAAGTCAAAGATCTGCCCTGGTTTTACAGCTGTCCAATCAATAGTGAGCAGAGGCAGGGTTAGGATAGGGTGCAGTGTGTAAGTATAGCAACATTTTGCGCGATATTGCTTATGTAGAGACAGTTATTGAGAATTATATTGAGAACTTTGAAGTAATATTTCAAATTGCTTTTTACAAATTAAAAAAAAGTCATAAGACAACTGAAACATTGTAGTCGATTTGGTTACTAATCAATTTTCAAGAACTTTCTAAGAAAAAATTGAGGTACAGTATACACCAGAAATACTGAACTGATGAAGGCACCAATTCTTTAAATAGAGGGAATTATGTGGAACTTCTTTCTCGGATTTCTGACTACGACAGCATGTTACACAATCACTTGTCAATAGCCACAGTATTCTCGAGTACCTGTAACAAGATTCCGAACGGCTTAATCTCTTCAGTGCCTCTGGTTCTGCTAGAAGTACAAGAAGGAAGCCAAGTACATAGCTATGTAAACAACCGATGTTCTGAGAAAATGTGTTCCATTACTAAAATAAAAATACAGTGCACTCTGTTTATAAGAATCATATCCGTCCTGGTTGATTTGATTCTTATAAGTGGTTGATTCTTAAAAGCGGAGCGATATGATTACTGTGGTGCAGAATCAGTATGTTAGTATGAGAACTTGTTCCCTGCAGTGTACTAGATGTCACGAGTTATCGCATGTATGCACGTCCACGAAAAATCCACAGCTGCTTTTCCTTAACGAATTAAGGATAATGGTCAATTGGTTAACTGTCTGCTTGTTAAAGTTAATGGCACCTCGATAAAAAGGGCTTAGCCGATAGCTTTGTGATGGGAGTATAGAGGAGTAAGGAAGCAGAAGAAAGAAAAAGAAACCGAAACCAAAACGTGTTTACTTAGTACTCCAACTGAGAGCTAGGTTTAGTTTGTTTGTTTTATTAGCAGTTGTTTCGCCTCCGCAGTGCAGGAAAAATAAAACCAACACCAGTTTAAAACTGTAGATCGGCCACTCTGTCACATTACAATTAGCAAAAGTGTGCCATCAGCAGTTTAAATACAGTATACAGATGTCAATGGTGCTCAGTCATTAAGGACAATACATCAAAACAAGTCCTCATGGGTAAGCAGCTTCTTATATGATCACGATTATGTTTTCTCAAGTCTGCAGAATCCTATTTTACGACATTATACCTGAGAAGCGATCGTCTCGTGAGGGTGGCTAGTTTAACTGCCATATGTTATTACATGTAATGGCCTTTGAATTAAAATGGCATTACAGTACAGTATTTTACTGTCAGGACTACCACTGCATTTAAGCATCTGTGGCTTACTTATTTTCTGTTGCAATGTAAATCTCACAGTTTTTCATTGCAATCCCCCCCTCTTCCCCCTCCTCACAGCGCCACGCTGCAATCCCACTCCCTCTACATGTATATCACACAATAACACTGCTGTACTCGGTATGTATTCAATGAATGTGTATTCACTTTATTGAAACAAATTTTCACAAACAGAACACAAAAAACATACCTGCACAATGCAGTGGTGCACTCACTGTCTGATTACAAACAATGCAGTGTCAATCATTGCACTATCTACACTGCATACGTGCCTAATCACGTGAGATGTGATCAAATCTAAAAACAGCTTTACTGGCTGTACACATCGTTCCACTTGATACAGTACCGTATTACATGTTGTCAGTTTGCCCCGAAATGATTCTTATAAACGGATTGCTTGATTCTTACAAGCTGAGTATTTTACATTGGTTAGTATAGGAATGATTTTGCCCCAATGGTTTTGATCACTATATGCGGTTGATTCTTATGTCAGTGATTCTGTAGCAAAGTGGTGAGTGGTTACAGATGTGTGCAGTGCAGAACGGATACAAAACAGATAGACAATGATTTCCAGGTGCAAGGGTGTTTATTGATTTATTAGACAATGTCCAGAGCCTTAAGGCGAACACCTGTAAATAATAAATGATGGAATTGATACAGCGGCGTGTATCATTTTGTTTGTAATCCTCGGGTTTGACCCGAAACCAAAAATAAATTCCAGGTTCTTTCTTCACCCACACGTAACACAGAACACAAAACACAGTGTTTATTTAGTGCGTGAAACTAGTGCTCGTGGTGAAAAGAAGTTTGCTGTGAAACAGGGAAGTGCTGGTGTCCGGGTTTGTTGCTGGCCTGCGGCTGCAGCTCTGGATAGTGTGATTAGTGTTTAGAAACAACCAAAACAAACAGTTTACTTTAGACAAACAAACAAACACAACACTCATGTTTTAATCACAGGTTTTCCTTTCAGGTTGTTCTAACCATTTACAAAGGAATAGATCACTTACACTATGACCCCTATTTATCCACTCCGCATCCACAAATCCTCAGATGTCACGCTGTTTCCAGTCCGAGTCATTGAGTTTGGGTACCGTAGCTCCGCCCCCTTCCTAAATGACCTACTTCCACTTACCCCAAGGAATAAATTGTCATGCCATTTAGTTAAGGGTACTCTGCTCCTTTTACACAGTGCCCACACAGGTCGGGAGGGAGATCTAACACCAATAATCATTCAATCTCTGTCACATATCCCACCGCTCAGAGTGGAGCCGAAGGAACACTCGGCTAAATCTTTCCCATTACTTCCCCCTCCCGGGAAAAATAATCCGCATTTTGGTGGTCTTTCCCCGCACGGTGTACTATGTGGTACATGAAGGGCTGCAATGCCAGATACAGTGGCTCTGAAAAGTATTCACCCGCCTTGGACTTTTCCACATTTTATTGTGTTACAACATGGAATCAAAATGGATTTAATTAGGAGTTTTTGCCACTGATCAACACAAAAAAAGTCCATAATGTCAAAGTGAAAAATAAAATCTACAAATTGTTCTAAATTAATTACAAATACAAAACAGAAAATAATTGATTGCATAAGTATTCACCCCCTTGAGTCAATATTTGGTAGAGGCACCTTTGGCAGCAATTACAGCCATGAGTCTATTTGGATAAGTCTCTACCAGCTTTGCACATCTGGACACTGTAATTGTTGCCCATTCTTCTTTGAAAAATTGCTCAAGCTCCATCAAGTTGGATGGGGACCTTTGGTGAACAGCAATTTTCAACTCTTTCCACATATTTTCAATTGGATTGAGGTCTGGGCTTTGACTGGGCCACTCCAGGACATTGACCTTTTTTGTTTTTAAGTCATTCCAGTGTGGCTTTGGCTGTATGTTTGGGGTCATTGTCCTGCTGGAAGATTAATCTTCTCCCAAGTCCCAGGTCTCTTGCAGACTTCAGCAGGTTTTCCTCCAGGATTTCTCTGTACTTTGCTGCATCCATTTTGCCCTCTATCTTCAAAGCTTTCTAGGCCCTGACGCAGAGAAGCATCCCCATAGCATGATGCTGCCACCACCATGCTTCACAGTAGGGATGGTGTTCTTAGGATGATGTGCGGTGTTAGGCTTGCACAAAACATAGCGCTTAACGTTGAGGCCAAAAAGCTCTATTTTGGTCTCATCAGACCATAGAATCTTCTTTCACTTTGTCTCAGAGTCTCCCACATGCCTTCTGGCAAACTCTAGCCGAGATTTGATGTGAGTTTTTTTCAACAATGGCTTTCTTTTTGCCACTCTCCCATAAATGCCAATTTTGTGAAGGACCCGGGCTATTGTTGCCGTATGCACAGTGTCTCCCAGCTCAGCCGTGGAAGACTGTAACTCCTTTAGAGTTGCCATAGGCCTCTTGGTGGCCTCCCTGACTAGTGCCCTTCTCGCCCGGGTACTCAGTTTTTGAGGACGGCCTATTCTAGACAGATTCACAGTTCTGCCATATTCTCTCCATTTCTTAATATTGGACTTTACTGTGCTCCGGGGGATATTCAATGCCTTGGAAATGTTCTTATATCCTACACCTGATTGGTGCTTTTGAAGAACCTTATTCCGGAATAGCTTTGAATGTTCCTTCGTCTTCATGATGTAGTTTTTGTTAGGAAATGTACTAACCAACTGTGGGACCTCCCATAGACAAGTGTATTTAACCTGAAATCATGTGAAACACCTTAATTGCACACAGGTGGACTCCAACTAATTATGTGACTTCTAAAGACAATTGGTTGCACCAGAGCTTACAGTGCCTTGCGAAAGTATTCGGCCCCCTTGAACTTTGCGACCTTTTGCCACATTTCAGGCTTCAAACATAAAGATATGAAACTGTAATTTTTTGTGAAGAATCAACAACAAGTGGGACACAATCATGAAGTGGAACGAAATTTATTGGATATTTCAAACTTTTTTAACAAATAAAAACTGAAAAATTGGCGTGCAAAATTATTCAGCCCCTTTACTTTCAGTGCAGCAAACTCTCTCCAGAAGTTCAGTGAGGATCTCTGAATGATCCAATGTTGACCTAAATGACTAATGATGATAAATAGAATCCACCTGTGTGTAATCAAGTCTCCGTATAAATGCACCTGCACTGTGATAGTCTCAGAGGTCCGTTTAAAGCACAGAGAGCATCATGAAGAACAAGGAACACACCAGGCAGGTCTGAGATACTGTTGTGGAGAAGTTTAAAGCCGGATTTGGATACAAAAAGATTTCCCAAGCTTTAAACATCCCAAGGAGCACTGTGCAAGCGATAATATTGAAATGGAAGGAGTATCAGACCACTGCAAATCTACCAAGACCTGGCCGTCCCTCTAAACTTTCAGCTCATACAAGGAGAAGACTGATCAGAGATGCAGCCAAGAGGCCCATGATCACTCTGGATGAACTGCAGAGATCTACAGCTGAGGTGGGAGACTCTGTCCATAGGACAACAATCAGTCGTACACTGCACAAATCTGGCCTTTATGGAAGAGTGGCAAGAAGAAAGCCATTTCTTAAAGATATCCATAAAAGTGTCGTTTACAGTTTGCCACAAGCCACCTGGGAGACACACCAAACATGTGGAAGAAGGTGCTCTGGTCAGATGAAACCAAAATCGAACTTTTGGCAACAATGCAAAACGTTATGTTTGGCGTAAAAGCAACACAGCTCATCACCCTGAACACACCATCCCCACTGTCAAACATGGTGGTGGCAGCATCATGGTTTGGGCCTGCTTTTCTTCAGCAGGGACAGGGAAGATGGTTAAAATTGATGGGAAGATGGATGGAGCCAAATACAGGACCATTCTGGAAGAAAACCTGATGGAGTCTGCAAAGACCTGAGACTGGGACGGAGATTTGTCTTCCAACAAGACAATGATCCAAAACATAAAGCAAAATCTACAATGGAATGGTTCACAAATAAACATATCCAGGTGTTAGAATGGCCAAGTCAAAGTCCAGACCTGAATCCAATCGAGAATCTGTGGAAAGAACTGAAAACTGCTGTTCACAAATGCTCTCCATCCAACCTCACTGAGCTCGAGCTGTTTTGCAAGGAGGAATGGGCAAAATTTCAGTCTCTCGATGTGCAAAACTGATAGAGACATACCCCAAGCGACTTACAGCTGTAATCGCAGCAAAAGGTGGCGCTACAAAGTATTAACTTAAGGGGCTGAATAATTTTGCACGCCCAATTTTTCAGTTTTTATTTGTTAAAAAAGTTTGAAATATCCAATAAATTTCGTTCCACTTCATGATTGTGTCCCACTTGTTGTTGATTCTTCACAAAAAATTACAGTTTCATATCTTTATGTTTGAAGCCTGAAATGTGGCAAAAGGTCGCAAAGTTCAAGGGGGCCGAATACTTTCGCAAGGCACTGTATTTAGGTGTGTCATAGCAAAGGGGGTGAATACTTATGAAATCAATTATTTTCTGTTTTATATTTGTAATTAATTTAGAACAATTTGTTGATTTTATTTTTCACTTTGACATTATGGACTTTTTTTGTGTTGATCAGTGGCAAAAACTCCTAATTAAATCCATTTTGATTTAATGTTGTAACACAATAAAATGTGGAAAGGTCCAAGGGGGGTGAATACTTTTGAGACTCACTGTACCACGAGTTATTCGGGCATTGCTGTCCTTCATTGTGCTTAACCACTTGAGTGGGGCGTGGTCAGTGACGAGATCAAATGAGTGCCCCAGCAGGTAGTATCTTAAAGAGTGAGTAGCCCATTTGATGGCCAACGGAGTAGTTGCGCTCCCGGGGGAGCATTTTTTTTACGAATGTACAGAATGGGATGTTCAACTCCGTCTACCATTTGGGACAGGACTGCACTCAAACCGACATCCGATGCATCGGTGTGGAGGATGAATCTCTTAGTGAAGTCTAGAGTGATGAGAGCGGGGGCCTGGCAGAGTCTCTGCTTAACAGTATCAAATGCCCCCTGACATTCTTCTGACCACTTCATTGAATTTGGTGCACTCTTCCTGGTGAGGTCAAATAAGGGATTATTCTCTGTGGCATACTCGGGGATAAAGCGGCGGTAATAACCAGCTAACCCCAGTAGAGACCTCACCTGAGCCTTGGTTTTGGGGATTGCCGCATCCACCAAGGCCTGGACCTTGGTGACAACGGGTTTCACCATGCCATTCCCCATTATAAATCTCAAATATTGTGTCTCTTTCTTGGCAAACGCACATTTTCACAAGTTAGCTGTCAGCCGGGCTACCCTTAGAGGCTGAAGGACGGCTGTGATCCTTGCCAAATGCTCTCGCCAGGTGGAACTGTAAATAACCACATCGTCACCATACGCTGCCGCATATTCACGATGTGGATGTAAAACCTGGTCCATCAGTCTCTGAAAGGCAGCAGGTGCACCATGTAGCCCAGACGGCATTGTTGTGAAATGAAACAGCCCCTCTGGTGTTGAAAATGCGATTTTCTCTCTAGAACTACGAGTTAAAGGAATCTGCCAGTATTCCTTCATCAGATCCAGAGTGGAAATAAACCTTGCTGTCCCCAGTCTATCTAGAAGCTCGTCGACCCGAGGCATGGGATAGCCATCAAACTTGGCAATAGCGTTTACTTTGCGGAAATATAAGCAGAAGTTGTTGGTGCCATCCTTTTTGGCCACTATCACAATTGGACTGCACCACTCGCTCCTGGAAGGCTCAATCACCCCAAGTTCGAGCAAGTCCCATACCTCTTTGCGAACGCCACCTCGTCGACTTTCTGGGATCCAATAAGGTCTCTCTCGCACTGTGACAGCTGGGGGAGAGACAATGGCATATTCAACAAGGTTAGTTCTACCTGGCACGTCAGAAAAGACATTGTGCGGATACAAAACAGACAATGGGGCAGTTTACAAGCAAAAACGGAAAAGCGTGACAACAGATCTCTCGCGCTTTTTTGGTCATGACAGTTCTGCTTCCACGTTTACATGAGAGTTTATTTTAGAGAGAGAATTTAGCCGTCCAAATGCAAACCTCATTAATAATAAAATAATGGGAGGGTTTATTGAAATATCACCAAACACGCTGAAAAGAGATGCTGCGCGATAAAGGATATCGTTCAAATAATGCATATAGGTTTACATGAGGCTTTACGCATTAGGCAGAGATGAAGAGAAGGTTACCCCCCATCTGTCTAGAATGCAAAAGGCTTGCAGTTAAAACGGTTCATGCTGCCAAGAAGAAGAAAATAATAATAGTTATTACTATTATTGTTGAGAATTAGTTCTAGAAATGGTTGAAGTAACGTGTACAAAAACCGACAGCAGTCACCAATTCCCATTACTGCTTTTCTTATGCTTCTTAAGCTATTGATGTCCTTTCACACACCCATATATATTAGTCTTAGCCAACTGTGTAACTGTTAATGTGCTAAACAAAAGGATTATGCGTTCAATAATCACAAATATGCATTAATGTGGAACAAATATATTAAAAACAACTCATGATGTGTTGGTTTCAAACACAGGTGCTTTGTTGAAATATTAAAATTAATTTTGCAGAAAATGTGGAAACTTACACAAATGCTGTTAATATAATAAATACATAATGTGTGTGTGTATTTGCCAATTAGTTTTAAGGGTATATAAATTCATAGGCCTACTTACAACGTAGTTGCGACAAAAATTGATGGATGGAGAAGACGCAGACAAACACTGGCTAGATTAAGTCTTGTATGGGAAGAACTCCTTCAGTCCCATGCAATGGGTTTGCAGGAAAGGAATCGTATTGTGCACAGAAATTTGGCATGCAACGCAACCACCTCTTGGTGCTGTTGATCAGCGTGGTCCAGCCTTTCCAAAAGGTGGCTGTATTGCCGATCCTGCCTGGCAGCGGTGCGTGCAATCAGACGGTACATCCTTCTGTAGTCCAGGCGCATCAGACGATGCTCCTGGATCAGTAGCTACAGCAGCTACAGCGTTCAAACCAACTTTAATTTAAAGAAGAACAGTTGTAAATTGCTTCACAGCTTTTGTTTTAGATGTGAATCCTAAGAATAATATGTGAAAAACAAAACATACCGCATATGCACACACACTTAGCCCGACATGCGTAAAATGGCTTGATATCCCCAACCATTTGTTTTTTCATAAATTATTATTAGGATTCACATATAAAACAGAAGCAGTGAAACAATTCACAACTGGTCTTCTTTAATTTAATGTTGTTTTGAAAATGCTAGCTGCTGTGGTTGGGGAGATCAAGCACTTTTAATTGACGCTGGGACGGTGGTGTGTATATGCGATATGTTATTGTATTCACAAATTATTCTTAGGCTTCACAGGTAAAACACAGACTGTGAAGCAATGCACATTTGGCATCCTTTAAATTAAAGTTGGTTTGAGCGCTGTAGCTGCTGTGGTTGAGGAGATAAAGCCATTTTACGCGTGTCAGGTAGGCTGTGTGAGTATATGCGGTATGTTATTGTTTTTCACAATTTATTTGTTTGATTCACATGTAAAGGAGAGCTTGTGAAACAATTCACAATTGGTCTTCTTTACATTAAAGTTGGTTTTGACGCTCTAGCTACTGTGGTTGAGGAGATAAAGCCCTTTTACGCGTGGCTGAGGCTAAGTGTGCGTATGTGCGGTATGTTATTATTTTCCAGAAATTATTCTTAGGATTCACATGTAAAACAGAGACTGTGAAACAATTCACAATTGGTCTCCTTTAAATTAAAATTGGATTGAGCACTCTAGCTTCTGTGGTTGGCGAGATACAGCCATTTTCATTAATGTCGGGTTAGCTTGAGTCAAATATCAAACGAATATCAAACGTCAAGCTAACTTTACCGCGGTAGCATATTTTAGTTTAGAAAAGTAAATGATGGCTGGCGCAGTTACCATATTGTATTGATGGGTCTGGTATTTCACAGGACGTCTGGAAGGATGAGGATTCCAGCAAATGGTCCGATGCCACTGCCACTGGCCGGTCACCCATTAAGCGGTGCATTTCCGAAATTGGGACCTCGAGCTTTGACCGCAGGACTGCAGGCATTTTCTCTACTGCAGGTACAGATATTTCAGTTTCTTGAATTTATCTCGTACCTGCAGGAGCGTTCTATTTATACCAAGTTCTACCAGAGCACCGGTAATACTGGTGAAAACAGTGGTATTTATTTGGCAAGGTCGATCCAGTTCATCCATAACCCCCAGGTCCGCAATAATTTGGAGGGGGGAACGAGTTTCCTCATCCATCCAGCGGACCTGGTGTTGCGTGTTGTCAGAAGTGGTGGAAGCTTGAAACATCCTGCGGGGAAAAAGCTACATTATTCGTAGTATTATTATTATTATTATGATAATAATGCTGGTCATAACGATCTAGTAGTTCTCATGCATTGTTCATAATACACTGAAATGAATAAATAACGGTATAAATCAACATCTCTATATGCAATTTATATATAATTTAGTCACGACCCTCATCAGGAGAAGCGGATTGATAATAATGGATGGATATTTAACTGATTTGTATTAGTAAGACTGGGATAAGGAAAATCTTACTTACGCTACAGAGGAGGACAGAAAGAACGTATCCCAGAGAAGAGCGTTCTTTTACATAGGGGAAGTGGAGGAGGTATCGTGTTATTGCATGAAAGTCTATCGTTAAGTATTTTGCAAGACTGTGGAGTTTGTTGCTATGGGACTAATTAGGCCAATTAGCGTGCACTTTACCGTGCTTTACCAAAGTGTAATGACACTTGAGTCACACACTTTTTTTGCCGTGCACTTTTGGAACGAGCACAATCATGCGTCATTTGCGCGTGACACGTCATGAATGCACTATAGTAGCGCGATTAAAACTTGCATGTAAACACTGCCAATGATTTCCAGGTGTAAGGGTGTTTATTGATTTATTAGACAATGTCCAGAGCCTTAAGGCGAACACCTGTAAATAATAAATAATGGAAGTGCTACAGCAGCGTGTATCACTTCGTTTGTAATCCTCAAGTTTGACCCGAAACCAAAAACAAAGTCCAAGTTCTTTCTTCAGCCACACATAACACAGAACACAAACACAGGTTAACGAGCGCATCCGCTCCTCCAATCCTCGGATGCCACACCGTTTCCTGTGCAAGTCATTGAGTTTGGGTACCATAGCTCCGCCCCCTTCCGACTTCCATCTACCCCAAGGAATAAATTGTCATGCCATTTAGTTAAGGGTACTCTGCTCCTTTTACACAGCGCCCTCACGGGTCAGGAGTGAGATCTAACACCAATAATCATTCGATCTCTGTCACAGATTCTTATAAACAGAATGCACTGTAATAATAAAAATGCTTTTAAAAAGGCAGAATTCCCATTGGCTTATTTATTTATTTATTTATTAGATTCTATTGATTTTTTAGTATTACTATGCAGAACAGCCTCTATGATATTGTTACCTTTATTAAAAATGTGCACGGATTAACCGACCGATTTAATCTACCAATTAATCAACTAATGCCCATAAATTAACCGATATATACAGTCTAACTTCACTATAACGATCCAAGCAGCAAGAACCTTTTTTTTCAATGGAAATTAGCCCTATTAGAACGATTACTTTTACACCAATCTACCCTGATAAAATGATCTCAGTAATGACTGACACTGAACTTTCTCCAGTGTGAATGTGTTATTCTCTCAGTGAAAACAAAGACCTTGGTAGGCTAATTCAAAGATAAGGCTGATTCATAGATCACCTATTGTAGAGCGAATCATGTGTGACGTATGCAACTGTTGCCATCTTCACACAAACTGCAGTGAGGAGGTAACAACATTGAAACAGCATGCATTGAGGAAAGCACGAAAAATATGAAGCAATTTACGCTGGATATGTTTTTAAAGAGAAAGGGCACTTTATTACTGTATTCAGCATGTAAGTGTACTTTTTATTTTTTTCATTTCTTTACTGTTTTCTTTTAAATATACAGTTTAAATGTTGATCAATGTGAAGTTGCCTTAAAAGAATTACTGTATACTGTATAAGGATGTTCAATTTGGACGTTTCTTCATCATTCTGATACAGCAAATTGACAATACCTATTATAGTGAACTCCCTGATATAACAAACATTTCTCCAGGTCTCAGTGGGGTTTGTTATAGTGAAGTTAGACTATACATATATATATATATATATATATATATATATATATATATATATATATATATATATATATATATATATATATATATATGTGAGGGATTGAGACCGTGGGGTGTGAGGAGAGAGTATCAGGAGTGTGGAGTACCTGATAAAAATAAAATGTCCTCATATATAAAAAAAAAACCTTCATAGATAAACCTAGATTGCAAAGCCAAAAGGAATTGGAAAAACAATTAAAAAGAACCTTTGTCAACTACAGAATTCCTAGTGTATATGGAACCAAACAGAAGGACAAAGGAAACAACATGTGAATCCAGTTGAAAGGAAAAGGTGAGGACTTTATCCTGTTGGATTATTACAAACAAGCAGATACTTACCGTCTCCCAAACTGAAGTGCATCGCCTGGGAACAAAGTATAATAAAGGAGCACCTGTGAATACGAAGTAAACAAAGGAGCGACTGAGTACAAAATTAAACATGAAAGGCTTTATTTTTAAAATGAGTGCATAACCAACACGACTACAAACAATCTCATAGTCAGTCTACAAACAAAGAAAGGCTTGAAATAAAAAAATAAAAAAAACATGTGCTAGGAGGAGGAGGCATGTTTTGTTTGCTGCAGATACAAAAAAATAGAATATCTTACGTTATATTGAAAAAAAGACATGTATTGTAATGCATGGGTCACATTGACCCACGTGGCAGTTCTAACTGTTTATAACTTTATCATTTTTGCAATTCTAGCTATCAAACGTCATCAGGATTTTTAATTAATATATTTAGGAAAAGTCAAAGATGGGCATACACATACGATTTACAACAGAAGAATAATTAACATTTTAAATGCAAAATGGGTCAAACCGACCCGCATGGCAGTTCTAGTGTTAAGTGAACTGTAGCGTTACCAGGAAGGGATCGCGAAAACTGCAGTGTTTATTTCATCTGAAACAAAGGTTGTTTTGTGAATGGACTGTGTTTTAAAACACTGAGTTAATAAACGGGCATAGCACTCTTTGTTAAGCTGCACTGCAGCAAAAGAAGTTGTATTATTGTCTTTAGAAAAGGACTTTTAGAACACTGCACTGTTTATTTTGATAAAAAAGATCATTGTACTGTGGCCGAGTAGTGAAACCGTGGCTATTTTAACAGTGTAATTCCATGAAAAAAGATTGAAAAATGGATACTGCAGCTACTAGTGAGAGAAATGAACAACACGGTTGTGAATGGTTCTCTCATTTTATTTAAGTGCAAGTTTAGAAGAAAAAACAGTAGGCCGAGGTTACAGGGCTGCAGATGTCAGTGTCTTCCACAGAGGACACTCTTTCCTGGAGAACAAAGAGAAACACAGAGAGGCAGCGAACCGAGTGGTTGCAATAGTAAGGAGGGAAACACAGCCTTTTTTACTTACCTGGTTGGACAAGAAAAGTTTCTCCAAGTCACCTAAAGGATCCAAACACAAAATATTGGAAACTTACCAGGGCAGCACCTGAAGACCATACCTGTGGAAGAAAAGCCAATCACAAAAAGATTACAACTGGAACCAATACGATTACTTACCTGGAAGACCGGAACATTGTAAACCTCTTGAGGGTGAACCGTGTTGCCATTAACCCTGTACCGCCGGCTCTACTGGATTTTCAATAAGTGTGGTAAAATGACCACAGTGTACTACACCTTTGTAGTGTGAAGTAAAAGTTTTTTTTTTTTTTACCTGCTCGAGGGTCTGCTTTAGCAGGGCTAGACAGGGAAAACAGAAAAGTGTAGTTAGAGCCCAGAGGGCAGGTTTTCTTTTCGTTTATTGCTTTCATTTGCATTTACAGAACTCTGTAATCAATGAAACTTACCTTTGATTCAGTACTTTTGTCATCCCGACTCCTCTCTGTGAAGGCAAAGCTTTGGCTACCACATCAAATACAGAACACACAGTTCACAATATATATATATATATGAAATAAGGTCTGACAGGCCATCCGTATACATCGAATATATGGACGCCTCGGGTCAAACTGTGGATTTGAAGAAAAAAAGTATACATCATGTTTAAGGCAAAACATTATTTGTTTTTTTATTAAATATCCTTGCGCCAATAAAGTATCCCCATTTATAACTTTGAACTACAGTGTAAGTTAAGCTGGATAGGGGTGGATAATAAGCTGAGAGGGGTGGATAATGTGCAGAAGTGTATGTCTGTGTTTTTCTGTAGTGTTTACTAACCACTAAAAATACATTATTTTAAGTGATAAAGTCGGGGTGACTGAGTATAAAGACAGTGATTCTTTATTTTCTTTTGTTGCTATCTTCCAGTTCATTTAATTGCTCGTCATCCAAATTGGCATGTCTACTTACTATTTTGCAGGTATTGGTCACTCAGTTTCTAGTTACAGCTGCACATCTGTGACTGTAAAAGCAAGATGGCTACCGTCCAATACTTTAAATTCTGTGAGGCAGCGCAGTGATTTAGAATATGTGACAAGGCTCCAACTGTCTGTATCCATCCAATATACAGACAGCTGGAACCTTGCTCGACCAATCACACTGCTTGTTTCACGTTCCATTGCCAGCCCTGTATTATAATTTTTATATATATATATATATATATATATATATATATATATATATATATATATATATATATATATATATATATATTATAAGAAAGAGTGGCGTCGCCTTTAAGAAATGGCGGCCATTAGAAAACTACATCACCCAGGAACCTGAGCACTAATGGATGGGGCGGGTTTCTGGGTATATAAGGAAGTGGGGCAGGACAGTAGGGGGATTGTGGGGAACACCGCCGGATTGTCCTGCTGGAAAGAACCTAGAAAGTTAAGTGTGTATTACAAAGTATTGTAAGGTAAAGTGAACGCTTTTGTTCCATCTGTACAAGAGATCTGTTTTGTGTGTACCGAGTGCGTTTTTCCTCTTGGTGAGGTAGTCTTTTGTTTTGATAACGTTTGATTTATTTTATGAAATGTTTGTAGACAAAACGCTGCTGCTCGGTAATTAGTTTAAACACGGTCCCGCAGTTTCCGTGACGGTTGGGCACTGTCACAACTGCCGTGTATTGGAGCGTGTGTTTGATACGGGACCCGGAGGGAAATTGTGTAATTATGCGCTGCAGCTGCAGCAAGCTATAACAGAAAGAACTGAAGCAACAGACTCTTATTTCCAGGACATTGTTCATTGTGGGACAAACACGAACACCATTAGATACAGGTTGTGTGGTTACTGTGCCTTAACTCTGGGTCGCTCCTTTGTTTCGTGGATAACTGGGACGTTGGCTGCAGGGGTCCCATCCCCACAGCCCGGATACAACTTGATTATCACCGTTGTGTACTTCTCTTGGGATTCGGGCTCACGTGAGTGGTGTTCCGGGAGGCCTTCTTGAAAGGGGGTCCGTTCCACACTTGCTTTATGCCTATCTGTGTTACAGGAATACTCCAGAAGAGGGGCCTGTTTTTACTTACCTGTGCGCCGGGATCACTCCAGCAGGGGGAGCCTGTCCGGTGGTTGTCTGAGTTGCAGAATCACTCCAGCAGGAGGAGTCTGTTCCATACTTACCTGTGTTGCAGAGATACTCCAGCAGGAGGAGTCTGTTCCATACTTACCTGTGTTGCAGAGATACTCCAGCAGAGGGAGCTGCTCCTGTACTTACCTGTGGACTGACCCACCCGGGTTGAAGGAACCTCGTCTGAAGTGACCAGCGAAGTTCATCCCGGTGGACTCGGTTCCAATTGGATAGGTCTTAAGCAGACCCCGCCTGTAGTACAGTAGTCCGAAATAGCTTAGAGAGGGTTGAAGAAGTGAGTCAGTTAGTGGCCCGTACAGTGCACTGTTATATAACCGAAACTGTCTGTTTGTGTAAATATTGTAAATAAAAGATACTTACCTGAAAGTTCCACGAGTCTGTACCAGTCGGTGGGAGCAGCAAACGAGTAACTCACGGGCTACTCCACTAGTTTGTTACAATATATATATATATATATATATATATATATATATATATATATATATAGTGCCTTGCATAAGTATTCACCCCCTTGGACTTTTCCACATGTTGTAGTGTTACAACCTGGAATTGAAATGGATTTAATTGGGATTTTTACCATTTGATTTACACAACATACTTAACACTTTGAAGGTGCAAAATATTTTTTATTGTGACACAAAAGTTAATTAAACAAAAAAAAGGCATTTGTTGGTTGCATAAGTATTCACCCCCCTGAGTCAATACTTGGTAGAAGCACCTTTGGCAGCAATTACAGCTGTGAGTCTTTTTGGGTAAGTCTCTACCAGCTTTGCACATCTGGATCCTGCAATTTTTACCCATTCTTCTTGGCAAAATTGCTCAAGCTCTGTCAAGTTGGATGGGGACCATTGGTGAACAGCAATTTTCAAGTCTTGCCACAGATTCTCAATCGGATTGAGGTCTGGGCTTTGACTGGGCCATTCTAAAACGTTCAGGTACTTGTTTTTCAACCACTCCAGTGTAGCTTTGGCTGTGTGTTTAGGGTCATTGTCCTGCTGGAAGGTGAACCTCTGCCCCAGTCCCAGGTCTCTTGCAGACTGAAACAGGTTTTCCTCTAGAATTTCCCTGCATTTGGCTCCAACCACCTTGCCCTCAATCCTAATCAGTTTCCCAGTCCCTGCCGATGAAAAGCATCCCCATAACATGATGCTGCCACCACCATGCTCACGTGGGATGGTGTTCTCAGGGTGATGAGCAGTGTTGGCTTTGCGCCACACATAGCGTTTATGCGCTAAGGCCAAAAAGTTCAATTTTGGTCTCATCAGACCAGAGAACTTTTTTCCACATGTTTGTTGTGTCTCCCACATGCCTTTTGGAAAAATCCAAACAGGATTTGATATGGGTTTTTTTCAGCAATGGCTTTCTTCTCGCCACTCTTCCATAAAGCCCAGCTTTGTGGAGCGTCCGGGTTATAGTTGTCCCATGGACGGTTTCTCCCATCTGAGCTGTGGATCTCTCCAGCTCCTTCAGAGTTACCATTGGCCTCTTGGTTGCCTCTCTGACTAATGCCCTCCTTACCTGGTCACTGAGTTTTGGTGGACGGCCTTCTCTAGGCAGAGTCGTGGTTGTGCCATATTCTTTCCATTTTTAATAATTGATTTAACGGTGCTCGGGGATGTTCAAAGTTTGGGATATTTTTTATAACCCAACCCTGATTGGTGCTTCTCCAGAACTTTATCCCGGACTTGTTTTGATAGCTCCTTGGTCTTCATGATGCTGTTTGTTTAGATATGCTCTCTAACAAACTCTGGGGCCTTCCAGAAACAGGTGTATTTAATCTGAGATCATGTGACACTTTAATTGCACACAGGTGGACTCCATTCAACTAATGATGTGACTTCTGAAGGCAATTGGTTGCACCAGAGCTTATTTAGAGGTGTCACAGCAAAGGGGGTGAATACTTATGCAATCAAGACAGTTTTTTATTTGTAAATAATTTTGAAAAATATGCAGATTTTTTTCCCCACTTCGACATTATGGACTATTTTGTGTAGATCAGTGACAAAAAATCCTAATTAAATCCATTTTAATTCCAGGTTGTAACGCTACAAAATGTGGAAGAGTCCAAGGGGGGTGAATACTATGCAAGGCACTGTGTATATACTATATATATTTAATAAACAAACAAAAGGTTTTAAACGGAAAAGGACACGGCACTTGAGGCCAAAATAAATAGACAAACAAAATGGACTAACACTAAACAAACGGTGCACGGACAGACACGCAAACACGGTGAGTAGGAATAAACAAACAAGTATCGTGTCTCTTGCACGCAATAGCAATTGTTAATATTTCACTTTACTTTCCTCCCCTCTCTCTCCCGTTCTCTACTCACCAAACACCCAACAACGAGTGAGTAAAACGTGCACCTATATATATTGTTGTGCCGGGATTCAATTACTAATTAATCATTCACTTGAATCCCAGCACGTGAATTAATTATGTGCAACCTTGTGCTCACATATTAAATACTTTAAATGCACGTGAAGTGATAGTGCAATCCCGTGCCTAAATACAATTATACATTTTAAATACTCGTGCTCATTACCCACATTATACCCCATGTACCAACTACAATACACCAACATTAACACACCACACGCAACATACAACATAAAACACAAGCATACACACAGGGGCGGGGCACATTGCCACAATGCCTATCAACGTTCCTGCTCTCGCTAATGCACTTCAAGCTCATCGTGACAAGCCCTTTGTCTCCTATCTAATCAGTAGTCTTTCAAATGGCTTCTCCACGTCTGCCAAAACCTTTGCTCTGCCATTTCAGAGCCACAAGTAGTCAGCTCCCTTGTCCAGGCCGAAGTCGACAAAGGCTTTATGGTCGGCTCCTTTGCAGCACCTCCCTTCACCACTTACCGCATCAATCCCATAGGCATCGCTACCCGCAAGAATCCACCTCTCTGCTCCTCGGGGCAGTAGCACTAGCAGCATTAACTCCCTCATTTCAAGCGAGGAGTTCGCTCTTCAATACATAAAGGTGTCCGATGCTATTAAATACTCTGATGCGTTCAAGATTATGCCTATGCACCCTTCTCTCCGTCACCTTTTCAGAGTCAGCTGGGCAGACAAGTTCTATTTCGCCACCCAGCTCACTTTCGGTTGCCGCAGTAGCCCGAGAATATTTGACCCCTTGTCAGAAGCCCTCTGCTGGATTCTGCTCAACAATTACCGCGTTCCTTTCCTCCATCTGATGGATGACTTCCTGCTCATTTCCCCCCCTTCAGATCATCCAGCCAGGCAATTATGCAGTTCAAGACCCTCTTCTCCTCAGTCGGCGTCCCTCTGTCAGAAGAGAAAGCCATCAGCCGCGTCAACTCTCTAGAATTCCTCTGCATTACCCTCGATACCGTGAAATTCGAAGACAGCCTGCCTCCTGCCAAACTCCAACATATTCTCTCTCTCTCATCAACAGCTTCCAGATCTCTTCTTTTATTAAGAAACACGACCTTCTGTCTCTCCTTGGTAATTTTAATTTTGCCATTCGCATCATTCCTTAGGGCAGAACATTTATCTCACATCTTCTAGCTCTCTCTTCTACTCCTAAGAACCTGAATTCTCATGTTAAGATCTCACCCGATGCCAGGAAAGACATAAAGATGTGGGTCAATCTCCTTACTCACTGGAACGGTCTCTCTTTATTTTATGATGACTTCATTTCAGCTCCTCATGATCTTGCTGTCTTCATTGATGCCTCATCCATCAGATTCGGCAGGTTCCTGGCATCAGAATGGTTCTCCAACACATGGCCCCCCAAAATTAAGCTTCTCCCACCTCAAGAGAAATCCACTACTCTCCTGGGAATCTATCCAATCATGGGGTCTCCGGTGGTCAAGGAAATCAATCCTTTTCTTCAGTGATAACAAACCCACAGTGCACATCATCAACAAAGGACATCCTTCATCCCCTCTCATCATGCGTCTGCTTCGTCGTCTCATATGGTCTTCTGTCTCTCTTACCTTCTTAATCCAAGCCCGCCACCTTCCTGGTACCCACAATAATGCTGCTGATGCTCTTTCTCGTCTGCAGGTATCCAAGTTCCGTCAGCTGGTTCTGTCTGCTTCCCCAACCCCCCTCCAGACTACCCAGTTTCACCAGCTGCTATTCGACTGAATCCTACTCTTAGAAACCTCATTCAATCTGTTCAGCATTATATGTCTGCAGCCCTTGCCACTTCTTCAAGAGCTTCCTATTCTACAGCGTTTTCAACTTTCTACATCCAGTATCAAATTCATCCTATTCCCTTCAATCAAAACTGGATCCTGGCTTTCATCGTCCATGCTAGGGATTTTCTCCCTCTCGCCCAGCTTCTATTAAATCTTACATTTCCAGGATCCAATATATTATGTTTGTGCATTCTCCCTCCATTCTCTCCATACCAGCAGTTTGCCAGTCCCTCTGTGGGATTCTTAAGAGCTTTCCCTCTGCCTCACTCTCCTACCTGCTTATATCAACGGACATTCTCTATTCATTCATGTTTACTCTTCGGAAAGGCTGCTTCTCCCACGACGAGGATCTACTTATGGAGACCATCTGCCTCAGCCTTCTTCGGTTTCCTCAGAAGCTCCAAATTCACCTTGTCTTCTGCTTTTAGTTTCCCCACGGCAGGTATTTGTTTCTGTGACCCTTCTTCAATTTTAGACACCTACTTCATCATTCGGCTGCGTACCTCCAAGATGGGTCAATTTCGACGTGGTCTGTCAAGGATCGAGTCCCCTATCTACTCTTTCTCTTCAATGTCAAGGTATCTTTCCAGCAGGAAATCCTGCCCCCCTCTGTTCAGTGATTCATCTCGCTCTATCATCACTCGTCTCCGGTTCTCAACTCACCTCTCCACCCTCGTTTCCAGAGCAGGCCTCCCTCCTCGGCTCTACACGCCCCATGTATAGGTGCAGCCACCTCTGCCGCGAGGGCCAACATCAATCTCAGCCTGATCAAGTACATGGGGTGCTGCTCCTCTTCCGCGGTGGATTTTTATATTCGTTCATCCTCCTCTGACATAGTTGCAGCCCATTTAAAAATCGCTAGTATGCCCGGAGTGGGGGCTTCCTGACCAGAGGTTTTACCCTAACCAGCCTCAAGTTTTTTTTTTCTTTTCCACTGAGCGGCGGGTATACACATAGTTACACCTTACTAAATTTCCTAATCATCCCTCTGTTTGTCCCATCTGTCTTTTGGTCTTGTGGCAGGATGGCTTGCAGTGGTGAGGTGTGGTGATGTCACGGACCAGGAAGTAACAGAACCAAAACAGTGGATGGGCGGGTGAAGCTGAATGCTACTGCACTCAGCGTATTTATTAAATAAATAAACAAAACAAAAGATTTAAACAATCAACAAAACACTACAAAACAAAAGGGAGCGATGGCCAAACAAATAAACAGAAACAAGTATATTTTCAATATAGCAATTGTTTTTCCGCCGCCGCTCACTCTCCGTGTTCTCCGCACTCTCCCTGTACACTCAACCGCCGCAGCACGGACAGCTGCAGGTTCTTATACTCTGGCCGAGGGGTTAACTTGCTGTAAATTATCTTATTACCCTCGCCACAGTCTGCAGCGTTTGGTAAGGATGCGTGACTGTCAGCTAGTTAAATAATCAGTAGCTGATCAGTCACGCGTCCTCACAGGGTTTTAAATATAAAAACAATAACAAAAGACGCGGTGCTTTTATCCGCCGCAAAACAAAAATACAAAAACAGTGCACAAATATATATAGGGGCGGGACACTCCGTCACAGTCTTGTGTCTATGTTATGCATTGGCATGTGCTGTCTGTTGTTTGTCTCATGGTGCAGGATTTTGTGAGGAGCCGGGAGTCCATCCATTGGGGGCAAGTGAGTCTCACTTCCCCGACCTCTGGTCCAGGCATCCTTCTACTTTCCTTCACAAGGGGGGTTCTCACCATGTGAGTCAGAGTGGACCCCCGGCCACACTCTATCTTGTCACAGCTCCTGCGCTTATCTTACCTCACCTCGTGAGGCTCTGTTCTATCTCCTACCTTTTCTTTGAGACATGGCCGCTTTACGCTTCCAGTGCTCGGGTCCCATACTAACCTGCATGCTTTGTCCTTATTTCAGTTCCCAGGCAGCGTGAAGTCTCAGCCAATTATGGGGTTTAATGAGCACCCCTTTACAGAAGTCTTGGATGCTGGGTACCTACTCTCCTGAGGAGCAACTCCCTCGTACCTACTTTCGTGTCCTGGTCTGCCGGGACTGACTTCCTCTCCAGAGGGGCAGCTCCTCGAGTCATTAACCTTCATTTGTGTTTTTGGTCGTTGGGTCCTTCTAGCCCATTGGATGTGTCGGCATGCGCCGCCCTCAGTCAGTGACCACTTTCTATCCTAGTCTCCAAGTCCGGTCCTGTCGGTCTGCTACTAAGTCCGGGCTTCAGCCAGCTCCTCTATCCGAAGTTCGGTCCTTCCTAGCGGCACCCTGCCCTACTAACTGCTCTTTTCTGCTTCCTCTGGCCTATCCTTACATGCCCCAGCTCATGCCCTATGAAATATATATTGTTGTGTAGCATTACAATATAATAATGTTCAATAAAACTAAAAATATTGTCTAAAATACAAGAAAAAATGGCACTTTATCCTAAATCCTAGATTCAACATTCCTATAGTAATAGCAGTTCTGGCTCCTCAGAGGAGGCAAGGCTCCATTATAAACTCATATGTGCAATTAACCACAGTACTAGCAGTAGCAGATCATGTGATCTGAGCACAGGTTTTAATTGGAGGGGTCCAGAGAGTTTTTTTCATCATAGGAGTCAAGCTTCCATTACAGACTCCTATCTGCTATAACCAGACACAGTACAGTACTAGCAATGGCAGATGACATAGTCTCAGGGTGTGATTTGTCAAATTTCCAGAGGGGGGGATAAAATAGAAAACAACAGAACATATTGGCACACCTTGACTCATCAGTACTGTAGTACACAATTCAAACAGCGAATCACTAAGTTACTTATTTTTAACAAATCAACCGCTCAGATATTATTTAAAAAACATTATTTTTATGGATACGGTATCAAAAGCCAATTACACCTACGCTACGCTTACAGCAACTGAAATGAACTTAAGTCACGAAAAGTACTTGCACTTTTACGCATAACCTCATTGAAAACTGTGTAAAGCATTAGCCTATACATTGCATATTTTAACAGCTTCGTCTGCTATTAATATTTCACACAGCTACTATATTTCCAGTAACAGACATTAACTGATTTGGAGACTCCTGGTGACATGAAGTTGTAAAGGCACACCATAATATATAATTTTTCATTTTCGTTTTACATTTTAATTAACAGAAGTAAGATAAGTTAAATGTTTTAAACTCACTGACATCACCAAGATGTGGCTGGATCGGCCTAATAAAACAGTTTGGCATGGTGGGCAATTGTTTTCTCCTTTCTTTTCTTTCTTTAATCCACAACTCTGCATATTTCTCAGCTTGGAAAGTGTCAATGTTGGGGCCGTTAATTGAAACAAACAGCATGCTGTTCAGTGTGCTTACATGCATTTGGCTTCTCTGGTCGTTCAGAATAAGGTTCATCGCACTAAAGCCACGTTCACATTCAGCAGTGGACACAGGAATGACACCTACTGTGGTTACCAGTTTGTTCAGGTTATCCCCCATGCGCTGAGTATCTTTGTACTCTCTTCCTTTATAGTTAGAGGTCGTGAAACGTTGAATTCTAAAGTTTTGCACAGATTCATAACTTTACTGTCCCCAAACAAAATTCTTGCATCCTCTTCTACAGGCCATGATGTGGGGTTGAGTATGGCTGCCTCCTCCAGGACCCCTTTATCATCAAATCTTCTTTCGATGTTTGTAAGAACTGCATGCGGAAACCTCTGTATTTCATTTGTTGAGTGTCAGATGGCTGTGTGATTGGAACCCCTTTAAATGCACCAGTTCTTGAGAACTCGTTGTGCTGGTATTTATTCCATCTCTGTCCTTCATAGCACGTAGAGCTTTTAATGCAATCTCGGGCTTGGCAGTGATGGCTGTGGAATACCTATTTTGAAGAAATGGATAGCGCTTTTAGTGTCTCAAGTGCATCTTTCATTGTTGCTACTTCCATTACAAACAGCCAGTTTGTCATCTTCCCCAGTACACCACCACATTTTGCTTTGTCCTGTGAAGAACGTGAGATGTCTGTTGAACTGTTTGTAAAAAATGTAACAAGGGCAGGGTAACTTTCCCATAAAGCAGTCACTGATGTGCAGGAAGATGACAGCCAACGGATGTCAAAAACTCGACCAACCTTGTGTATAGGCACACAGAGCTCAGCAGCCACAGCTTCAAGTTACCTCTGGTTCTTGGGATTTTGTGAAAAAAATGAATACAGTGAATCGATTAATAGCTGAAAATGACTTGCTTCCTTTACTGTTCGAACAGCGTCGTGAACAGCGAGCACCAGTTTGTGGTTCATACAGTGAATCCCGATTTAGATTGTTGTTGAACAGAACTGATGATGCCCTTTGTATTTCCCCAGCATCGATGCTGCTCCATCAGTTGCAAAACCCAGTAGATGCTCTTGAAGTATGTCTTCAGTGATGCCATACTGATTGAGGCTGGAAAGCAACTCATCTGCAATGCCAGCACCTGTCAGTGACTTTAGCGGCACAATGTTAAAAAAATAGTTGCATGGTAAATCTTCAAAGGGAATTCGCATGTAAACTATGAGACAAGAGATGTTGGAGGCAGATGTGCTTTCATCGATCAGGATACTGAACATGTCACTTGAATCAATTACATACTTCGCAAGTTGTGCAGCCATTTTGTCTGCTACAAATGACAGCATATTATGACATGCATGGTCAGAATGCAGCATCTTCCCAGTATCCAATCCATTAAGCTGCTGTAGCTGCAAAATGTTCGGATGCATCTTAAACGATGTAGGCTGTTCTTATTATGCTTGCAGTGACCTGTAGTTTTTTCCGATTCTTATTTTTCCACACTTCAGTGCTGTTTTCAGCAGTTTTCTCTATGGCCTGCTTTTGTCTAGCTCACGCTATGTCTTCACATTTAATATGAGTCTTGCATTACCGTGTTCACTTATTTCGTCATTTAGTTTTTTGGCTGATGTATAAAGGGTCAATTCTAAGTCGTTCTTTTGTATGGGGTCCCAGATCACGAATTGCTGAACAAACCGAGCAAATGACTGAACCGCTGAGATTAGCCTTTAGCCAAGCGTGATTAGCCTTCCATTTTTCAAAGCGAGCCTGCCCTACACAGCCGCCGATATTAATTGCCTGCTCTTCTGAGGCCTCTTCTGAGGCCCCTATGCTCTCCTGTGTGTCTGTACACACGGTGTACATACAGTGGCTCTCAAAAGTATTCCCCCCCCTTGGACTTTTCCACATTTTATTGTGTTACAACATGGAATCAAAATGGATTTAATTAGGAATTTTTGCCACTGATCAACACAAAAAAGTCCAGAATGTCAAAGTGAAAAATAAAATCTACAAATTGTTGTAAATTAATTACAAATACAAAACAGAAAATAATTGATTGCATAAGTATTCACCCCCTTGAGTCAATATTTGGTAGAGGCACCTTTGGCAGCAATTACAGCCATGAGTCTATTTGGATAAGTCTCTACCAGCTTTGCACATCTGGACACTGCAATTGTTGCCCATTCTTCTTTGAAAAATTGCTCAAGCTCCATCAAGTTGGATGGGGACCTTTGGTGAACAGCAATTTTCAACTCTTTCCACATATTCTCAATTGGATTGAGGTCTGGGCTTTGACTGGGCCACTCCCAGACATTGACCTTTTTTTGTTTTTAAGCCACTCCAGTGTGGCTTTGGCTGTATGTTTGGGGTCATTGTCCTGGAAGATTAATCTTCTCCCAAGTCCCAGGTCTCTTGCAGATTTCAGCAGGTTTTCCTCCAGGATTTCTCTGTACTTTGCTGCATCCATTTTGCCCTCTATCTTTCAAGCTTTCCAGGCCCTGACGCAGAGAAGCATCCCCATAGCATGATGCTGCCACCACCATGCTTCACAGTAGGGATGGTGTTCTCAGGATGATGTGCGGTGTTAGGCTTGCACAAAACATAGCGCTTAACGTTGAGGCCAAAAAGCTCTATTTTGGTCTCATCAGACCATAGAATCTTCTTTCACTTCATCTCAGAGTCTCCCACATGCCTTCTGGCAAACTCTAGCCGATGTTTGATGTGATTTTTTTTCAACAATGGCTTTCTTTTTGCCACTCTCCCATGAAGGCCAATTTTGTGAAGCACCCGGGCTATTGTTGCCGTATGCACAGTGTCTCCCAGCTCAGCCGTGGAAGACTGTAACTCCTTTAGAGTTGCCATAGGCCTCTTGGTGGCTTCCCTGACTAGTGCCCTTCTCGCCCGGATACTCAGTTTTTGAGGACGGCCTGTTCTAGACAGATTCACAGTTGTGCCATATTCTCTCCATTTCTTAATAATGGACTTTACTGTGCTCTGGGGGATATTCAATGCCTTGGAAATGTTCTTATATCCTACCCCTGATTGGTGCTTTTGAAGAACCTTATTCCGGAATTGCTTTGAATGTTCCTTCGTCTTCATGATGTAGTTTTTGTTAGGAAATGTACTAACCAACTGTGGGACCTCCCAGAGACAGGTGTATTTAACCTGAAATCATGTGAAACCCCTTATTTGCACACAGGTGGACTCCATTCAACTAATTATGTGACTTCTAAAGACAATTGGTTGCACCAGAGCTTATTTAGGTGTGTCATAGCAAAGGGGGTGAATACTTATAATATCCGATTATTTTCTGTTTTATTTTTGTAATTAATTTAGAACAATTTGTAGATTTCATTTTTCACTTTGACATTATGGACTTATTTTGTGTTGATCAGTGGCAAAAACTCCTAATTAAATCCATTTTGATTCCATGTTGTAACACAATAGAATGTGGAAAAGTCCAAGGGGGGTGAATACTTTTGAGAGCCATTGTACCTGCACCGTCACCTTTGATAGTTTAATTTCTGCCGCTGCCTTCAACACACTTCGTCTTTTTGCCACTCTTCTCTGCAGATGAAGTTGCGGTCGGTATATCGGCAGGTAAAACTGCCAGACTTTGGCTCTGGGGCTGTTTAAAAAAAGAAGTAATCGACATTTGGGGTCCTCTCTTCGTTTTATTTTTCTTTGTTAACGTCGTTAGTTGTCTTTGCACTCCAGCTGCACAAAAGTAGCATGTTTGAAAAATATAGCAATTTGAATGACGTAGTTAATTTCCATTGGTCAATTCAACTAAGGCGTGTACACTGTTGGATGATGATGACGGGTGAATGGAATCAGAGCCAGATCCTCTGTATACACTAAGTTTACGTTATATTTATGAAATCGCACTCTGCGTAGTCTGATCCCTGGTTTTAATTGGAGGAGCAACTCAAACCCTCCCGTCCACTGCTGAAGCACTGCTTTACTCAGTATGAGTGATTATGAGTGAAGTGAATTAGATTTTGACCAGAAAAAAAGTCAAATCTATCATAACAGTAAGAAAATTTAAAATATATATAAATAAACTGCATCGCTGCTCAATCTGAAGCACTTTCACCGGACACTGATTGGTATGCAAGGTCTGCTTTGATTTTCAGCTTAACCTGGCAAACGTGGGCATGATGGTGTCCGCCAGCTGACAAAAACATCTTTTGAGATCTGAAACGATGAAAACAGACTTGAATATGTGTGCCTCACATGTAATGAGGACACAAAAAAGCATTAAAAAATGGCTGATCCTGACAGTGAAAACCTATGGGGTTTCATGTCCGCCAGGCCTGGCTACCCCGTTGCCCAGTGCAGAGCTGCTCCACCTCCTTCCTCAGTTTCATTTGAAACTCAACCTAGAAAGAATACCTGCTAACAGTAGCTGCATACTCTGGATTTGTTTCATTTGCCTGTTAAAGGAGATAACTGATGAAACCACGATCTGTCATATGAAGTCAGTATGCGAGGCATGGCATTCCAGACAAAGTTGTGACTGACAATGACCCACAATACACAAGTGCTTAGGGAGTTTGCAAAACACTGGCAATTTACACATGTAACATCACACCCTCAATAACCACATTCAAATGGGTTAGTGGAGCTCACAGTCCAAACTGTGAAGAAAGCAAAGGAAGCAAACCAAGACCCGTAATTAGCAATTCTATCATAGTACAACACCACCAGTGACAGGCCTTCAATCACCAGCCCTGAAGACTAAAATCTCGATTGCCTCCTGTAAAGACACTATTTCAACCTGACAATTGCAAGTCAGTGAAGGAAAAGCTACAAGTCCATAAAGAAGAACAGAAGTGCTATTATGACAAAGTCATTGTCAACTTTAAAGAACAATGAACAGGTGAGAGTTTGACAAGGGAAGCAGTGGGATCCAGCGCGATCCAGCGCAAGAACTACAAAAACCTGGCAGTCCAAGACCGATACATTGTGAAGTTATCTGATGGACAACAACTCAGATGAAATCGGAGCGATCTACTGAAAATCCCAACAGAAAGCTACAGATGAACCGTACTATTAAGTGGAAGATGAACCAGTAGCACCTTCAACCAACGGCAACACAGAGTGCAACAAAGTAGCATCTTCCAGTGGCACTGAGAAGAACGCACATGGCACAGAAACTGCAGAAACTACACTGAAGACACGCAGTGGTCGTGTTATCAAGAAACCTGCGAGATATGAGGAGTGAATACTGGAACGTCTGGGGTATAGGCTGCCCTTTATGCTTGTATTTTGTTATTGTGGAAACAACCTGAGAAGGTGATTCTAATTGAAGTAAGACTGATATAAAGGACTGCAGATAAGTGGAAACTATTTTAGCTTAAAAATAATAATTATCAAACAAAATCTACAGAAACTGAAACAAATATTACATTACATTGCTATGTAAACAAATGTTGTAATTATTAAGGACAATTTGTTTAATAAAAAAGGGAGATGTCGGGATATTGTGAATGTTAATGACACCTAATGGTCAAAGCCAAGACCTATATTAATGGTAATTGTAATACCACGGGGTCTCAATAAAGTTCTTGTTGAACCCGCTGGTTGCATCCTGACACACCAAACCAAAAATATATGGTGCCTGCAAATAACAATTGCAGGTAACATAAAGGGAAGCAATAGCAGGATTCAGAATGCAAGTCCAAAGCACGACAACACAGCATTGAAACAGAGGGAATGAAGGCAGTTTAGCAGTTACCAACATGACTGAAGAGGGGCTCTGCTGTTGCTGCGCTATGGACTTACATACAATTAGTGTCTATAATTAGAGTACATGTTTAAAATCACCAAACTAAGAAACAACAAAAGTGATGATAACGCAAATTTTCCCATTTCATAGCTGTGTTAATTGCTGTCTCCCATGGTCCCAATAAAAGCAAAGGCACAAAGCCCTCAGTCACATTATGAAAACTGTTCAGGTTAGAATGAATTACCAGAGCTCAATAAATGAGTATTCCAGGATGTGATGTATGTATATTTCTGTTTCTAAATTATCGTTATTTCCATTTTTTTAATGTAGGGTATTTTATGTTAGCACTTTTGGTGGTTACCAATATATTCAAAGTCATTTATTTTACAAGACAGTGCTTACAATTAATTGATACAAACTCTGGCCTTGAGAGTTGCTTGCTGTTTGTGGTTGTGCACGGATCATTTGCATTTAATTTAGTGTGGTCTATACACTTGGCACTACTATCTCCAACCAATGTCAACGTTATGTCATATTTGCATGGAGTATAAAAACACTTAATTGTATTAAAAATAATGAAATAGAAATAAGTATAGAAATAGCTAAATGTCAAGCATTATCTAATTATCTGTGTTATGCACTTAAGCAATGTATGTGGTTACATGGTTTAATTAAATAGCTTTAGTTATTTAAACAAAACGTTAGGTTACTTACTGTAACCCTGGTTCCCTGAAAGAGAAGACGACCACCAACGACATTATGTGTGAGATATGCCTGCCCGTTGGGTAGGTATTGCTGAGCTCTCTATACCAGAGCTGCCGATAGGCCCCTTCCTGGGATGACACACTCGATCCCGCCCACCGAGGGATTAAAACCGTCATCCTGAGGAAGCCTTTTCTCTTTTTCCATCGAACCCGTGAGGGCGACCGATGCGACCTCGCGGTTGGTGGTGGTCTTCTCTTTGAGGGAACCAGGGTTACGGAAAGTAACCTAACGTTCCCTTTCGATTCGAAGACGACCACCAACGACATTATGTATGGGATAATGTATACCAGAGCTGTCAAGAGGGAGAAGGAATGGCAGCATATAAGGGACGCATCAGGTGTGAGCTTACACCCTCAAGGACCCTTGTGCCTAATGAAGGCAGGGCAGGGTGTACCACATTAAGAAATTAGAACCTGGAGAAAGTATACGGCGTAGCCCAGCTAGCCGCAGTACAAATATCGGACAGCGAGGCCCCTCTGAAGAGGGCACAAGATGTAGCCAACCCTCTAGTGGAGTGTGCGGCTACCCTCCCAGGTGGGGGCAAGCCAGCACCATCATACGCAGTCGAGCTTGTGCCCACAATCCAATGTGACAGACACTGCTTTGAGAGGGACTGTCCTAGGGTCCGTATACCATGACAGACAAAAAGCTGGTCAGTATGACGCAGAGCTCTTGTCTTATCCACGTAACACCTCAATGCCTGCACCGGGCAGAGGAAATTCAATCTCCTATCCTCCTCCGAAGCAAACAGAGGTGGATGGAAAGACTCCAATTCCACAGACTGAGGAAGGCTGTAATCACCTTGGGGAGGAAAGCAGGGTTTGTACGCAGTGACACCATGCTGCCATCGTCCCAAATACGCATACAGGAGCTGTGCACCGACAGCGCCTGCAGCTCACTGACCGGTTTGCGGAGGTGATAGCCAAGAGGATGGTTGTTCTCATAGTCAGATGTTTCAACTCTATGGAGTGTATAGGTTCAAACTGGGCCTTCGTGAGAGCCTTCAGTACAACATCAAGGCTTTATTCAGGGAGAATGGCCCTCCTGGGAGGGCGTAACCACCAAGCACCCTTCAAAAAATGGGTCTCTAGTATACAAGTGCCCGTGACACTGTGTCAATGGGGACATGGCATGCAAATATGGCTGCTAGGTACACTTTCACCGTAGAGGTGGATCGACCTGCCTCTAACAGATCTTGCAGAAACTGCAAAACAGTTGCTATAGGGCAATAATTGGCGTTATGACCTCTGGCCATGCTCCAATTTTGAAAATACTTCCACATATGGCATGCAACGCCCCTGTGGAGGAGGCCCTAGCATTCTGCAGTGTACTGACAACTGCATCTGAGAGCCTGTGACAAAGAGCGAATGAATCAGAATCAACAATCTCCCTCTCGACCTGTGAGAGCACTGTACAGCAGGAATTGTGTGCCCCGTACTGAATGTTTCGACAGTTTATTCCGGGGGCAGTCGGAAGCCGGCCATTCATGAAAGGGATGGCGTCACGGTACCAGGAGTCCCCGCCCTAGTACAGTAAGCAAAGTTTCATTCATGAATTGGAGGAGACGTGATTGAACTAGCTATCGGAGGGGGCGGGGCTGAGGATACTTTAGGGGGATGTAACGCCGTAATCGGTTCCTTTGGTGTGGTTGATGGGAGGAAACGAGGACTGTTTGGAGTGAGAGTTAAGTGTTTTTATTTGTTTTGCAACCGTGTGTGTTTTGTCATTGCCAGAATAATTAAGCACGGATCTGGGAGCTGCAGCCTGGGGCCAGCGATTCACCCGGACTTCACCGCACCTGCACTTAACCGGCATCATTGTATCTAGCACCGCACCTGCACTAAGAGCACACACTGTCCAGAGATGTGTCTGTGTTTGTGTTGTGTCTGTGGTTTTTGAAATTATTATTTTGGGACTGCAACCCCTTGTTTTGGCACTGGCAATACCCATTGCTGGGTAGAGCCAGCTGTATTATTTGAGCCCGGTTTTGTGCTGACAATACCTATTGCTGGGTAGAGCCAGCTTTATTATTTAAACATTGCTCAAGAAATAAAAGGAACTTGAATCGTGAACTTTGTGTTTGTCCTTGTCTGGAGCACCTGCATCACCCTTTCACTATGCACTGCAACCGACACGTTCACAGAGCCCTAAGGTGTACAGACTTTCCCGTTCAGGGGCCAGACCCACAATTGGAGTCTGCCCGGTCCTGGGTGACAGAGGGCGCCTTGCGCTGACTGAGGAGTTCCATGCGCAGCAGGATCCCCCAGGGCTGGCCTTGTAGCAGCTAGCAGAGGTTTAAAAACTAGAATCTCCTCGGCCATCTAGGGGCCACCAGGAGAACTGTCGCGTTGTCTCTCCTGACCTACTCACTTTGGGCCACTCGTGGGCTGCTCTCAGCTCCCACGCATTTATGTGCAGGGATGTCCAGCCATCCAACCAGGGTCCGAAAAACTCCTCTGCCTCTCATCACCAATTGATGGCTGTGTATCACTCCCATCCTTATGCCTTCTCTTCGAGAGGCTTGTCTCCACCAGTGTAGAGTTTCCCAGCATAGGCGAGACACGGTCAGCCGACGGTGTCTGTCACGCTTTGGGTGCAGCTGAAAGGCACTGAGCCACACTTGGATCGGGCACATGTGGAGTAACTCTAGTTGGGTGGCTGATGAAGCTGCGGCCATCAGACCCAACAGTTTAACACAACACCAATTGTACTGTGAACCCTTGTTGAACAGGGCCAGACAGTTGTGAATGGGTTGGGTTGCATCGTAAGGGAATTCAGCAGGAGACCCAAGTAGACTGTACTTTGCACCGGTATTAACTGGCTCATCACAATCGCTGTGTGGGCCACTGCTGCTTCCTGCAACTGGGACAAATCAACCAGTCGTCCAGGTAGTCATCACCCTGATCCCTTGCAGCCGCAAGGGAGCTAGGATGACATCAATGCTTTGAAAACATGTGGGGGGAGAGACCGAATGGCAGCACGGAAAACTCAAAGATGCGCCCCTGAAAGGCGAAGCGGAGATACTTCCTGTGCGCTGGATGAATAGAGATGTGGAATACGTGTCCTTTCGGTCCACTGTGATAACCCATTCTTCCGGCCGGACAGCCTGGTGAGTACAGTGGCACCAGGGTCTCATTGTCTCCCGTACCAGAGTACAGGAGGGGAGCATTGAGGCTACCTCCTGAGACGCCTTGTGTTCTAGGTAAGAACACTGCAGCAATTCCTCAACCACTGGTCCAAAGGAATGGTCAGGGGAGGTAGGGGCTGCTTCTGAAGGAAAGAGCTACCTTCTCATGAGGCCGCGATCAAAAATCGCATCATGGTCCTCCTCAGCAACGTGGCAGCACGTAGCGTATACCAGAGTGGAGCACAGGCTTAGACAGCAAGAAAAATGTACTGCTTTTTTTTTTTTTTTTTTTTGAAACTGCAAGGGCAGAAATAGGAAAAAATAGAGGCTTACACACACAGCAATTCAGCTATGGGAGAAACACATTCACCACGCCAGGTGGGTGATCAAGCGCGGCGTGTAGGCGGGCTGAAACAAGCCTGCTGATTCAACTCAACAGCAGGACACAAACTGGAAGGCAGTAAAGAAAAAACACATACACATACACACACACAACAGCAAAGTTGTGAGTGTAACATAGCAGTCACCATGGCAACGTGTGTAACTGTTTTTAATTTTTTTTAAATTTTTTTTTTTTACCAGCGTGCAAGTAGGCGGGCTGAAACAAGCCAGCGGGTCCCGGTGGAAGAATCACGCTTGTATCATTTATTTATTTATTTATTTATTTATTTATAAACTGCAAGGCAGTAAAGAAACAAATTCACACACCACAGCAAGCTGTGAGGGTAAAAATAACAGTCACCACGGCAACGCGGGTGTGGAAGGATGTGGGAAAACACAAGGCAGACACCAAGCTCAAATATGAATCGCGGCAGAGATGCCCAGATTTATTAGTTTGCGCTCAGTTGGCAGGTGTTTCTGTGACAGTTTGGCGCACTCTACCAACAATGGTATTGTGCCCAGTCTTCATACAACACACATGCAGATGTGTAAAACAAAACAAATAAGTGAAAAGGCGAAAGGAAAAAGGAAAACAAAATACTTTAAGGAAAAACTACAAAATAAAGTGTGCAGATTTTTAACAGCAGCTCGTTGCTCTCTCTAGCGATGAAAGCCCCGATAAACAGGCACTGCTCAATATCCTCTCTTGCACACTGTGGGACGGCTCAGTCCTGCTAAGTTAACTATCTACGATAGTGATAAAGAAAATAACCGGTGCGTAGCTTGCTTGCACCACCGGGTCTGTGTGTCTCACGCTGGACTCACTGCTCCAGTTTCCAGTTTCCCTTCCGAGTCTCACGATTCTGCCGTGAAGTCACGCTCCACTATACTTCCTGTATGAGCCAGAAAGGATACAAAACAGTGCCCTTTTATTCATTCATTCACCCCGTGTAGTCCCACCCCCCACCCAATGACAGAGCGTCAGCCTATTTCTTCACAGCTGACTCCTGTCAACAAGACATTGCCTGACAGCGTGGGAATACTTGGGGGTGTACAAACCCCCAACAAGCTCACGCACGCACCTGATGGCCAGTCTAGATCCCTCCCCTCTCACAGTGTGTAACTGATTTTGTTTTGTTTTTACCAGCCCACAGAGTAGGTGGGCTGAAAGAAGCCGGCATATACAACTCAACAGCTGCAAGGCAGTAGAATCAAACCACACATACATGCACACAACAGCAAAGCTGTGAGGGTAAATACAACAGACACCACAGCAACGCGGGTGAACTGAAATTTTTAAGCGCACAGAGAGGGCGGGCTGAGACAATCCAGCAGAGTCAACTCCACAGAGGGGAGAGGCAGAGCTGGGGTCCGGTGGAGGATCACGCGTCTCTTTTTCTTCTTTTTTTTTAAAACTACAAAAGCAGAGGAAAACACAAAACATTGAGCGCTGTAAGGTTAGAAAATCAGACTGCAATCACAAAGTAATGTAGGCTGTTGAAAACAAAAAGAGGAAACACAGCGCAGTTGTGCAGCGTTTATAGCTGAGTTCACAGAAGCGGGGTTTCTGATTCCAGGGAAGTGGCAAGCCGCTTCCAGCAATGAAATTGCAGGGGAACTCCAGAAAACTCGAGAGAGAACTATTTCATACAGTCTCCATCACAGCAACTGGACAGGGGTGACTAGTCTAGACTACATGCAGTCACACGACCGAGGCAGCGCATAGCCTACAGCGGAGTGGAGCACCATCTACAGGCAGAGGGCATCGAGGCACCTCATGCACCATGTACCATGCAACACTTTGCGTTCGTGCACTAACGCTGTCGCAATTGGCACCTATCACCGTGCGTACCGAGTATTGTAGCACTATGTGCGTTTGTGTACCAGCGTTGTAGTAGTGGGCACCAAGGACTGTGTGCACTGTGTGCACCACGCACTGAGTACCGTGCAGCGCTGTGTCCGTGCACTGACATTGTAGTGCTGGGCACCGTGCGCATCGAGATACCGAACTACCAAGGGCTATGTGAGCACTGAGGTACCGAAGCACCAGGGGGCAGCTATGCAATGGTGCCTACCCTAACCGCGTGGTCACACACCTGGTCAGCGCGTAGTATGCACCAAGGAGACACAAGGGCTGAAGCCATGGCGGGCGAGTTGAAGGCAGACAGCAAAAACACGGTAAAACAGAAAAGGGGAGAACACTCTGTTGTTTGTTTACAAGGCCCAATTCACCGAAGTGGGCGGCCTACATAGCCGGCGAGGTCTACTCCACAGCGGGATGAAGCAACAGAATACACGGCTGGATGGCTGAGTAACAACCGATCTGACAAGAGACAGGGGACGCGCAGTGGCAGCCAACAACAGGCCCACTCCAGCTACCAGATGGCAGCTGGGGGAATCACTTGACAGCGGGGATGAGGTAAGGCCTAGCCCCGTGGAGGAACTGTATTCTCCCAAGAAAGAAATAGACACTCAATCACGGGGTGACTGCACAGGCAGTCGCTGACACACGACAGACAGTAACAAGCAGATCAGCCTACAATGCTAGCGAGGAGGCTGCTGAAAGACAATAAGGAGAGACTCGAAATAGAGAGTCGGTGATTCCAGAAAAGCAGCAAGCCGGCTTTCAGCACGAATGCAAGGGAAATACAATCGACTCAGAAGCTCTTTTCTATCAACACGCTCAACTAGACATAGAGGTCTTACCTTACCATCTTGAGAAGGAAAAAGAGAAATGGTTTCCTCAGGATGACGGTTTTAATCTCTCGGTGGGCGGGACCGAGGTTGTCATCCCAGCAATACTTACCCAATGGGCAGACATATCCCATACATAATGTCGTTGGTGGTCGTCTTCGAATTGAAAGCAGAGCGTTGATATGAGGTCTTTTTGAATTGTCATCAATTCCAGGTAGACTTCCATGTCTTTATACTGTGACGTGAACGGGGGGCGCTATGCAAATTAGTTGCATAGCACATAGGATTATGGGTAACCTGTAAGTGCATAAAGGGGTAATTAAACATGTGGGAGGGGGGCTGTTACAAATATGGGGAGGGACTGGGGTGGGGTGGTATGCTTGTGTAAATACAGGGGACATGGGGTGGCGGTCACCGTGAGAGGGGGGGCGCATCCCTGTAGTGACCCCCTCTGCTTTTACTGTGTTCAGGCAGATACCCTTTGGGCTCTGTGTCGATAAACTGCTTGAGCTTTCAATGAGTGTGTCAGTGTACTTCCTTTCTGCTAGTGCCAAATCATAGTAGTGTGATTGCTTCCAGGAAGTCCTTGTAAGGGCTGTCCATTAACCCTGTTTTGTTACACTGGTGTCAGGAGTAGTTCTGATGGAGCACAGGTTTAAGTTGGAACCTGGCTGTGAGAAGGACTAGGAGGAGAGGTATTTGGCTGCAAGCTGACAGCACATGAGAGATGTGGTGATCGAGATGTGTGAGTGGAACACCTGGAGGGCGCCAGAAGAGCGGAGGAGCTGCAAGCTGAAACCCGAGAGAGCAGCAGAGAGAGGGCTCAGGGACAAGCCTGCAATAAAAAGGGGACGCAGAGAGAAACCCATGGTGGAGCGAAGGCTGCCTACCAAACTGCCTAGCTTTGACGGCACCTCAAGCTAGGAAGCGTTCAACGCCCAAATGGGAGTGATGGAGAAGCTGTGCGGGTGGACCCCTGAAGAAAAAGCACAGCAGCTGACGGCGGCGCTGCGGGGAGAGGCGCAGATGGTGCTGCTGAACCTGGCGCAGGAAGAGTGGGGCGACTTGAACGCTCTGACAGCCGCTCTCCAGCGCAGGTTCGGCAGCATGGGGGACCGAGAGCTCCTACAAGCGCAATTCAGGTGGAGAGTGCGCTCCCCCGGGGAAAGTCTGGCGAAACTGGCTTCTAACCTGGAGCTGCGTGCCTACACAGATTCACCAGCGCGAGAACAAGAGGAACAAGCTCGATTCCAGTTTGTGGAGGCAGTCGGCCCCGGGGAGCTGTGCAAACATCTACGGCTGGCCAAGCCATGCTCCCTACAAGACACCCTCCAACTAGCACACGAGTGGGAAGACATCTCCAAAGAGGAAGATGAGCATTGCAGCCAACCTGCTGTTAGAGCGGCAGAGGTAGAGGTGGGGCCGGATCAAAGCAGACTGGGGCTGGCCGAGGTGATGGAGGAGATAGAGGCCATTAGAAAAGCAATGGCAGCGCGGCTGTCCCCCTCCCCAGATGGGCGTGCAGACTCCCCCACCCCAGCTTTGGCGCCAAACCCCGCGGTCGTTGGGAAATGGCACAGGGTCAGGGTAGAAGGGTAATGCTGCCCCACGTTACCAACCCCACTGTAGTGACATCTGCCCCTGGCAAAGTGATGGCTGTCGTCGGGAGGACAAGCATCGGGGTGCACCTGCACTTGGCTTGCCAAGTGGAAGGTGTGCCCTGCACCGCTTTAATTGACACTGGGTCTAGCGTCACTGTTGTCTGCACTGGCATTGGGCAGCAGTTGAGCACAGCCAGCTCGGCTAAACTCAAACCAACAGAGGTGCAGCTGCGAACTGTGACTGGGCAGCTAGCGCCAATGCACAGCCGTGGCTGGCTGGAAATTCACCTGGGACCCTTGCTCATCCAGCACGAAGTGTGGGTGGCCTACATCCAGGACCCCTGCATCCTGGGGCTGGATTTCTTGCAGAGAGCGAGAGAGCGACTAGACCTAGCCAAGGGGACGGTGCAGTTCTGCGATGGTCCGGCACTGCAGCTAGAGATTCCAGTGGGGTTAGTGGGTGCACAAGCCTCTCCTGGGGGACCGGACTGGGAGGGGTGGAAGAAGGCGACCGCTCGGAGCCCTTGTCGGGCTCTCACAGTATATCTGGGGCAGGTGGCAGCATTGCTGCAAGTGCCAACACACATGCCTACCCCAACAGGCCCTTTGCAGTGCAATCAGAAGATGGGGGTCAGACCAGCCTGATACAACACCAAATCGACACAGGGCGGCCCCGAGGCTGGGAACCACCTGCGCCGCCTTCCCCTTTTCCGATGCAAAGAGCTGGAAGCATGATACAGGAGATGCTGGATGCGGACGTTATCGAGCCAATCTGACAGTCCGTGGGCAGCGCCGGTTAAAAAAAAAAGATGGTAGCCAGCGCTTTTGTGTGGACTTCCGGTGCCTGAATGCAGCAACTAGGAAAGATTCCTACCCGCTGCCCCGGATTGACGAGTCACTCGATCTGGTGTCTGGATCGTCCTGGTTCAGCTCCCTCGATCTCCGCAGCGGCTACTGGCAGGTGGAGCTCGCCCCAGATGCACGACCAAAAACTGCCTTCTCCACTGGTCAGGGGCTCTGGCAGTTCCGGGTGATGCCTTTTGGTCTGTGCAACGCCCCTGCCACCTTCAAAGGACTGATGGAGAAGGTGCTCAGTGGGATCCCGAGACAGGCGTGCATCATTTATCTGGATGACCTGTTGGTGCACGCCCCCACCTTCTTCGCAGCTCTGCATAACCTACGGCAAGTACTGGAAAGGATCAGCGCTGCAGGGCTGAGACTGCACCCGGGAAAGGGCCACCTGCTGTGCTGCCAAACCACCTTCCTGGGACACCGGATTAGCGAGCAGGGGATCACTATCGACCGTGAGAAGATAACTGCTGTGCAGCGGTGGCCCGCCCCCTCCTCGGCAAAGCAGCTGCGCAGTTTCTTGGGACTGGCCTCCTATTACCAGCAGTTTGTAAAGGGTTTTATTATTATTATTATTATTATTATTATTATTTATTATTTGTTTATTTAGCAGACACCTTTATCCAAGGCGACGTCTCACCCGAAAGACGGAGCACAAGGAGTTTAAGTGACTTGCTCAGGGTCACACAATGAGTCAGTGGCTGAGGCGGGATTTGAACCGGGGACCTCCTGGTTACAAGCCTGTGTCTTTAACCACTGGACCACACAGCCTGCAACAATCACTAGCCCCCTGCATCAGTTGCTGGAGAGGGGCGTTCCCTTTGAGTGGACAGTGGAGCGCAAGAATGCCTTCTCCCAGCTACGCGAGGCCCAGACACAAGCCCCAGTACTCGCTGCCCCATCCACGGCTGCACCGTTCATCCTAGATACGGATGCCAGCAACATAGGGATCGTCGCAGTGCTGTCCCAAGAGTGTCACGGGGGTGGAAGAGAGAGCTGTAGCCTATTTCAGTCGATCCCTCAGCGGATCAGAGTGCAACTACTGCGTGACCCGGAGAGACAGCAATGGCTGCTGCAGTTTCGGGAACTGGAGGGGCAGGTGACGCGCTGGTTTGAAACACTCCAGGCTTTTGACTTCCAACTTCCAATCCAACATCGGCCTGGAGGTAAGCACGGAAACGCAGATGCGCTATCCCGTAGACCGTGCAGTGAAACAGGGTGCTGTCACTGTGAGCAGCGGGAAGCCAGAGAGCAAGAAGCTGTAGGAGAGGACAGCGAGGTTGTGCATGTCTGAGAGGTGCAGGCGGTGACCCCGGAAGAGTGGCGCAGGCTGCAAGCAAAGAATTCTGACATCAGCTGGCTGCTGTGCTGGAAAGAGGGAAACAGGCGACCAACTTGGGAGGAGGTGGCTCCCCTCTCAGAGACTGTCTAGGGCTTGTGGTCACAGTGGGGTGCACTCAGCCTCCGAGAGGGTATGCTATACCGGTTGTGGCAGGAGCCAGCCAGCGGACAGCAGCAATGGCAAATCGTGGTACCAGCTCTGCTCCGCAAAACCGTGCTGCAGGCAAACCACGGAGTCCCTGGGGTAGGGCACTTCGGCATCACAAAGACGCTGACGCTCCTCCGGCTCGTTTTTACCGGTGGTGATGCTGGCGAGGCATCGAGACCTTCTGCCACCTCTGCGATGACTGTACAGCGAAGAAGGGGCCAAACGAGCACTCCCAGGCCCCCCTTCAGCAGTACCAGGTCGACGCACCAATGGAACGCATTGGGGTCAATGTCTTAGGGCCCTTCCCGGCTACCGATCGGAGTAATTGCGTGGTGCTGGTCGCCATGGATTACTTCACAAAGTGGCCTGAAGCCTACACACTGCCAGACCAGGAGTCTGCAACGGTAGCAGGTGCGTTAGTGGATGGTTTCTTCTCTCGGTTCGGGATTCCCCAGGAGCTGTACTCTGACCAAGGGTGCAATTTTGAGTCACAGGTGTTCGCTGGAGTGTGCCAGTGTTTGGAGATTCGCAAGACCAGGACCACCATGCTGCACCCACAGAGTGACGGTTTGGTCGAGCGTTTTAACCAGACACTGAGCACGCAGCTGGCCATCGTCACCAGTGAGCACCAGCGCACCTGGGACCTGCACCTGCCATTGATCCTGCCTGCCTGCCGCACAGCTGTTGTGCCCCAGCGCTGCTAATGATGCACACCAGCGCTGCTAATGATGCACATAGGATAATTAGTAACCTGTAACTGGCATAAAGGGGTCATTACAAGTGTGGGAGGGGTCTGTTACAAATGTGGGGAGGGACTGGGGTGGGGTATGCTTATGTAAACATAGGGGACACGGGGTTGCGGTGGTTTGGGGGGTGAGGGCCGGTGATCACCGTGAGAGGGGATGCTTCCCTGTAGTGACCCCCTCTGCTTTTACTGTGTTCAGGCAGATAGCCTTTGGGCTCTGTGTCAATAAACTGCTTGAGCTTTCAATGAGTGTGTCAGTGTACTTCCTTTCTGCTAGTGCCAAATTATAGTAGTGTGATTACTTCCAGGGAGTCATTGTAAGGGCTGTCCATTAACCCTGTTTTGTTACAAAACCATATTTTAACAAAGGATCGGATATGTATTTAATAGCACCCCATCAAACACAAACAAATCACATAGTTTTGAAATATTCTTATTTTCCAATTAAGGTGATAAATACATGATTCACGGAATAAACGTGAATAAGTTAATTTAAAAAAATAAATATCAAAATGCTACCTGTTCTGCACATCATCATTTTTGTTCATGGTATTTTGATGTCTGTTACAGTATTACAAACATAAGTAGGTAACCACCATCCCCCTTGCTAGTAGTGCATTGTGCAGCCTTTGGACTCCCCCCCGGCCCTAGGCGACGGAGGGGGGGTTTCTCTCGTCACGTGACCTCTTGCTACTCTCCCCCAAGTTCCTTTGTTGTTGTTGCTGCTGCTGTTGCTGTTGGTGTCGGCTGGATCAGGTCTGTTTTTTTGTCATTCACCAGGATTTAGATAAGGAAGTAGGGAGAAAGAATCTGGGGCTATTCCCCTCCCATCTGGACGAGGGTAGCAGAGAAAAAGGGACGAGAGAAAGTGAGTGAGGGTGTGGAATCGGGGAACGGCAAAAAAAAAAAAAGAAAAAAAAAGTGATACAAAAATTCCTGGAGCGTGTGGAAGCTGATGTGGCGAGGCCCGGGGGTGATGCTGCTATTGCTGCTGTTTTTTTCAGGAATAAATCTGAGTTGATATTGTTTAGCCAGGGCTGTAGGCATCGTTTTTTTTGTTGTTGTTTTTTTTTTTTTTTAATAAAGCCAAAAACCTGTTAATGACTCTTTTTTTACATGCATTGGTTTTTGCTTAGCTTCTGTGCTTTTTTGTTTTTCCAAGCGTGTTTAATTTGTTCCATGCGATACTGCTTGTGCATTTTTTGTAATTGAAGTGAACAAAGGGACTGAACGAGCGAGAACTGACAAGTGAGCTGTTTGGTATTGATGCTCTCGGCCTGTTTCAGCGCTCGATACCATCATCATCCTCATCATGATGGGAGGCTTGCACCCTGCTAGGTTGATCGGACCTTTGCCTCTCTATTACTTTTTACTTTGTTGCCTCTTAGCCAGCTCCTCATTAACTGGGATTCGGGCATCCAATCCTCAGACCAGTGAGTGCCACAACGGGAAAGGCAAAGGTACCAACTGCTCAGGTAAGTCACTTTACTTCGCGTGTACACCCTCTCTCTAGTGCGTGTGTTGGTATCAATGCTAGTATTCTTTTGCACAATGTTAATGTATTGTTTCTGAATGCGCCACATAAATAACTCATTTCAGAATTGTACTGTTTGTAATACATACACACATTCATATTCATCATTGTCGAAATGTGTACGTTGATAAAGGCACATACAGACGGCTGCAGACAAAGAACATGACCTAAATGTGAGCTGAATTTAGGAAGTATGGCCATATATATATATATATATATATATATATATATATATATATATATATATATATATATATATATAATGGCAAACTGAAACGGATTAATAAAGAGGTTGTTAATATATATATATATATATATATATATATATATATATATATATATATATATATATATATATATATATATAATTACATTTTCGTATTTATTGGAACTACTAATGGTACGGATCTAGCGCAGAAGGAGCACTGAGAAATACCAGGAGAATTGAACCACACCCGGCCAGTACCGGCCCCTCTGTCTCTAGGCTTTCCTCTAAATATATTAAAACCTATCTAGTCCGGCATCTGTTGGGACCAGAAAGTTGTACCTGATTATACAGTGTGCTAGATTACAGAGGTACTGTCAAATCTAATACTGTACCGCCCCCACCCCCCAAAATAAATAAATAAATAAATAAATACATAAATAGGTATCTTGACAATCTATTTGCATTTCGAAAAACTCTGTTACAGTACATACAGTTTACTGTGCAGGTATATCCAGTCATTAAATGGTTGTATTAATTTATATTTTACTTTTTCCATGCAACATACTTAATTATACATTTATAAAGGAAAACCACGTGACTCTGTGCCAGACTCCACATCGGATTTCCATCGATTTTAAGCAAAACCAAATGTACAAATCATGCCGGATAAGGTTCAAGTTATTAAACATTTTATAGAAACCACTAAAAACATGTGGCTTCATATGGTTGTAAACATGGCTGATTAATCGATATACAGTACTTTAATGCTGGTTTGCAGTGTCAAGAGAAAAATACCAGGATTGTATTGCAGGACTTCCATTCCACGGCAGCAATCAGTTCCTGACTGTGAAGTAAAGAGAGACTGCTTCTGTGATGTTTAAAGAATTGATTCATTGCAAGGCCTTTTTCAAGGCACTTTAACTGTATCTAGATCTTTGTGGAACGTCATATAATTTGTGTTTATTGCTTCAAAGACACACATTCTAGTAGTCAGGTTACTTGACATCAGGACTGTCTTCCACATTAAATATTGTGTTATTTTGTTATTTAAGTTCTATTGAATTAATATATTTATGTTTTTCATAATAACAATAAAAAAGAGTGTATTTTTAAAAAATAAGACACAAATTGTTTTGAAAACTTTCCAAATTGCTTATTTGAGGGCTAAGAATGAAAAATTGCAAAAAAACCCAAACATTTTTACATGGAAATTGACAAAATAATTGAATTGGGCAGCTGGGTGGTTAACACAATAAAAATAAAATAATTATAAATGTTCATTTTTTACAAAAGTAAAATGTAAGCCTAATATTTTAGGGACCCCAACAGCTGTTGTTGATTCCGACTCAGGAACGTCACATAAGGATGAGTAAGTTTCAAAAGTCCTTTATGATTAGTACCACAATTTTGTTAGTTTCTGACCCTGATAAAGGTGCACATATTTTGTATTTTTAAACTCGGGACACTCAGAGCAATTAGATTAGATTTACAGGTCCAAATATTGTGAAAAACAAGTGATTTTTACTACATACAGTGACATTACCTCAGATTGCAGAACATTGTTGAAGGGAGATGTTAGGTTACCCATTTCTAAAATGTATACTTTTGCCAGGGTATCTCATTCATTGGTGGCAAACTGGGCACATGAAATTGGGGTGGGTGCTAGACCATGGGCTGCATAAGTGGAAAAGTTAAAGTGGCCTGATGTAAAACTGGTCAGACAGTGCTCTCCATTTTTTTCCCCACTGAGGGTCAAGGACTTTCAACTAAAAACATTGAAGGTCCCAGAGGAAATTTTGTGGGTCCCAATAAAGTACAAAGTAGGGTTACCAGATTTCCAGAGTGTAAAACAGGATTTTTATTTTTCAATTCATTGATGCCGTAAGAACTCTGAAGCAACTGTATATAATAACACACTCATAATTTGAAAGTTAAACATCAGGTGTATTCATTGCAGATCATACTAATTCTTTGTATTCTTTCTATTATCATCTGACCAAAACGTGTTAAATGTACAAAATGCCAGGTTAGAAAAATAAGGTCAGCTATTACCATTAAACCTGTGATAATGGCTCTGTTAATCAAAACACAATAGGGGCTAACTTGGCTGGTGCCCTACAAAGATAACAAAAGGTTGGCCCCCTGTTAAGAAAGGGCAGTTGTTCAGTCCAAATTGAATATGATTTATAAAACTTTAAGGGCCAACCGTGAATTCTTCGATTCCACGTCTCCATAGACAGAGCAAATAATAAGGGTGACAGCGGACATCCTTATTATGAGCCTGGACCATACCAATAAAACCATGGCCAAAACAGAAGTGTTCTCAGACTAACCACAGGTAATCCCATTCCAGACACTCGAAAGCCTTTTCGGCATCAAGAGAAAAAACTGTCAGCCAGATGTATTACATGAGGCAAATGCCAAATATTGTCCGATGCCAAGCGTCCTTTCATAAAACCTGTTTGATCCAAATGGACTATACAGTCAGCACTCACATATCCGACCCTATCAAATTTTGACTTCACTGACAGTTAAACAAGTGTGATGCATATCTGATTATTTCATTTTGGCCCGTTCCAACTCTTGTCCATTTTATTCAGGGAACACAAAAAAGATAGTGTCAAAAATACATCGTTTGTTTTGCTGATACAGTACTATATTTTCAACGGAAGTATTTTAATTCAGAACGATGTGATTCTGAAAATATCACTTTCCAAAAGAGACGACTGTGGGCACATGCACTGTAATTGGGTACACACTTTTAAATCAGGTATGTATTGTAGCAGTGTGTAAAATTCCCCATTAACGACCCAACAGCAAAATGAAATCAAAATGTTACCCATACACAGAACTGTGTAAAATGTAAAAAGGCAGTGCAATTTAGCAAAAGATTAAAAAACAACACTAGTTTCCAGAATTAAAACTGTATCCAGTCATTATTCAAAATTGCAGAATATAGTGCTCGATAAGGCCCTGATGTCACAGTTCACTTGCAAATCAAAATGCACAAAAGCAACTAAAGATCACAGATTAAAAAAAAAAAATGCGTCACAGTGTCTAAAACTGTTTAATGATGAACTTTTACATTACCGTAGCTTGTCTTGTTAACTTTGTTTTTGTCATGTGAAATCTGTGTAACTGCACAATAAAGACAGACTGATTTGGCATGCAAGGAAAAAAAACAAAAACCGTGGGCTGTGAAAGATAAACAAGTATATTGTAACATTGAAAAGATGTGCTTTGTATCAGAAAATAGCTCGGAAATCACGTGTGACGTTTAAGTGCATTAATTTGTTACACACATATATATAAACTGTTCTGTGTTTTTGTTTTATGACGACTAATCGAGATATTTTTTTTATTCTATACATTCCATGTTATTTACACTACAGCATCAAAGTGCATAGCTATTTGTTTTACGTTAGAAATAAACAAAAATGATTTCTTTGGAAGTTCTTCTGGCTTTTGTGGTTATGTGGGGGAGTGTTTTCGATTTTTGTAAGCCTAATGTCAATAATCGTTTTAGGCCTATTATTTGAAATGTTTCGCCATTATTTATAGCTGCTCTGGCACACAGCCTAAGTGTACATGTAGGTTTTAAGTACTCGTTCACCTTCTATCTCTGACTGACACGTTTTTATTATTTATTCACTTACTTTTTTATATTAAAATACACGTTTTTAAAGCTCCCCACCCACAAAAGGCAATAAAGACTACTTAGATGTAGTAACTTGCCAAAATGGGAGCAGTAACTGTCCAGTAGTTTTTTACCTACAGGTAAATAATAAAAAACGCTCTCCCGGCACCAAACTTACATGAAAAACCACCCGTTTTTAAAAAGTGCTGTAGCTCAAAAACTACCGGACAGAATAACACAAAACTTGTAGAAAAAATCAGCCTACCAATCAGACCTGAAATCCAAAATGTCAGGCAGATTGATTGAATTTAACCCCACTTTTGGAGCTGCACAAAACGGGCTTATAATGGAAAGAACACTGCAACCATAACTATGCATAATAAGGATAAGTATACACAAAAAAATATATATATTTTGAAAACGATGGACATCACAAGAGTTAAGATGTGTGTTTCTTGCAATAAGGCTGTAGATGCTCGTTTGCAATGCAAGAAGTGAAGGCATTTTGTAAGTTTGATGGGAGAATTCAATTCTTGCAAGTTCCAGGACACAACATTAATATCTGTCATTATAATGGTTAATATGTGAGAGTAAGAGACCCCTCCCCAACAAACTCTGAAAAGTGAATTGTAGCAAGGCATCTGGGCCTGACTTATAAAACAGTTTCCATTCTGAATATCACAAAAGGTGCGAGCTCTGTAACACAAAACATTAAAATAATAACAAATACAAAAAAAAAAACACAAACTCCAGAAGAATTTCAACATAAAAAGCACCCCTTGTTTGGAAAAATTAAAAACACTTTAGAGCTGTGACTCACTCACAGCAATGCCTGTCCAAGCACATGCCTTCCTTATGCATTACACACTCAACCCGTGAGCCAGATAATTGTCTCTCAAAGTACCATAAAACCACAAATGAAATAAACTGTATAAGCTTCAAAACAAGTTTAACAACTGTAGCCTCAGTTAAATACATTTCTCTCATTGAGTGCTGTTGAGTGGTGTTGAGCGAGTGGTGACGTCACAGACCAGAAACAGGAACCAAAACAAGGAATGGTGGTGGGTGAAACTGAGTGCAACGACGGTCAGTGTTTTGTTAAATAATAAACCAAAAGATTTAAACGGACAACAAAACAAAAACATGCGATGGCCAAACAAATAAACAAATAAGTATGTGTAAACCAGCACGCTTAGCAGTTATTTTTAAGTTTCGTTTTCTCTCTCCTTGCTCTCTCCGCTCTCACTCCTAATACACCCTCCCCGAGGGTAGAGAGCTGCAGGTTTATATACAGTGACCATCTCCCGATTAGCAACAATTAATCAATGAATTAACTCGGGAGATGGTCACCGTCTGCACGAGTTTAATAAGGATGTGTGACTGTCAGCTAGTTAAATAAATCACTAGCTGATCAGTCACGCATCCTCACAAGGTTTTTAAAATATAAAACAATAACAAATATGTGGCGCTTTTATCCGCGCCGCAAACAATAATACAAATAATAAAACAGTACACAAATATATATAGGGGCGGGACACTCCATACAGCATATAACTGGATGCGCCACTTGGGAGCCCCTTAATGTTTGTTCTTTTATTTTGAAAAACAAAATGTCAATGCATCGTTGATAAATGCCTATACGATAATCAAATATGAGATTAGGGTGCCGATTGCACTACTAGTCGGTAGAGATGCTTTGTTTTGTTTCCAACATCGACGCGTCTTTGGCTGCATGGGTGGGGGGCTGGGTCCCCGTACCTCCCTGGGATGCTAAAAAATCCTCAGCTTCTTTTGCAGATTTAAAGAGATAATGCTGGACACTATGAATGACTTTGAGAGAAGCAGGATAGATGAGAAAGGGTTTCAGTCCCATGCCCCCATTTGTTTCTTAATTGCTGCAAATTCTTGTCTCTTTTAAGCAGTTGCATTGCCGTAGTCAGGGAAAAACAGCAAAGTATCTGCCCATGGTGTATGGGGGAATCTGCTTGTGCTCCTTGCAGTATTAGCTGCCTGTCACCTGAATCTAAGCACTCGTTCTATTTTAATCTAAAAAATGGTGATCCACTTTGGCAGCATGGTCTTTAAAAATCCGTTTGGGTCTAAACCTTTGGATTCAGCCAGACCCACTAGCCGTAGGTTGTTTTTTCAGCTCATGTCTTACATCTCTGCGGTCGGTTTTGCAGTTGTTCAATCTGTTGACTGCAGAGTGATAACTCGTGTTTGTTCGACTGCACTGTGGAATGTACGTTATCAAATCTGGACTGTAGCATCTTCAGTGACTTACTATGTACTTGAATTCCTTCCTTAATGCTTTGATTGTATAATTTTTTTATTGCCTCATTCAAATCATCCAAAATCTCCTGCACTGCTTGTTTAATCATGGCGTCTAACACCAGCAGGGCAACCACTACCTCTCCACTTAGTGGCAAATTGAGATTAAGAAACACAAGGTGACAGACATGACCCGCTAACATGGGATTAAATCTCACATGCCGCTGAGGCACAGTTAAAGTACCGCAGTAGTGCATTCCCCTGGCTGCAAAAGGATTTCAGCTGAGTAAATTATAGGCTGCTCTGTTGCTAAAATGGTTTCCTTTTGGGTTTTTGTAATATTTTTTCTTTACAGTACAATGCAGTACATCCTACTATGGGTTTCATAAGCAGCTGAAGGCACGGTACACACAGGACTCAAGTCTATTGCATAGCAAAGGCCTTGTCAAGTTTTTTTAGCCCCAAGTAAAGAGGTAAACAGTGAATCATGAATACAAATATATATTCCTCTGACTAGGTACAAAGCAGCAAAAGGCTCTGTCACTGCAGACCTTTCCAACAGCAAACAAGTGTTCAAATACTTCAGTTTGTCACCAGGTACATAAATGGGTGATCAAATTGCAAAGGTAGTCAGGTAACCACAGCCATTTAGAAGAAGTAAAACTAATTCTGTGTTTACCATGGGGCCAATGTTGGTGATCGACATAATGCTTGAACTAACCAAAGTCTCTTAGTCATGGGACTAGAAAGTCTAGCAAAAGGGGGGTTAAACCAAATAATTATCCATTAGCATGAATCAGAATCTCAGCACCAATAGTTGAGAGCAATGGCTGAAGGCTGCCATTTTTTCTCAAAAAATGATTTAAAAAAAGCAGATCTCACAAGTGTGTACTGTTGGCTTTATGATCATCAAATGAAAGCTCTGAATAGAAATGACATCAAGATTTTAGCTGTGCATACGCCTGTGGCCTGTTACCTGTTACTGGATTAGTGTATCAATGCAGCACAGTTATGTTCTCTGTGATCATGGGCCCATTTCATAAAAGAGAAAAATCAGTAACTATGGTAAGCACAGGTGGAAAGACAAGGAAAGACATTTTTCAAAAGAAGAAATTGATACAGGTATTGAAATGGTTGGTCAACACATACGTTCTAGTCGGCAAGTTGTCGGGAAGTTTAGTCACAAAGAAAAAGAAATGTGATGTGTTTATGTTATACATCACATTGCTGTGCAATATGTTACACAATTTGTTAATAAAATAATTTATTATTATTATTATTATTATTATTATTATTATTATTATTATTATTATTATTGTTGTTGTTGTTGTTGTTATTAACTACCCACTGTCTCCCAAAAGCCACCCATCACCAATAACTCCAAGGGCAAATCCATCAGTGATATTACAATTCACCCATTTGGAAGCTATTCTCATGGTATCGAATGACAGCATCTAACATTTTGGCATGTGACATGGTACAGGTACACATTCACAGCAGGGAACAACATGGGTATTTAGATCCATCTACAGCTAATTTCCTGATGTAATAAATTGCACAGCTTAGTTATCTCCTCATTTGGCATTCGGTACTTTGATGTTAATTCTGAGTCTGTATACGCATCAGTAGTCTTTCCTTTCTGATTTCTCTGCCATATCGATGACCAGCTGGTTGTATGAGAACCATGGCGATGAAAATTGCTGCTTGCGGTTGTTGTCTGGCTGTCGCGAGTTTCAGTGAAAATCGGCGACGTTGTAGCCCTCTAAAGTTTTATGAAAACTACGTTTATGAAACCAACATGCCTGTGACCTGTGATTCAGCGCAACTGACTTTTATGAAACGGGCCCCAGGACCTGCATTTAAAGCAGAGCAACAACATTAGAATTCTATTTGGCAATCTAGTGCACTGCCAAGCAAAGAAGAATTGTAGAAAATCACAAAAAAAGTAGTTTGTGGAACATTTGTGTTGTTTAGTTTTATATGTTAATATTTTTATATTTATTGATGTTATGAGGATCTAAAGATGCCTCTCTGTTTATTATTAAAATAGGCCCTGCAATATGAAATGTCTTCTGTAATTACCACATCTGAGGCCTATACTTAATAGAGTACTGATTGTAATAATTGTTAAGTTGTTTGCAGCCACAGTATCTGAAGTGCTAAAGGCTTGTTATGTGATATACAATTGAAGTCTAAACTAGTTCATTAGACTTGCTGTCTTTCTCTGAATGGATGTACTGTACACTACAAGGTGCAAATTAAATGCCAGTATCAAGACCACCGTTTAAGTACAACACATTGCTAATCCATTCTGAATGTATCCAGCACTGGTGTAATTTGCTCTCTATGTTCAAAACCTCTTTCTGGATACCTGAGGTTCACCCTGCCTGGCCCATGAGGTTGTATATTAGTGACTTCTACTGTTGACAAGCAGGGACAGGGGTCTGCTTGTTGAGTTAACATATAGAGGAGAAGTACAGGAACAAAAGGAAGCCAGCATCTAATTGTTCTGTTCAAGTGTTTCCTACTTCCTTCCTGAATGGAGAAGTTTAGAGTGCACTGTTATCTATCTAGTATCATAAATACTGACAAAATGCAATACATTTAATTCTGTTTTATTTATTTATTTATTTATTTTAATTTACACTAGTACCACTCCTGGCTCATACAAAGGTCCAGCACCTTTGTTAAATTCTAAAGTGGAGTAAGTCCCAAGGCCCTGACCTTTCCATTGATAAAAGCCTTGAACCTTAGCTGAAAGAATATCCTTGACAATCTGCTTAGATTTCAATGCAGAAATATCCATATTAGGAGCCCCCGGTTACATGACGTAACAGCGAGTCCAAGACCGCGCCGACATCACCGTGGGGGCCATTACTGCGCCGGCCATTACAGCGACTGCCCATAACAGCACTACGACATCACCGCGCACTACAGTTCAATTCCCAGAAGACTGCGAAGTTCACAAACGCGTCTATTACCAGGAACTCGGACACACGACACAGTCAGAGCGGGGTTCACCACAGAGTCAACTCACCAGCCTCGTAAAAGGACGCAGCTGTCATGCATTCGTATTGGAGAACTATACATGGTAAACGGCGATGAGTGCAGTTGGTGGCTGCGTTTGCGTTACGCCTAAAAAGGCTGCTTTGCAGTCGGGAGTCTCCGTAGACGGAGCTAGGACAGCTTTGGGAGGTTTCCCAGCACAGTCAACTGAGCAGACATGGAGACAGACTTGATAGATTTTCTGATTGCAGAAGACTTATAGTTTTTTTTTCACTGTTCCCATACTATCATAATCATAACTAGATTGGTAAATATGATAAGTAAAACCTCCGTGCAATAAAAGCGTGTTTCAACAAGCATTTCAATTTTATTGTTTTTGTTTTTTACATGTTGCAGAATGATATTCAGCATGTGTTTTGATATATACATATACACAGTGCCGTGAAAAAGTATTTGCCCCCTGTTTGATTTTCTGCATTTTTGCATATTTTTGACACTGAATGTTATCAGATCTTCAACCAAATGCAGCAAAGCATCCCCAAACCATGACACTACCACCACCATGCTTGACCGTTGGTATGAGGTTCTTACTGTGGAATGCAGTGCTTGGTTTTCGCCAGACATAACGGGGCCCATGTCGGCCAAAAAGTTCCACTTTTGACTCATCTGTCCATAGAACATTGTTCCAGAACTCTTGAGGATCATCCAGGTTCTTTTTGGCAAACTTGAGACGAGCATTCATGTTCTTCTTAGTGAGCAATTGTTTCCGCCTTGCTACTCTGCCATGAATCCCATTTTTGCCCAGTGTCTTTCTGATGATGGAGTCATGAACACTGACCTTAGCCGAGGCGAGAGAGGCCTGCAGATCCCTGGATGTTGTTCTAGGGTTCTTTGTGACTTCCTGGACGATTTTACGCCTTGCTCTTGGAGAGATTTTGGCAGGACGGCCACTCCTGGGAAGATTCACTACTGTCCAAAGCTTTCTCCATTTGGACAATATGGCTCTGACTGTGGTTCGCTGGAGCCCCAGAGCCTTAGAAATGGCTTTGTAACCCTTTCCAGGCTGATAGGCATCAACAATTTTTTTCCGGAGGTCTTCAGGAATTTTTTTTGTTCATGACATGATGTGCCTCTAGAACCTGTCTGCTGACAACTTCACTCTGATGGTAAGGGCCAAAGTTAGTCAGATTTATATTGGGCAGGGCTGGCCCAAATCAGGCCTGGTTGTTAACCAAAGTACTCAAACAGCTGACCCTAATTATCCCTTTAATTGGGTTGAGTTAACTAGTGGGGGCAATAACACTTTCACACCTGAAGATTGCATGTTTGATTACCTTGCACACCAAACAAATGAAAGAAGCACCAAACTTTGGTGTCATTTTTTCTCTCAGACTCCCTCTATATACTACTACAACCCACAAAAAAATCTGACCAAATACAATGTGAAAAATGTGCAAAAATGCAGAAAATCAGACAGGGGGCATATACTTTTTCACGGCGCTGTATATTTGTATATGATTACTCCTCCACAGGACATCCGGGATTGGGGACCGATACAAGGACATGATGTGTTTGGATTTTTTTTTAAAATGTATATTTTGTACAGATTTGTTTTTTAAATAAAGAGTTTAACTTTATATTGTTGTCCATGCTTCACTGCCCTGTTGTATCCTTACTGAACCCACTGCTTTCTTTCTAGCACTACGCGTTTATCCAGAGCCAGTTCGCTTTCGTTGTTTGAAATTAAAATGTTGTAGTCGGATAATTCCCCTTTATGTACTTGCTGGGCATGTAGTTATTATTATTATTATTATTATTATTATTATTATTATTATAGTACTACTGCTAATCAGGGTCTGTACACTATTTCGATTAAAAGGGTTTATTAAAAGACCCTTACAAATACATCACAGAGATATTTACATCCGCTAATATTTTTGAATTTTCAAAGGCGCAAGCTTGATCCAATTCTTCCAGTGACAGCGTGAGACTTGCAGCCTTATTATTATTATTATTATTATTATTATTATTATTATTATTATTATTATTGTTGTTATTTAATTGTGCATTCATATCTTTATTTGAGTGAGTCTTCCACCCTCAAGGTCTCAGCGTATATTGCAATTAGCCAATATTCACAGTTGTTTGTCAAAAGTATCTCAATGTACGCTTCTGTTACACACATTAAATGGTGATTTCTTGTTGCTTTGGAAGTATATTTATTCAGGGCTACAAGAGCACAACACAAACAAATCAGTATGTAACTGTAACAAGCTGAACTGACAGTTTTTTGTTTTGGAATTTTTTTTATATTAGAAAACAGAAGAATAGGGGGATTTTAGGAATGTACCATCTACATATATTTACCATAAATAAATTGGGTGTTTATAGGAATGTACTATATACATGTATTCAACATTAATTGTAGGGTGTTACACTTCCATAAATTAGGGTTTGTAAACTTTGGGCTACCACTGTATACACACACACACGGTATAAATCTATTCTCTAGCAGCTTACAGGATTACATTTTTAGGTGCCCTGCCAAACGGGCAAACAAATGTTTCTACATATTGTGGCGGCGGCGGACAAAAGAAACACACCAAAGGCAGTTAAAATACCGTTTATTTCTTCCTTGAGAAATGGGATGGGGGGCTGGTAGTAAAACCTGGAATGCAACTGCGTCTTACTGACACTGCTAGGTCATATTAAAACCTGCATACTGAGGGGGGCAGGGGGAGTTCCTGGTAAGTGATGTGTTTGTGAACTTCGCAGAGTCTTCTGGGAATTGAATTGTAGTTTGGTGCGGTGATGTCGTAGCGCTGTTATGGGCAGTCGCTGTAGTGGTCAGCACTGTAATGTCCGTCGCGATGATGTCGTAGAGCTGTTATGGGCAGTCGCTATAATGGCAGGTGTCATAGCAAATTTCTCCCCCGAGTCAGGTGACATGCTAGTGTACGAGTCACGTGACGATTAGGTTTCGCAATGCGAAGAGAGGATTGAGTAAAACATATCTTGGCATTTTTACTTACTCAAAGTTATGTTTGCGTTTTTATTGGCATTTTTTTGTATTATTATTATATTTATTATTTCTTCATGTGATTACATAAGAGCCTTTTCACTAAATATAAAATACATGAAATATGTTTAATTACGGTACAAATAAAGGTTGTACATAGAAAAGTGTATGTACCACAAGTTGTAGTATATATACTGTATTATATATATTTTAAAATTATTAAAGAGATCTAACAGTGGAATTGTATTTCATATTATGTGGCTGGTTTAAGTTCTGTCATAAATGCCTTTTGAAAAGTAAGACAAAGTATAACAACTTAAATTATCACAGATGTAATGCAAATGTTATATTAAAATTATAACTTCAAATAAAAAAATGCTTAACAGTAAGTTAGAAGTATAGTCTGGTAATTTCTACAAATATTTGTGGGTAGTCCTGTTGATGTTTATAGTCTTGCTATGCTTATATATGGATCACAATCGGAGTTGTCATGATTACACATGCAGTAGCTAACAAAAGTGTTGGCACCCTTAACTAAGTAGATCATTCAAGATGCTTTTTTTTTATTATTGAATTGTTGTCAAAAGTGGTTAACATTAAGGTTGCGTATAAGCCTTTGTGTTTAGATGACTTTGTACAGTTATTTCATGCACTGCTTTGCCAGATGTTTCTTTAAATCCTTGGCTGTTAATGGTGGTGTTTTTTGCGAGCTGCTCGAACAATTCTACAAGCTGGCAACAAGGGAAAGACCTCGTGACAGCCTGGAGAGACAGCTGACTGGAGGAAAGAGACCCCATTGGGGCTGGCAAGGGTTAGCTACCCTTGTCGGCAGTATCCAGCTCTGTGTTTACAGGATGCTGGAGACACCGCCAAGGCTTCAAAGAAATTAAACAGGAAAATACCCTAGAGTCTGCGAGAGCGGGGCGGAAGATGACTCAACGTTGGACAACACGGTTAAGGACTTAGGAACGGAAACGGATATGAGTATAGAGAGTACTTCACAAAAGACTAGTTCAAGATCTGCAGTTAGCAAAGACATGGAACTCCAGGTTTGTGTCTGCGGCTGGAGCAAGGCGACAACAGTCAGGGTTTGAAGATTCATCAAGGGAGAATGAAATGCTTGAGGGAGAAGGGACAAGGGCCTCGCATTGATCAGTACTTCTTACGAAGTCAGTCAAGTCAGTCGAATGAAATCCAGCGACAGGAAGCAAACCACAGTTCGCAGGATATCAGCACCCTGTCATAGATGTGAGGAGGACTTGCATGGACACAGTTAGTGATGAACCTAATGATCCTTGTGAACCGGGCAGACAAACCAGCGTAAGAGAAAAAGAACCTCAACGGGCACAAGCCTGGAGTTAAATGGCCAAGAGCTTGTGAGAAAACTGCATGGGACACAGTAAACACAGATCTCTGCTTTGCATTGGAAAGGTTAAGTGGAACAGTTGAAAAGAAATTGGATAAATTTGGGGACATCATCTACATATGGAAGCGAGAGGTTTGGAGTTGAAAAAAGGAAGGAAAAAGTACAAACTATTCCTGGAAAGTCTAGGCGGCAGCAGGAGATTGAGCAGCTTAGTTAGAGAAAGGAGACAGCTGAGGAAGCAATGGAGAAGAGCAGAAGAAAGTCAGAAGGAGGGACTCAATCTCTTACAAGGGTCATAAAACATAAGCTTGCAACATTGCGCAGAGCTGAGCGCCTACGGAAACGCTACAAAAAGAAGGAGCGTCGCGAGAACTAACTTTATAAAGACCCATTCAAATTTGTAAAGAAGTTATTCACCAGTGAGAAGAATGGCACACTAAAAGCATCTAAGTTTGAGTTGGAGAGATATTTGGAGGAAGCATACAGATTCAAAAGGCAGGGCCTATGTCAATTCCTTCAGACATCCCACCTATCAATCCACCAGAATACCAAATGGAGGACTGTGCACCTAAGTGGAAAGAAGTAGAGCAAGCTGTGAAAAAAGCAAGGGCTTCATCATCTCCAGGGCCTAATGGAGTTCCGTGCAGAGTGTACAAGAGCGCTTCAGGAGTTCTCTGAATCCTGTGGAAACTGATGAAAGTAGCATGGGAAAAACAGGTTGTACCAAGAGCATGGCGCCGAGCAGGTGGAGTCTTTATACCTAAAGAAAAAGATTCTAGCAGCATCAGTCAGTTTCAGCCCTATTTCCTATTAAGCGTAGAAGGCAAGATTTTCTTCAGCATTATTGCTCAGAGATTGTCAACTTACCTATTAAAGAACTGCTTCATTGACACTTCAATACAAAAGCGGGCATTCCAGGTTTCCCAGGATGCTTAGAACACATCAATGTGATCTGGCAACAAATTCAATCAGCTAAAAAGGAGAGGAAGGAGCTCCATGTGACATTCCTGGATTTGGCTAATGCATATGGTTCAGTGCCACATGAACTTCTTTGGGCAGCATTTGATTTTTTCAGTGTACCAATGACAATAACAAATCTAGTCAAAGCCTACTTTGGAGATTTGCAATTTAGTTTCTCAACTTCAGAATTCAGCACTACATGGCAATGCCTAGAAGTTGGAATAATGGCAGGATGCACCATTTCTCCACTGGCTTTTACCATGGCAATGGAAGTAATCATTAGGGCATCAAAATGGGTAGTGGGAGGAGAGCTTGGCTTCTGGAATGCGACTACCACCAATTCGAGCATACATGGATGACATGACAACCATGACTACAACAGTAGCCTGCACTAATCGGTTATTGGGCAAATTAACCAATAACATTGAATGGGCACGAATGCAATTCAAGCCCACTAAATCAAGGAGCATCTCTATAATTAAAGGTAAAGTAGTAGATAAAACGTTCTTCATTAATGGTGAGGCAATACCAACAGTGTCTGAGAAGCCAGTGAAGAGCCTTGGGAGATGGTGCGACGGGGATCTAAAGGACACAGTTCGTGTGGGAGAAGTTAGACAACAAGCTGTGGAAGGGTTGAAGAGCATAGACAGCAGCGCTTTACCAGGCAAACTAAAACTCTGGTGCTTTCAGTTTGGCCTACTGCCACGGCTGCTGTGGCCACTGACTGTGTACGAGGTTTCTTTGACAACAGTAGAGAAGCTGGAAGCTTTAATCAGTTCACACATCAGGAAATGGTTGGGAGTTCCACGCTGCCTCAGCAGAGTGGGACTTTATGGTAAAGGAATACTGCAGCTACCTGTCTCCGCTCTAACCGAGGAGTTTAAGTGTGCCAAGGTCCGACTGGAAATGACATTAGTAGAGTCACGCGACAAATGCGTAAGGGAGGCAGCACCTGTGTTGAAAACTGGAAGAAAGTGGGCGGCAAAGAAAGCTGTGGAGGATGCAAAGGCTGCCCTTCGAATTGGTGATATCATGGGGCAAGTTCAGCATGGAAGAGGGGGTCTTGGTCTCAGTTCAGCTCCTCCTACATGGCACAAGGCAGCCCCAGCGCAACGGAGGAAGCTTGTAGTCAACGAGGTGCAAAAGCAGGAGGAGAGGATGAGGTGTATAAAGGCCATTTCCCAGGGCAAGCAGGGAGAATGGATGAGATGGGAGAGTGTGGAACAACATAAGATTGGCTGGCAAGACCTATGGTCAATGGAACAGAGCAGGATCAGCTTCCTTATAAGGTCAACATATGATGTTCTCCCATCACCACAGAACCTAAACCTCTGGGTAGGAGAGGATCCCTCATGTCCTTTGTGTTCATCACCTGCAACATTAAGGCACATTTTGACAGGATGTAAGGTGGCTCTTAGCCAGGGACGGTTTACTTGGCGCCATGACCAGGTGCTGCGATGTTTGGCCTTAGCATCGGAAGACAAGCGTAACATGACCAATAAGTTGCCACCTGTTCCATCAAAACATTACACACAAAGACAACATTCCTCCGCCCAGGAGAGCAACCACCAAGAAAAGGTGTTAAAACCAATCCTCGCCCAGGACAACTGGAAGCTGCTAGAGACTGGAAAATGCTGGCGGATGTTGGTCAACGGCTTATTTTTCCACCTGAGATTGCCACCACAAACCTTCGACCAGATATTGTCTTGTGGTCTGGATCAGCACGCCTTGTTTACCTGGTGGAGTTAACAGTGCCATGGGAGGATGCTGTAGATGAGGCGTATGAGAGGAAGAAACTGCGGTATGCTCAACTAGCCACTGAAGCGGAACAGCGAGGATGGAGAGTCTGGGTTTACCCAGTGGAAGTGGGATGTCGAGGATTTGTGGCACACTCTACAACCCGGTTTCTCAGAGATGTCGGATTCAATGGCCAAGAGTTGCGTCGCACAGTGAAGAACTTATCTGAAGCAGCAGAGAGGAGCAGCAACTGGCTGTGGTTGAGACGGAAAGATTCTGGCTGGGGATCTCAAGCACAATAGAAAGAAAGAAAGGCTGATATACAGGTAAGTAAGCTGGGCTGAGTTGAGTGGGGGACGGAGGGGGTGATGCTGGGATGCCAGAATCACCGTCGAGCCCTCTTGAGGTGTCGTGGGCTAGTCGACGAAACACCGAGGATGGAAGGTGCCCACTTGAAGACCCCAGAGATGTACCCTACTTAGCTCAATCCAGGCGGTTGTCATGCTGATGCGCTGGGGAGACCGCACTATGGTTGATCCCGGAGCCAGCATCGCAGCCGTTGTGTGTGCTGATGCGCTAGGGAGGCAAAATAAGCTGATCCCTGGAGCCAGCATTACACTTCAGCCATCAACACCAGACAGAAGGATATCTACATCATCATATGGAAGGAAGCGCAAATGGATGGAGACACATATGGATCACATTAGTTTACTGTGAAGCTACGTCTTAGTTGGTGCTTATCTTGGCGAGAGCCAAGTTCAAATCAGCATGAAGTTTTAACATCTACTCTCATGTAATGGAAATCTATAGTCGTAATGTTCCTGGCACGTCCACTTCTTTACATCGTTTCAGTTGAATTAGTCTTCAGATACTTCTTGATTATTGTGGATTTTCGTATTACAATTTTTTTCCACACAACGCTCTTTATCGATTCCCCTGCTGCTGTAGTAGTTACTGTACCAAGTGGTTTTCTCACATCTAGATCCAACTCCTTTGTTTGACCATGCTGTGCTATGTGGACAAACTACTTTGCTTCAGTTTATGTGCGTGTTATTATTAATGTTTCACAGCTAATGATTTTTATAATATTGCTAAATTGATAAGTATTGGTTTCTAATTGATGAACAGTGTTTTAAATTGCTCAATCAAGATAAATCCTTAACTTACACAGACTTTAATTGAAAACGTGCCAAAAAGTTTGTGATCTACAAATATTGTTATTTACTCCAATAGGGCAGTATGATTAATATAGGTTATACAGTAGCTTTATTGTATATTGTGAGAAATATTTAGGGAATGTCAAAAATTGAGTTAAATGAATGAACAAAAGGTTTAATCTTTAGCAATGTTCATGCGTGGTCTTGCACTAAATCTACAAACAAATTTATCTTAGTTTAACCATTTAACTTGTCATAAAAACTGCAGTAAGTAATATACCCTCATTGTATATGTTGTCACTTTCTACAGTGTTTGTGTCATCCTGGAATGGAGCCTGTCATTTCTCAAAGCAGAGTTGCAGATTGGTTGTTGTTTCTGATACTTAGCTGTAGAAAGTTCCTTTGTTATCAGTAATACTGTATATACATTTGTTAAATATGTATGAAGCCAAATTATATCATATGCAATAAAATACAAATGTTTCTACCATAACTTCGAACACTCAAAAGTACAAATTTGGAACTAGAAGCAATGTGATTGTTAACAATACATATTGTCCCTGACTTTAGTGTGTATAATTTAGGCTCTTAGCTAATTAAGCATACAGGATGTCAGACTTGTGTAAATGCTATAGTAGAAGTCAATCTAGATCTGAGCTGTCCAGTCTTAGTGCTGGTGAACCCTTAACAGAGCACTGCATGGTGAGCAGAAATCTGAACTCAATCATTTTAGTGAGTTGTGTATCAGGTGTAGTAGTCAGAACCAGAAAGACATTCACAAAAAAGACACAACATGTTGAAAAATGTAACAAACTTTATTTTCTGTATTCTTCACAATAAAATGAAGAACATGATTAGATTGCATATTTCCATTGTAAAGTGTTATCCAGGACTTAATGTGTAAGCAGTAGTGGAAAAAAAAAGCACTATACTGTAGGTCAGCTTTGGTAAAAAGCCCCCTCACCACGTCAAGGTTCTGACCTATGGAGTGGGGTGTTAGGAGCAGGTTTAAAATGACATTACCAATTTATAGTGACATATGTTATCAGTAAATCATATGGCCATTTCATACTCTTAACTTTAATATTATGTAATTGTCTAATATCAGTGAATAGGAATGGAAATTAAATTTCAAATTAAAGCATAACATGTACTGTCTGAAACATGTCCATGTAGAATGTGAAGTTGTTTATTCCTTCAGAATTACATCTACTGTACTTTTATGTCATGCTACACCCACCTTATTTGGCACAATTTCACTTTAAATACAGTGAATCAGCACCTCCCCAGCTGGTTCACAATAACTACATTAAACAAGGTGGGTGTTATAACTGACATCCAATTTACTTTTGATATCTCTGCCCCGGAAATACTCAAGTCAGGCAATAATTCAGTAGCTCAGAAACTAAGACTACCATACCAATTAAAATGAAAGATTAGAAATAATCAAATTTAAGTGCTAAAGCATCTACAATATTTCTCCAAATCAACAGGTCTCAATACAGAATCGGTCTGAAAAAAAAAAATCTTGAAAATAAGTATTTTGTGCGCTCATCAAAAATAAACACTGGCGATAATGAGCCCTATTACCAATGCCCTACTGTACATATGTAAATAGCTATAAATTATGGTAATGTTGCTTGATAGGCATTACCAATTTTACTGTTAGTAAAATATACCAAGCTGGAATGCTTAGTATAAAAATTACAAAAAAAATATATACAGTAAAAAACTAAATAATACACCTGTTACACCTTTACCATACTTACCCATGTGTAACTCTGCAAATGGAGCACATAAAACTCCTCCATACTTATGAGGTCATCTGGCTGTAGATCTTCGCACTGGCCATGGAACCATTCCCCACTCCTCCCGCATTCCACCATCAGCTCCAGTGCAATCTGGTATGGTGTCCTGCATGTGCTTTACACCTCCACATCACAGCAATTTACCTCTGGAGTAAGAGATCAGGGATATACAGGTACTTACTGACAGATAAAACAAAGGAAAGATAATATTACAATAAATACTTCAATGAGTGGAGGTTTTTAAATGAATGTTTTTAAAAAGAATGAGCTAAAACCTATTCAAAAGAATTAGAAAAGCATTCATTGTGATACTATCCTTGAAAAGACCACTGACACTACCGACATGTTATGGAAAACTATCTCTGCCCTTTTTATACTGGTCATTTCTTAGAAACACAGACTCCTAAGTTATGTAACTTTTAGATATTTCTTTTTTCTTTCTTTAATACAAATTCTGTTTTCTGGTACTTTTTAAAAACCTTTTCTTCATATGCATGTATAAATACTCAAATCAGGCAATAATTCAGTAGCTCAGAAACTAAGACTCTCGTACCAATTAAAAATGAAAGCTTAGAAATAATTAAAACAAATTAATTAAAACAAAAACTATTCAAAGAGAGAATTACAGTACATTTTGTTCAGATTGATTAATGATTGTTGTAATTATTGTCAGCTTTAATACAGAAATTAATGGGCTGAATGCTTGTGGTTAGCAATTTGACTTATTTGGAAAACATACAATACTCAAGGTAAATGTGTGCTTTGGACTCACATGACCTTGATGCTTATTCAACATACAGTGCTTTGCCTAGATACATATTTTTTTCTAGTATAATAGCGCTGTGAATGATTGCCCTCATTTTAAATGCTGTATAAATTTTTTCCCCCAGCACAGTCCCTGTGTTTTACACCCCAATCTCATTATAATGTTGCCCATGGTACAGTAGCTGAGCATTTTGCACATAATAATGAGGAGTGTGATAATGAAGGCAGTTTAAAGGGAATTAATGCAGCTGGGAGTCAAAGTGGAACAGGCTTCAAACTGTGTGTGTGTGTGTGTGTTTTATGTACATGCAGAATTACTTGCACAGTGGAGCTTAACTTCTCAGAATTGAGTAAATGTCCATCAATTCCGGCTTTCTACTTAAATGATGACTAAGCTACTAATTTCCACTGATTTTCAATATAGACGGTTACACATGGATTTGTCAGCTTTGTACTTCAATGGCAGACTTGAACCAACAAAAGTGTGACATTTATATCACATCGCAAGCATACGGACCTGGGGGGGGGGTGGGATTATCAGCACTTTTTTAAAAACAAAAATGTTTATTTCTTTATTGGAAAAATTAAACAAAATGCCTCATTTTGAGTGATGTTTTTTGTGTTTGTTTCATTACATTTTTTAAAATAATTTAAGGAAAAGTGCTTTTTTTATCACAGTTAGCACTAGTAATGTAATTTACCAAAAAAAGCGACATGTAGAATACACACACACACACACACACACGTCTGAATTGTATGGAAGGCCATCCGGGTAAAAAATACATTATTTAGCACGTTTCAAATATTTATTACACGTATATATTTGGACCAATCAGAATACATAAAATAGTACATGCTCTAAATAAATGTAAATGAACTACCGGTACGCATTTTCTACGTAGGGGCTTGTAATTTTACACTAGTACCTACGTAGGGGCATTTTACAGTCATGCAACGCAATTACAAGAGTAGCCAATCACCTTCGGGATAGCGTATTTTTTTTTATTTCAGACATGAAATATGCTTAAAAAAATCAAGAATAAGGAAAATTGCAAATCATGGCCTTGAGAGATTTTCTTCTACGGTGCAAATATAGATTTGCTGAGTGCTGCCGACTTCTTGAGACAGACAATGTTGACCGTGACATGGTTCAGTTTGTATTAACAAGGTACACAATCGTTTTGTTTTATTTTTTAATTACATTTATTTCAGTTTTACACTTTAAATATTGAGTTACCACAGCTAATATTAGATTCAATGTCAGATATTTTAACACTTGTTTAAAATTACATATTAGTTACCACTGAATTAAAACGATTTCTAAGGGGGTATTCACACTGGGTTCATTTCAAACGTCCTCAGTTCGGTTCGTTTGCTTTGAAACAATGTATCAATGTGCTCGCGGTTCACACTTGCCTCGTGTACAAACGTACTGAGTTCGTTTTGAAAATTAACTGGGGCTCGTTTTCGTGGTTCACTTCTGTGTTTTCCCAGGACTCAGTTCACTTGTGTTCATATTGAAATAATCAAGTGAACTTGTTTTTTATTAATAAGACCATTGGATGTTTACATTTTCTGGCATTGCTTCTTCACACTATGTAAATATTTAAATACAATAGTAGTACAGTACCCTAGTGTATATACTGTTTAATGTTTTGCTTTTTTTTTCATTTCTATAAAATCCTTGTATATTGAAAAAAAACTATGGTATTGTAATAATAACAACATATATACAGTGCCTTGCATAAGTATTCACCCCCCTTGGACTTTTCCACATTTTGTAGTGTTACAACCTGGAATTAAAATGGATTTAATTAGGATTTTTTGTCACTGATCTACACAAAATAGTCCATAATGTCGAAGTGGGGAAACAAATCTACATATTTTTCAAAATTATTTACAAATAAAAAACTGAAAAGTCTTGATTGCATAAGTATTCATCCCCTTTGCTGTGACACCCCTAAATAAGTTCTGGTGCAACCAATTGCCTTCAGAAGTCACATCATTAGTTGAATGGAGTCCACCTGTGTGCAATTAAAGTGTCACATGATCTCAGATTAAATACACCTGTTTCTGGAAGGCCCCAGAATTTGTTAGAGAGCATATCTAAACAAACAGCATCATGAAGACCAAGGAGCTATCAAAACAAGTCCGGGATAAAGTTCTGGAGAAGCACCAATCAGGGTTGGGTTATAAAAAAATATCCCAAACTTTGAACATCCCCCGGAGCACCGTTAAATCAATTATTAAAAAATGGAAAGAATATGGCACAACCGCGACTCTGCCTAGAGAAGGCCGTCCACCAAAACTCAGTGACCAGGTAAGGAGGGCATTAGTCAGAGAGGCAACCAAGAGGCCAATGGTAACTCTGAAGGAGCTGGAGAGATCCACAGCTGAGATGGGAGAAACCGTCCATGGGACAACTATAACCCGGACGCTCTACAAAGCTGGGCTTTATGGAAGAGTGGCGAGAAGAAAGCCATTGCTGAAAAAAACCCATATCAAATCCTGTTTGGATTTTGCCATACGGCATGTGGGAGACACAGCAAACATGTGGAAAAAGGTTCTCTGGTCTGATGAGACCAAAATTGAACTTTTTGGCCTTAGCGCAAAACGCTATGTGTGGCGCAAAGCCAACACTGCTCATCACCCTGAGAACACCATCCCCACGGTGAAGCAAGGTGGTGGCAGCATCATGTTATGGGGATGCTTTTCATCGGCAGGGACTGGGAAACTGGTCAGGATTGAGGGCAAGATGGATGGAGCCAAATACAGGGAAATTCTAGAGGAAAACCTGTTTCAGGATCCAGATGTGCAAAGCTGGTAGAGACTTACCCAAAAAGACTCACAGCTGTAATTGCTGCCAAAGGTGCTTCTACCAAGTATTGATTCTGGGGTGAATACTTATGCAACCAACACATTACTTTTTTTTTGTTTAATTAACTTTTGTGTCACAATAAAACATATTTTGCACCTTCAAAGTGTTAAGTATGTTGTGTAAATCAAATGGTAAAAATCCCAATTAAATCCATTTTAATTCCAGGTTGTAACACTGCAAAATGTGGAAAAGTCCAAGGTGGGTGAATACTTATGCAAGGCACTGTAAAGGAATGTTTTTTTAGGGATATAGCTCCTCGTGTAAAACATTAGCATAGAGTGTGTACAGCGATAAATAAATGGTATTTAATTTAATTTATGCAAGACAACAGCGAACATGTAATTCATACCTGGGAAATATTTAGCAAACACTGAGACTCACATCCTACTGTATAGCATTGTTTTCTTTCTTTAAGTTTACTAAATCAAAATCAGGAACATATAATTTAGAAAAAAAAATCAGGTCCTTTTTTTAATACAATATTTTGTATTTAAGGTTTTTTGCAGCACTGGTAAACATATTTACGTACGCACCAAGCGTAACTTTGCCCAAACAGACGTTTGTTAAAAACTGGACAACGAGCCAAAAACTGAATGTTTAACTTAAATACTGTACTATATTGTATAATAAAGTTTGTACTTGCACACTCCCTCGCACAACATCGTATACAGTAATCCACATGCAGCTGTATTTTCTGCAAATGTGATTTTTTTTTCCAATGTCAGTGATGAATCATGAAATCATTCAACATGAACTTGAACAATTCTACAAAAATAAACAAAACAGTTTTGTTTTTTTGTTTTAAAAAAAAAAAAGAGGTTATAGCAATCACACCAGCCAACCGGAGCCACGGTAATTTTAATAAATTCCCAGGTATGTTGATATTACAGTGAATACGTTGGGTTTTGTCAGTGATTTTTATTTTTCCCCCGATGTCCATATTACTCATCTGGACATTCTGTACAGCCAAATCTTTTAAAGCAGCACGCAGAAACAAAACATTGAATGACGTTTGTACTAAAGCAGGGTTAGCTGCTGCAGGGAATTCTCAAACATTTTAAGAACCGTGACAGCAGAACGCATATAAATACTTGGGACTGTAGTTAGTAAGTTTACTCCTGAGGGAAAAAAAAACATTTAGGGAATTAAACATGAAATGTACTGCAGCTTACTAGGGATGTGCTTTTGGTACATTTCATATGAATGTTTAAATGCTGCACGTCTCAGCGCTTAAACTTTTAAATCATATCTACACACACACACATACACACTCTTTATATTACATTATGATGTATACTGACAGCCCTGGTTAGTATTTTCTAAGCAAAGAAACCCTAAATAAGCAAATAATGTTTTAACATCGTTAAGACTTAACTACAAAGTTAAAAAAAAAAAGAAAAACCTTTACAAACCAAAGTATATTTAAATTAGGACTGTCACTCGATTCAAATCTTTTATTGGTTAGCCTAATTTATGGGCATTAGTTGATTTAACCGGTAGATTCACATTTTTAATAAAGGTAACAATCTTATAGTGGCTGTCCTGCATGTAATACAAAAAATCAATAGAATCTAAACAAAAAAAATTAGCCCAATGGGAATTTGGTCTTTTTAAAAACATTTGTATTATTATTATTATCTTAGTAAATATCTCTCTTTGTATTTGTACTGCACTATTGAGATGTTCCTGTGCTGGCCCTGTGGGCACAAAGTGAATAACCTAACCAATTTTTTTTTTGTATTTTTTTATTTTTATTACATTATATTCAAAGAACAAAACAAAACCAATAATACTAAAAAAAACCCAAAAAAAACCTACAGCTTACATGTGTTACAGAATCCATCAAATGCACAGATTCTAATACATTGTTATATTAACGCTACTGGGCAGGGATTGGTGCCACAAATGGGGAATCCATTTTTTTTTTTTTAAATATCCTCTTCTGTTGACAAATTACATAGATATCAAGGAATTATTATTATTATTTTTTTAAACAAACGATTTCCATAAAAGTGTACTGGTAAATTTAAAGCCTATACATAATTTATTTACACTTATGCGTTCTCTGAATTAATACTGAACAGAAAACCTCCTTTTAAAATCGTGTTACACATATTCACAGGGATGTCAGTCTCCACCTGGATCGTTCTGTTTATTATGGATGTTTGCTTTTTACTGCCATCACTAACTCCATCCACGGTAATTTCTGAATGTTTTCATTTCAAATGGTGTGTGTGTTTTTGTGGTGTGGCAATTTTGTTTGGAATAATTACTTGCATACCACGGTTCTCTCGTCCGGTTCCTCAAAATACTTCCAAACATGCCTCGTTCCTTTGTTTAGAGATGCCATTTTATTAAAAAGATATAACAACCGTCAGAAGAAACGCTTGTCATTAACTTTCTAACCCCATGTGAACTGGATACCATACCACGCCTACTACATTTGCAGAGCTTTTTGAGATGTTATAGTAATAAAATAATGACTTGGATTGCATTATTGAGGAGTTTGGTGATTAAAACGAGTGATCAGGAGATGATTTATCAGTATGCACGACTATGAAGAGGTATGTGAAAAATACAGCGAACAAGGAGTGGGGCGGGGCTGGAGATGCAGTACTGAGTGTCCTGTTGTTACGCAGTGCCTTTTAAACCTGTTTTACTGTGAAAAAAAATTCTTTTAAACAGTGCGTGTGAAAATAAATTGAACCTGACGCGCCTGAGATGTGCTGAATAAATTGACCGCAAAGGGTTAAAGCGACACCAGTGTGAATGATGATGCAGTAAAATATATATATTTCAATTCGAAAAGAGTTCACTGAATTATCACAAACAGCCGTCGAAATGTCTCAACATATCCTCAATGTATCTGTGTGAAACAGGGTTTTCTTCGCTTATTTACATTAAGAACAAGTACAGAAATCGCTTGAATGTAGAGACAGATCTGAGGTTGAAACTCTCCAAAATCAAGCAGGCTCACTGAGGTAAATATGACTCATTAGGTGTTCTTTTATATTCAAGTTTATTAAGTATTTAAATAGTGGTACTGTGCTATGTTGCTTTCTGTCTTCAGAAAAATGTTATTGTATGTTGGGAAAATCATCTTTTTATAAATACTGTACTGTTTATTAGAGGGGGGAAGTGCAGATGGGGCATGCATCTCGGAAGGGGGGCGCAACAAAAAAAGTTTCGGAGCCTCTGTCCTATAAGGACTGGGTGTTGCCTGGGGTATCGATGACTGTGTAAGACACTGAATTGCTATACTGTTGGCCTAGAGCAGGAAATGCTGCTAAGCCTGAGTGAAGTCAAGCGGCACATTATAAGAATTGTATTGCCATGTTATTGTAGCTGATAGAATATAATTATCTCCTAGAGCAGGGCTTCCCAAACCTGGTCCTGGGGACCCCCAGTATCTTCTGGTTTTCATTCCAACTGAGCTCTCATTTACTTAACTACATGTAAACCCTTAATTGAACTAATAATTTGCTTAATTATACCTTTTTAATTATTCTCAGCTTCTAAGAATTTGCAGATTTAAAGTTATAAAATATTACAGTTAACTTGAAATCACAAGCTGTTTAAGAACTGAAAACAATTAAAAAGGCATAATTAAGCAAATTATTAGTTCAACTAAGGGTTCAGTTAAGTAGAGAGCTCAGTTGGTAAACTGTGTGCAGGTGCAAGAATGCAGCAGTGATCAATGAACAGACGGACGACAATAATCCAGGTGCAATGATATTTTATTTGTAAATCCAAAGTTTGATGACAAACGGCAGTAAACAATAACAATGAGAACAGGCAATACGGCGGCGTGTATTGCTCTGTTGTTAATCCCCGGGTTGGTCCTGTAATAATAATAATAATAGTCCTGTTCCTAAACACCCACACGTAACACAAAACACAAACACAAGTCCACAGTGCGTGCTAAAGTGCTTGTGTTGTAAATACAGTTATGTGTGAAATAATGTGCAGTGATGTCCGTGTAAGTGCTGGCCTTTGGCGACAGCTCCGGATCGTGTTCAGCCGTCTAATAACCACAAACAAGTGTTTCTTTAGACACGACAAAACAAAACAAATAAAAAACTCACGATTATAATACACGGTCTCCTTCCGTTTCAGCTTTAACCATACAAAGGAACAGATCACTTCGCTATGCCCCCATTTTGTACCATCAATCATGACCCCTTGGTTAACTAGTGCAACCGCTCCTTCAATCCGTGGCTGCCACGTCGTTTTGTGTATCGTAGCTCTGCCCCCTTTCTAGATGCCCGACTTCCTTCGATCCCTGGGAATGAATTGTCTGGCCATCCAGTCCAGGGCACTCTGTTCCCATTACACAGCACCCTCACAGGTCGGGCGAGAGATTTATCACCAAGAATCATTCTGTCTCTGTCACAGTCTCATATGGTTTAAAAAAAAAAACAACACAAAATTACGTTTGAGATCTGCAAGCATCCTCTATAAGACAGCTTTAGCTTTTACTCTGTTTTATGTCTCTGTTTTACGTAGTTGAAACACCTCCTGTAAGAACACTTGCAGAAGTCATTCATAACCTTTTGTTTGTGGTAGTAGGAAATAAATATCACAGAGAAATGCAAATTGCCTTTAGAGAACAAACTTTGTGTTTTGTTTTTAGAAAATGCATTTTTTAAAAATGTGTGAGGTAACACAGCTTTGGGTATAGGGGTTGTGGGAGAAATTCGTAGTTGTAATTAAATGTACTTTTATAAAATGACATTTGAAATCTTAAACTAAGGGAGATGCTGCAATGTTAATTAAGTTTGTCTTCCCCCTTCCTTCCCCCCCTTAATTCTCTAGGTCTACTTCAAAGGACTAGGTATTAGTAACAGAGGGTCATTGTAACAGGGGAGATCTGGACTGACTATCTGGCACATGCATGGTACTGCAGGTAGAGGGCAGCAGTCTCGTAGGATCCGCCTGTCGGTCATGGCAATGACACGGAGAGGTGGGGATGAGGATGTGTGGGCTTTCCCTCTCTGAGTGGCTGAGAGGCGGGCCTTGGGAGATTGCTCGGCCCATAAAAACTGCGCTTGGTTGTGCATTGGGGTGGCCGTGTTTGGGAATACACAGTGACGCTGACAGAAGACATCAGTTTAAAAACAAGGACCAGGCAAGCCTGGCTGGGGAAAACAGCCTGCCTTAAAATAATTTAAAGAAAAATAGAAGAAATAATTACGTACCCGAGGGGACGTTTTTAGTTGTACGGGGAACTCTGGCCACCCCAGTGTATAGGATAACTGTGTGGTCCAGTGGTTAAGGAGGCTGTGTGGTCCAGTGGTTAAAGAAACGGGCTTGTAACCAGAAGGTCCCCGGTTCAAATCCCATCTCAACCACTGACTCATTGTGTGACCCTGAGCAAGTCACTTAACCTCCTTGTGCTCCGTCTTTCGGGTGAGATGTAATTGTTAGTGACTGCAGCTGATGCATAGTTCACACACCCTAGTCTCTGTAAATCGCCTTGGATAAAGGCGTCTGCTAAGTAAACAAAATAATAATAATAATAACTGAGCGTAGGTCGGAGGCCCGTTCTGACCGGCTTAGCGGCAGTGGGGGCACTGTGTAAGCAGCACTTTTGTTTGTAGTTTTATTACTGTGTTTTATTTTCCCTTTTTCTTTCGCCTTTTGTTTTCATTATTATTTTCGAGCACTTGTATGTGCAGTGGACTGTGTACCTGTATTGATAACCACATGGTCCTGTTTACTGTTGCCAATATTCAGGCCACAGACAACAGCGCCCTCTGCGGGTAAAAATAAATCAGTGCGCCTGAGCGGTGTTACAAATAAAGTTCTGTCTCCTTTGTGTCAGTGAATTGCCCACCACCCTTCCACAGTCATAAATATTTAAATTGTGGAATAGTTGAGATTACCTGCTGTGCTGATCTTTACAGTCTGGTCTAAACAAACAAAGCTTAAGAATGTCTGTCCAAAAAACCAGTACGAGGTGCCATGACTTTCTCCCATGAAATTAATGGTTACTATGAAATATTAAACATTTAGTGAATAGAAATTACTAATTTCCTTATTCTAAAAATTAATGGAAAAACAAACGAGGGTATAATATTAACTTGTTTAACAATCTCAAGGTTTTAGATTTACTAAAACTAGGAGATTGAAACGTAACATAAGTAAAACTTAATTTTAGTAACTAATCTTGTGGACTCAAGTTTAAGAGTTGTTTAAGTATGTTTTCCCAATAAAATTTTAATGTTTATTGTGTTTTCATGAAGTTTAAAGTGAAAAAATGCATAAATTATGTTACTTTAATTATTGTATAACGTGTTTAGATGCTTGTAACACAGTCACTGTACGTAAAGTGCACAAAGCCTGCGTGCTTATGAAAATATTTGTTTACATGTTTTATTCCTGCTTGTGTCTATACTTATAATTCTGATTTCTAACTTTTAATAAGAAATAGGACATTTGTAGTTTTATATTTAAATATTAATCACATAATGGAGGCGTCATCCTGTGTAATTAACATTAACTAATATGTTTGTATATTACCAACAGAGTGGGGGGTGGCCTAGGATGTTGAGGTATTAATGTTAAATATTGTATCTTCATAAATATGCACTAGAGGGTCACTGTTGATAAGAGGCAGGCATGAAGCTGAGGCTTTGTGGATGGTACAGAGACCGCCGTATGGTTGAGTACCCTACGTGAAGAGATTTAATTACGCTGCTACGCCTCCGCCCTCCTTTGTTATTTAATTTCCCTTCCCCCATTGTGAGGACAGTGCTTCTCTACTAGAAAGCAGTTCATCAGAAGGCTAACCCATAATAGACACATAGCTTAACAACTGATTTAGGTGTATGGCTTTTAACACAAAGCCATTATAAAACGCTCCCCAAAAAGTAATGGTCAGCGCAGTGTTAAAGTGTGGAATGAACTCGGCTACAGTGCTTTAGGTTGCTTACACTTTAACATGAGCAAGACTGTAATTTCAAGCAGCACCTGCCCTTCGACACTCCAGATGGGTTTCTTGCTACTGTTGACAGCCTGCTGAGAGAACTTTGTTCTCATTTCAATCTGTCATTTATTTTTCTTTTGACTTTTTTCCACCTGCTCCTTTTGTCCATTCCCTAATTGTAGTCTTTCATTTAAACTGTTTCTTTCAGCTATTTAGTTTGGAATGAAATGCAGTACTAGAACTACAATTGTGTTCATCTAGCCCTGGTGCGTGCTACATACAGTATGTTACATTTCTGAAGGGTGGGAGGGTGGAGTGGAAAAATAAAGATTAAACTTTTTTTAAACAAGGCTGGTTTAGAAAATGGATTGGGTTATAGCATACAATAGGCCTATATTTAGAAAACTGAACAAGCTGTCCTTGTGTTTAACACAAAAATGTGTTTAATTATTCTGGTTCAATTTCCTTAATGGTAACTAATACATACTGAGGACATGCCAATACACCATGATCTCTGTAACATTAAGGACTAAATGATACGCTAAGCCAGGGGTGGCCAAACTTCCTGACCCTATGAGCCGCATACCAACATTTTCATAATGCAGACAGCTGCCAGACATTTTGAATATAGTACAACCTCGCTATAACGCCCTTCATTATAATGAATCTTAAAGAACCTGGCTCCTGGATCCCAAATAAAAAATAAAATAAAAAAGATAATATAAACACACACTGTCAACATCCCGGTCTGTACGCACGGGATGCCACCTCCACAGTGAAGTCAACTCTGTTGTCTTAATAAAAAGCGTGCGCTGTGTAACTATTCCTCCGAAACAAAGATCATTTTATGTTGCAACAAAGCTGGAAACTATATTGGTCGTTTGAAAACAGCAGTAATGCAGGCATATCTCTGTCGTGAATATAGGTTGTCAAAAAGCACTCTGTTTTTTGGCTTGTTCAGCAACCATGCAGCAAAGCAAAATTGATTAAAGAAAAAAAAAACTACACAAAAAACTTGAGGATCTGATGAACTTTTCATGTCAAACGTTTCATGTCGGGTTGATTTGGAATAAAAGCTCAGTTTGGGATTCTTGAATGTTGGATTAAGATTTGGTGCACTTTGAAAAGATTCATGTCAGATTGATTTTGAATAAAAGTTTAGCTTCAATTCAGGATTTATGCTTTTTGTACTGCGTTTTAATTCTTTAATGAATAGGATAAAGCAAAGGCAGAATAATGAGATGAACAGGTACATGTAATTCTACTTTTATTAGCAATCTCATCTCATTAACTTATTCCAACAGTTTATTGTTCATTTTGATTGTCCTTTCGCTATAAAGAACCCCTCGATATAACAAACAAAAGGCTTTTCAGTTATTATGAAGCAAAATACCATAACTGCCCTCATTTCAGCAAAAAAACACCACATAAAAAGACACATTTTTGTAAGGATTCTTTTTGACAAGCTGTTCCCTTGAAGATCTGAATGCTAGGTTTAAAAAGAAAAACTGCTGCGTGTAGCAAATACTTTTGAGAGCTTTGTGGATGACAAATGCACTGTATTTATTTTGAAACGGATTACAGTGCCTCCTCATGACAAGACATAAGATATGTAAATAAAATATTAATTTTATACCTGTAATATAACATTTAAGCATGCATTCTCTAGTCTAGCGCAAACGTTTCAATTTTATAAAAAGTCATTCATCTGAATAAGGACTTTTGGCATGAGTGATATTCCATTCCATACAAAACTCGCTTGAGTCGTTAAATCAGCTTCTTTACTGAACGCTGAAAGGAGCATCTGCTGACTGCTGAGGTATGCTTTTAAAGAGGTCAGCTTGTTTCTCCTTAAGTCTGATCGAGGAGGCTATTCAGATGAAATTGTTTTCTGATTTGTTTCATGATGTTTGAGGCTGCTCATCTTGTACAGACTACAGTGTAAGCCATTTGTTGCAGATGAGACACAGATGTTTACCACTGTTTTCAGTGAAAGCAAACTCTTCCTCCCATTCTTAAAGCCTCATACTTTCATTTATTATTCGTGGAGGGTTTTCTCAATGCCATTGTCTCCATGAAATGAACGAACAGTTATTTCAGAATTATGAAATTTACTTTCAACTGCACATCCAGCTTTCAGTCGAGGTGATCGAAATATGTAACTACGGCATTCCATCAAGCCCATTGTGAACCCGTCAGACTTTTTCTACACAGCTTCATTGACAGGCTGTTTGCTTTGAAGATAGAGGCTTTAATTGGTGCATCTGTCACTCACTCACACACCCACACACCCACATTCCCAAATTTTATTCGTACTTTCCATTTCAATGGACAGCGGAAATATCTAATACATGTAAGTAATTAATTTTGTGATATTCTGTACCTTTTATTTAGAAGTATACGCAGGTATAAACTGTAACATCCCATGTACAGTAATCTCTGTATTTTACTGATTTTTACACATTCTTTCCATTTATTTTATATAATCTGTGAAAATAACAGTAACTATTTGTTATATATATTATATACAAAGATACTCATCTGCCCCTTTACTTCCGTCATGCTGCACGCAAAGGGTTATGGGATACAGAGAGAGCTTGGGAGAAATTTTTCTATTGAGAGTCAATGGAGCGGTGTCAAATTTTGCAGATTTTTGCTTTTTTAAAAAAAAAACAAAAAAAAAAACAACAACTCAAACTTTTGAAGTTAATTTCACTTTTGCCCAATGTCTCTTGAACAAAATGACAACATTTGTAAATTATGACAGTATGTAGTTACTATGAAAATTGCTATTTCTGAGCACAGTCCCGTATTGTGGCGCATGCACAGAAATGCAGAGTAAGAACACAGCCAGCTCAGCACAGCATTCGGAAGAGTAAAGCTGAAGAGACTTGGAAGCTGTATCAAATATATTATATTCATATCTTCAGTTATGTGCTTTATTAATTTATAAAAATAACCACCCATCATACAGATGTGGATGCCTATTTCAATGACCTGTGTACTTTCGTCCGTCCCACATAATTGTTAGGCTACTTAATTATTATCACTGTATCAGACATTTTTTTTATTTTAAACAACGGAAGCATCGAATTGCATTTTTTAAAGTGGGGGGAAAAAAATAAATCAGAAAAAAAATGATCAGAAAACACAAAATTAAATGATTTTAATTGGGACCTGTATATGTACCTAGACATCTCTCCCAAAGATTAAGACAAAAAGGAAAGGAGAAAGAGCTTTCAGTTACAATGCTCCAGGTTGTGGAATTCACTACCATCTAATATTAGAGATTGCTGAGTCAAGATTAAAAACACTTTTTTAGACTAGCATTTTATGCACATTTTTAAATGTTTTCCTTCTTCTCTTTATTTCTCTGCTAATATTTGTTTTTATATTGTTGTTTTGATTAGTTTAACTTTTTCATGTTCATGTTTTTTAATTGTTTTAATACATTTTATTGTAACTTGTTTTTATTGACTGCAGTATAAAAGGCTATATACATAAATAAAGTTATTTACTAACACAACTACAATGCAGTGTAACAACTCCCTCTGATCTATGATATTTCCACATATCTGATCGACCTCTGGAAACAATTAAATCAGATTTGACATGTTGTACTGTAGTGGCAAGGGCAATAAAGCTATTTGTGTTACAAGATAAATACAAACCCACTTTGGAATACATGTGGCTCCTTTGATTAACCTTCTGGGTTGTGTCTTACTGGTGTAGCATTAGCAGTTTTATTCTATTTTGGTGAAAAAACCTTTATAAATCAGGCTCAGTGTATCATGTAAAGGGAACTCATTGCTACACAATTAAATTGTCACATCCCTACATTTAGTCCCATTGGTTCCCAAACAGTGGTTTACTGTGTCTAAAAGGTTTACACTCCCGCCCCTGTGCAGTTTATTGTTGTGTATGTGTTTTGTTGTAGTTATTATTATTATTATTATTATTATTATTATTATTATTATTATTATTGTTTATAAATATAACGGAGGAGCCGTGTTTTGTTATTGTTTTGTTTAACAGAGTAGAAGTCCCATCCACGTTAAAAACCTTGTGCAGAAGGTGACCATCTCCCGAGTTAATTAATTGTTTAATTTGTTGCTAATCGGGAGATGGTCACCTGTATATAAACCTGCAGCTCTCTGCAGTTGGGGTGGGTGTTCAAGAGGAGGAACGAGAGTGAGCAAGGAGCGAGAGAGAAAAAAAACAGAAAGTAAACTAGGATCAGTGAATGCTACTGCCCAGCTTGATCATATTATTTTGTGTTTTGTGATTTGGTTTTGTTTACATCTTTTGTTTCGCTCTGTGGGCAGTGTTTTTGTTAAGCCTTTTATTTTATTTTTGTATTTAAATAAACGGCGCCGCAGTGTCTTTTTGCCTTGCAGTACTGCCTTTGTTTTTTCTGTTGCTTCGTCTGGCCTGATGTCATCCTGTCACACTCCCTTTTAAGCCTGATCACAGGTTTTTCAATGTAACCTTAAAGTAAATCCTTGAAGGTTTACACATAATGCCTTTGAAGGTATAGTGCAAGTATGTGTGTGCACAGTTTCAGAAAACTATGTAAATTGGTTTTACATTACATGCAAGGTGAATGTAGTGTGATTCACGCACGCTCATACCAGCACCAGCACGCTGGTTTCCTGCAGCTGTCACTCCATCTTCACTGTACTTTCACGCTACTCTCCTGCATATTTCACCCAATTCTAATGCTCTGTGGTCAAGGAAAACTGCAGCAGGGTAGTAATTTTATGAATGCAACAGATACATGTCAACAAAATTGTAAACTTTGTTGCTTTTCTGCAGGAGAATCCGCTCCTAACCAACACGTCATCAGCAAGCGCATAAAGGCTCATTGTGCTATTCTCCGATGTCATTTCTTTTGTTTCGGCCTCCTCCACACCAGCCACCACCTTGCAACGTACCTTGTCCCGGGGGGAGGTGGCTCAAAGCCGCTTCCTAGCTGCGGCACTGGGATGCATGTAACTGTTCATGTTTTTTCCAGCATGCCTCACACAGGTAGCCTTTGCACACCCACAGACAAGGCCTCCGGCCAAATTTATTATTCAGTCAGGCCCTGAGCACCCATCACAGTTCACTAAACCATCTGCACTAGCAATCAATAAATCTCATCCATGGCAGATTCTCCGTGCTGAAATATACATTTGATATATTTAAGCAATTCTGTGCATGTTGCAAATTTTAAGGATGTAATTATTAATATGAACAAACATAAACAAGTGTTTTCCCAATGGAAAGAAAATGACATATAATAATCCTGAGGCTGTCAGTGACATGTACTGTACAATTACAGATCAGTGTTTTAAACTAGGCTAAAGGAATCTGAAAAAATGCATCTACATGACAGAAGATAACAAATTCAAATAATATTGTATTACTGATACCATACATCAATATGCCAAAAGGTTATGAAAAACAACCACCACACCCGAAAGACGGAGCACAAGGAGGTTAAATGACTTGCTCAGGGTCACACAATGAGTCAGTGGCTGAGGTGGGATTTGAACCGGGGACCTCCTGGTTACAAGCCCTTTTTTTTAACCACTGGACCACACAGCCTTCTGAAACCCTGTACATCAAAGCTGTTTCATTTTTTACTTAAAAAAAAAAAAAAAAAAAAAATTTGTAAATGTTCTTGTGTATTTTAGCTGGGTTAATCTTCATCCTTCTGAAGAACCAGTTAGTAGTACAAATGTTTAAGCTTGTATTGCAGACAGGTGGATGCACTTTCAGTTTATTACAGTTTATGAATTTTAAAAAGAGTTGTTTGAGATGATTAGTAATAATGTGATGTGAAAACACCACATTTTTATAATATGTGTTGATGTAATTTGCACTTCAAAATAATTGGTAAATGATCTTGAGTTTAAATGTTATATCAGTTAATAGCATCAACTGTTTTTGAACAAATCATTAGCATTTGCATTTAAAAAAAACTGAAATAAGCAAACAAAACAAAGAACCCACAAGAAGTCACGTATCTTAACAATGGACAAGTTATTTTGAAGGTCTTGGTGTGAACATGTTTCACCACATATCCATCATAGATTGGTGGAATTCAAACATGCTGCATTAGTGTGCAAAACAAATTGAAATGCAAAGCCACAGAGCTTAAGAATTTCAAGCTACAATACTGTGTGGTTTAACACCTCTTTTTAAAGGAACAGCTTTAAGCAATATCTTGCCTAAAGAGATACAGGTTAGGACGTACTTTTAATTATAGAGGCTCAGGATCCTACGGCTGTAAGTGTAATTGGAAAGGGATCACAAGAGAAGTATTGAATCCTTAGTTGATAGTGACTACTTCACTGATCCATAGGAATTAACTATTCTTTATCTGAAGGCTTGTCTTTGTGGAAACATGCCAACCACTGCAGATAATGGATACATATTGAAGCCCTATTCTTTTTAAAATAAATTGAGATATATTGTTGCATACTGCACTGCAATTCAACAGTTCAAATTAGCTTTATGCTGACAATGATGAACACAACAATATAATTTGCCTTAAAACTGCATTTATGACATTTTCTGTAACTCAAAAAGTATCACAAAGTAAGGTCAAATTAAAAATCATTACAGCAAGATTATGATGCTTGATATTAAAAGTTCTGCCATATTGGTTGTAGTTTCACCAGCAAAGGCTGTTGCAGCAACACCAGTTTTAAACTCTGCTTTAGCTTGACATGACTGACTCACTATATCTACAGTAGCAGTGTCGAAGAGTGCTCTAAACTCAACCTTTGTGTCAATGCAGGAAATGTTTTTTTTTTTAGATTATTATTTACATAGGCTAGGTTGCCTTTTTAAAATGCATTATGGGCAAAGAATACAGTACCAAAGGGCCCCTTCTTTCTGCCAGACATCATAACAAAATAAGACACATTTTCAGAGAGGAATAAAATATTTGATGATATAAACCGGGCAAAGAAACAACTCAGATGTGTTTTTATGTTTTTATACTGTTTTGATGTCTAGAATGTACAACTTGTTTATAATACCGCAAGTTCACATTGTAGCCACGGCGATGAATACATTAATAATAGAGTATGTTCTCAGATGGACACAAATTTGAAGAAACGCTGACACATGCATATACCTCAAAGTAATGCAAAATTTGGCAGGGTGTAAAAACAAACCACTTTATGGACGGCCAATAGTGCTAAACTTAATGCAGCATGCAGATAGCATTTAGTTCCTAAACACCAATCAGTAAAATAATAATAAATAGTAGTGCTGGGACAAATATCCAAATATTCAAACAAATATTTGATGTATTCGGATACAAAAATCAGATGTTCGTATTTGTTACAGATGACAAAAATACCTTGCACTTATTTACCGTCTCGCCAGAATTTGGCGACAGTTTAAAAAAATGGCAAATGAAAAAGAGCTCTGTATGATATGTGAGATGAATGTATATATAAAAAAAAAACACAGGATCAACACAGCAGCTCTTGAGCCTCTGTTTAAAAGTTTTAGACACTAAAAAGTAAACAAATCAGATTATGCACACGCATGCATATTGATCTCTATGGAAAGCCATCTGGGACAAAAATGCATTGTGCTGCTTTAGAGCGAGCCAGAATCTCTTGGGACAGAAAGAAGGCAACCATGTCATTCTGAAATGACTCGCTTAAACAGTACCCAACTTGCTGAAAATGTTGTGTCTGTGATTTTTATATAGACTGTATATATTATATATATTTTGTTGCGACTTTCTGTTATGTGGAATGTAATAAACGAGAACCAGAACATGTTTGTTCAAAGTTCAAAGTTCAGTTTTCGTTTGCCTGTTCAGCTACAAAAAGGCACAAGTAAACCTCATGTTATTACTTTATGAAAACATGTCGATGGCCACTGTTTACTGTGAAGAAATGGCAAGGAATGAAATATATATACACACAGTACTGTGCAAAAGTTTTAGGCAGGTGTGAAAAAATGCTGTAAAGTAAGAATGCTTTCAAAAATAGACATGTTAATAGTTTATATTTATCAATTAACAAAATGCAAAGTGAGTGAACAGAAGAAAAATCTACATCAAATCAATATTTGGTGTGACCACCCTTTGCCTTCAAAACAGCATCAATTCTTCTAGGTACACTTGCACACAGTTTTTGAAGGAACTCGGCAGGTAGGTTGGCCCAAACATCTTGGAGAACTAACCGCAGTTCTTCTGTGGATTTAGGCAGCCTCAGTTGCTTCTCTCTCTTCATGTAATCCCAGACAGACTCGATGATGTTGAGATCAGGGCTCTGTGGGGGCCATACCATCACTTCCAGGACTCCTTGTTCTTCTTTACGCTGAAGATAGTTCTTAATGACTTTCGCTGTATGTTTGGGGTCGTTGTCATGCTGCAGAATAAATTTGGGGCCAATCAGATGCCTCCCTGATGGTATTGCATGATGGATAAGTATCTGCCTGTACTTCTCAGCATTGAGGAGACCATTAATTCTGACCAAATCCCCAACTCCATTTGCAGAAATGCAGCCCCAGACTTGCAAGGAACCTCCACCATGCTTCACTGTTGCCTGCAGACACTCATTCGTGTACCGCTCTCTAGCCCATCGGCGAACAAACTGCCTTCTGCTACAGCCAAATATTTCAAATTTTGACTCATCAGTCCAGAGCACCTGCTGCCATTTTTCTGCACCCCAGTTCCTGTGTTTTCGTGCATAGTTGAGTCGCTTGGCCTTGTTTCCACGTCGGAGGTATGGCTTTTTGGCCGCAAGTCTTCCATGAAGGCCACTTCTGACCAGACTTCTCCGGACAGTAGATGGGTGTACCAGGGTCCCACTGTTTTCTACCAATTCTGAGCTGATGGCACTGCTGGACATCTTCCGATTGCGAAGGAAGTAAGCATGATGTGTCTTTCATTTGCTGCAGTAAGTTTCCTTGGCCGACCACTGCATCTACGGTCCTCAACGTTGCCCGTTTCTTTGTGCTTCTTCAAAAGAGCTTGGACAGCACATCTGGAAACCCTGTCTGCCTTGAAATTTCTGCCTGGGAGAGACCTTGCTGATGCAGTATAACTACCTTGTGTCTTGTTGCTGTGCTCAGTCTTGCCATGGTGTATGACTTTTGACAGTAAACTGTCTTCAGCAACCTCACCTTGTTAGCTGAGTTTGGCTGTTCCTCACCCAGTTTTATTCCTCCTACACAGCTGTTTCTGTTTCAGTTAATGATTGTGTTTCAACCTACATATTGAATTGATGATCATTAGCACCTGTTTGGTATAATTGTTTAATCATACACCTGACTATATGCCTACAAAATCCCTGACTTTGTGCAAGTGTACCTAGAAGAATTGATGCTGTTTTGAAGGCAAAGGGTGGTCACACCAAATATGGATTTGATTTAGATTTTTCTTCTGTTCACTCTTTGCATTTAGTTAATTGATAAATATAAACTATTAACATGTCTATTTTTGAAAGCATTCTTACTTTACAGCATTTTTCACACCTGCCTAAAACTTTTGCACAGTACTGTGTATATATATATATATATATATATATATATATATATATATATATATATATATATATATATATATAAAATGCATTGTCAGCTTTATGTACTGTTTATTTCGGTAATAAACAAAACAACGTTTTACTTGAACTGCTATTTGGCATCCTTTGTTTTGTAGTTAATTCACTGGGGTAAAGTAAGGCCTACACAACTTTTTTGAGATGATTAGTAATAATGTGATGTGAAAACATTCTTTATGCCTGGGATATTGTTCTATTTTAACGTGTTACATATTATAAGGTCTTGCTGTAAAATAAAAAAACACACACAGGGGCCACAGCCACATCCCCTGCAACTGCTGTCTCTGCCTGCGTTCAGAGCAATATAATGGCTTTTATTACTTTTTGAAAAACGAACGAATATCAGAATGAATATCTAAATTATGAGCGAATATGCAAACATGAAAATCCTGTGTTCGTCCCAGCACTAATAAATAATAATACTTTAGTGTGTGGTGTTTCTTTGCTTATGAGACTGACAATGATTGGTATGTCTGTAGGGTTTATTGTATCTTAATATACGAGTATGTCTCTGCAATACTATAATCCAATTTGTAGGCGGGGAAAGCTTTCTTATTAAATGTTGAATGTTTTCAAGGGTGCACTTCACATGGAAATGGAGGAACGCAGCTGTTAACTCACAGCTATAGCCAAAGGTTTTGCATCACCTACAATTTTAGGATTGAGACATAATAATAAAAAAAACTATGAACATAATTTAGATATTGTATTTAACATCATGTAATCAAAGACACTAAAAAAATAATATAGCAGAAATCTACAGGAAGCCATAATAGTAGTACAGTATTTCATGTTGGATTTTAAAATGTCAAATTTTTCAATTTTTGTCAGTTTTTCTTTAAGTCTATGGAAAACTACAAAGTGGTGTGTAATTAAATATATTAACGTAACATTATTCCACAGGTTTCATTTGACTTTATGAAGCAAAATGAGTTAATTCTATAGGGTGATGCAAAGCCTTTGGCCACATCTGTAGAACAGATTACAAAAAACAGCACAAACACAGATAAGAATACCTTTCTGTACCTATGACTTAAGTCTGTTTGGTGGAATGTAGTATTTGACTCTTCTGATTTAATCAACCTTAGTTGTAACCAGTGTGGCAATGTGGCCACGCCCTTGTGCGTAGTTTGTGTTATATGTTACGTGTTGTGTGTAAATGTTGGTGTATAGTGATTGGGACACGGGATATAAGCGGGTCTGTGTTTCACGTGTGTTTAAAAATGTATATTTGTATTTAGGCATGGGATTGCACATCACTTCACATGCATTTAAAGTATTTAATATGTGAGCACGAGGTTGCACGTAATTAATTCACGTGCTGTGATTCCAGTGAATAATTAATTAGTAATTGAATCCCAGCACAACAGTATAAATAAATGCACGTTTCATTCACTCGGGGTTGTGTGTTCGGTGAGTGGAGAACGGGTGAGGAGAAGGAGGTAGAATAAAATAGAAAGATAAAGAATAATAATATTAGTTGTTTGTGCTCACCGTGTTTGTTCGTTCCTGTTTGTTAGTGTCTGTCCGTTTTGTTTATCTCTTTTGTTTTGGCGAATGTGCCGTGTCCTGTGTGTTTTGTGTTCAAACCTTTTATTTTCTGTTCTGTTTAATTATTAAATGCTGAACGCGATCACGCGCTCAGCTTCACCAAAACCCCAAGTCTTTGTTGTTGTTTATTTCCTGTTTCTGGTCTGACGTCACCCACTGTCAGCCGTCTTTGTGACACCAGCCATACTGTAGATTTACCCTGCTCACAACTATGAACCTAGTGGTAGGAGATCAGATAATTCATCAGTGCACATTGTTGCTGAACTGTTTTGTAGCTTATGTTTTGTGAGTTTTCTCATTGTATAAAATGCAACTTAACTGCACACAAAAAGATGATGATGTTTGGGTGGGCTTCCTCTTCTTCTGCCAGTTTCAATAAACAGTTTAATACTACAAAGCACAGACAGCATCCATATAACTGCCACATTATGTTACACTTGATGCACATTCTTGAAACAAGAGTAACCCTTGATTGGTATGCACAGTTGTACATTTTGCCATATAAAATATGGCAAAGAAATGTAATTGTATATTAAGTGGGACCCAGTCTACTTTCGCTTTATGTAAGGAAAAATATTTAATTACTGTCCAAATTATCAATTGTTTTTTGGGGCCCACCTCACACGCATAAATACCACGTTGCCATGAACCACAGAACATGTTTTTAAATTACTCGAGTTGGCTCCCAATTCGGATGAAAGCCCAAATTCTCTGATCCAATTTCACTCCTCGGGCAGGCCTGAATTCTAAAGTCTGAATTCGGGCTGGGAGGAAATTGCATCCCTAAATGTCAATCAAAAATGTTGTAGGGGGTGGTAACGTACCATTTTGGAAGGCATTAAATTCGGTGGATTTGCTATCTTGGGGGATTTTGAGTTTTTGAATTGTCGTTTTGCATTTATACACTTAATTCCAAAAACATTCAAATAAATGTTTACTTAATAAAATTGGTCTGCTAAAACAGTATCTCATTTACAGGACCTGTTATAGCATCTACACTGTAACTACAGCAACTTGGAGAACAACAAAGAAGGCCTTCTATCAGTTATTTATCGTTTATTTAACGATGAATCATTTTGTTACAGACTTTCTAACAAGTCTGGCATAAACAATTTTGGCTGTTACTTAACTACCCAGCTGCCCATTTATTTTGGCAATTTCCTTGTTAAAATTTATTTGATTTTTTTTGTGCATATTTTAATTTTTTAGCCCTCAAATTAGCAATTTGGACAGTTTTCAAAACATTTATTGCTATTTTTTAATACACACTTTTTATTGTGATTATGAAAAATGGAAATACAGTATTTCAATAACTTAAATAACAACAATGTGTTTACAATTGTAGCATTATAATATAGATCACAGCATAACTTTTTTTTTTTCCAATGGTAGCATTATGTAAGTATAAATAACATACTTTTTTTCAATGGTGGCATTATAATAACATTATAATATTTGTGCAGGCATATCACTTTAGAAATTATTTTTTGTGTGATAGATTTCAAAGCAGACGCACTTCAAACCCTCATCAATGCTAACGTCTTTATCTAGCACATATACATCACAAAACTTGTGTTGCAAATTTTCAATCACGTCATATACTGTATCTTCCCCAGTTTCAGGCACTGGTGTATAGCATTGCTGTTATGCATTATTATCTGTGAAGTGTAGGTACAATAAATAAATAGGTTGTTTTGACCAGTACCAATCCTGACAAGGCTTCCTTACAACCTGTGACACCAACAAATAAATAAAGAAATCTCCTTGTTTTATTCTCTGTAGGTACACAGGTATCCATTTTTCACTCTCTTTGCGTATACAGATGACCCGGTCTATCAAGCACATTTCTTAGGGACTGCTGCCATCTGCCAGTGAAAAACAAAACTGCATACAATTTTACAATAGTTTTCTTATTTTTTCATTGAAGCACATTAAAAATACGTGTTAAACTTTGCAGATTCAGATATAAGTGCCTGCACACTATTCTCACGGGAGTGACAGATTTGGGGATCAAGGGATAAGCAGCTGGGTGGTTAATTAATCCCTTGTAAAAAATAAATTAAATTAAAAAAAAAAGCCCACAAAAATGCTAAACATAAAAAAGAACAGTCCTCATACAGTAGCAGGCGCAGTTTCCAGTGCCTCTGAATTTCTGATCACTTCAGATCAATTACAGATTTTTTAATTTTGATAGAAATGTTGGATCTACTTTTAATGTTTTTAAGCAAATTGGATAACAAATTTGAAAACATTAGTATAAGTATAAGGCTTTTCTTTGTCAGATACAATAAACTATATACATTAATCCGTCATGTATCCGCCCTAACCGTTTATCCACCATGATCAAGCTCTTCAGCACAGTCTGTGTGAGTGAGAGAGAGTGTGTGTGTGTGTGTGTGTGAGTGAGTAAGAGAACCAGAACCAGGGTTGGATACCGAAGAGGGCGTAAGCAAGTTGAAACTGCCAACAGCCGGGCGAGTAGACGGAGATAATTTATTATTGAACAGAGAAGATTAGATCAGAGATTATAGATCCCACCAAAGTTTTTGTACACTATGTTGTATGTACTCTGTGCGCTACCATTGCTGTAAGTGTCACTTCAGTTCAGGTTGTTGATATGTAAATCCTGTTCGCCTGCGGGGCATATCGACTTCAGCCTCCATCTTGATCTCCTTCCTGTCACTCAGCAGCGAATGCACGCACCCTCATGGCAGACGGCTACTCTGTCACAAGCATTAATACCCTGTCTCTTTCTAAGCAAGGTATTTAGGGGAGCTCCATAATAAAAGCTGAATCTCAAAACAGTAATTGTGTGAATATAGTAATTGTTACAGCTGTGTATAATGGTAGTTAAAGCAGGATTAATTTATCCGCCTTTTTACATATCCGCCCTTACTCTGGTCCCACCACAGTCGGATATGCGACAGACTACTGTATATCTATCTATCTATCTATCTATCTATCTATCTATGGAAACGAGGTAATACAAAAATGATGGAAGAAAATTCTGTGAAACAGTGTCAACCAGATGTCTGTTCCTGTGACACCAAACCATTAGCCTACCAATGGATATTTCAGAATAGTGTGCTGATCTTGTAGTGGATTTCAATTATCAATACCTACAGCACTTTCCATGAAAGAAAAAACAGGCTACAGCCCACTTCTGATGCATTGGAAGCTGATTATTCCTTCTCAAGTCTGCTGTAAGAGGATAGAAAGGCATTACATGAGCAAGCCCCCTGGTGTCAGAGAGGTGCACAATTACAGGGGGAAAAGGAGATTAGTCTTCCAAACAAAACTGTTGAAAAAGCATGAAGAGCCTAAAACAATCACTCGCCTAGAGGCAGCCTGAGTGGCACTTTAGATGCAGGGCTGTTATACAGTAATATGGTGGCTGCAGTACCTTTCAACTAGAAACCTCCACTCAGATGCATTAGCTTTTAAAATAAGCATTCAATAGTGATACATTATAAAATGAATCAGTTTTCATCATAAAGGTTCCACAGATGCAACAAAAATCATTCAGACTATAAACTGTAAACTGTAAGTTTCAATACGCACAATTTTATATAGTCTAGTTAGGGCTGTATTTTTTTTTGTACAGTAAAAAATTGCTTATTTCACAGCATGTCACAGCCTAAAAATAGGTCTTTCAAGATATTTCATGATATAAGCCATTTATTAAAGCATTTATTATTTTGCCCATCCACTTTTTATGCTGTGTCTATTATTCTATGTTTTGTAATGCTTTGGCATTTAAATGGTTTAAAATGAAATAGAAAGTGGAAAGGAATTCAGATGACTTTAGAAGGCAGACATTGATAAAAAAAAAATAAAAAAAAAAGATACATGCAATACACAAACATTGGTTTGACCCATGGTCCGCGCTGTAATAATATCTAGATATATCTAACATTGTCAGCGCTGTGAATGCAAAATAACCCACAGTTTGTGGAGATTGCAATAAATAAATACATTTCTGTTTAGGCTAGATAGTTGTTTGCTTGGTTTGTTTTTATTTTCTATTAATTCAATTATATTCATTGAAAAAAGGAGAGAGAGAACCACACCGTTATTTTTTTTGAATAGGGGAAGTTAGTAAGGTAATGTTCCTGCGTGGGGGTAGGGGTACAGGCAGGCATGAACGTGTTTAAGTTCAAAAACAACCCTAATTAATGATTTCCATTATACAAGAGTAGATGTTAAAACTTGATGCTGATTTGAACTCGGCTCTCGCCAAGATAAGCAACAACTAAGACGTAGCTTTACAGTAAACTAATGTGATCCATCTGTGTCTCCATCCATTTGCGTTTCCTTCCATATGATGATGTACATATCCTTCTGCCTGGTGTTGATGGCTGAAGTGTAATGCTGGCTCCAGGGATCGGCTTATTTGCTGCGATGCTGGCTCCAGGGATCAACCACAATGCGGTCTCCCCAGCACATCAGCATGACAACTGTCTGGATTAAGCGAAGTATTGTACGTCTCTGGGGTCTTGAAGTGGGCACCTTCCATCCTCGGTGTTTCGTCGACTAGCCCACGACACCTCAAGAGGGCTCGACAGTGATTCTGGCGTCCCAGCATCACCCCCCTCTGTCCCCCACTCAACTCAGCCCAGCTTACTTACCCGTACATCAGCGTTTCTTTCTTTCAATTGTGCTTGAGATCCCCAGCCAGAATCTTTCCGTCTCAACCACAGCCAGTTGCTGCTTCTCTCTGCTGCTTCAGATAAGTTCTTCATTGTGCGACGCAACTCTTGGCCACTGAATTCGACGCCTCTGAGAAACCTGGTTGTAGAGTGTGCCACAAATCCTCGACAACCCACCTCCACTGGGTAAACCCGGACTCTCCATCCTCGCTGTTCCGTTTCAGAGGCTAGTTGAGCATACCACAGTTTCTTCCTCTCATACGCCTCATCTACAGCACCCTCCCATGGCACTGTTAACTCTATCAGGTGAACAAGGCGTGCTGATCCAGACCACAAGACTATATCTGGTCGAAGGTTAGTGGTGGCAATCTCAGGTGGAAAAATAAGTCGTTGACAAACATCTGCCAGCATTTTCCAGTCTCTAGCAGCTTCCAGTTGTCCTGGGCGAGGATTGGTTTTAACACCTTTTCTTGGTGGTTGCTCTCCTGGGCGGAGGAATGTTGTCTTTTGTGTGTAATGTTTTGATGGACCTGGTGGCAACTTATTGGTCATGTTACGCTTGTCTTTCAATGCTAAGGCCAAACATTGCAGCACCTGGTCATGGCGCCAAGTAAACCGTCCTTACATCCTGTCAAATTGTGCCTTAATGTTGCAGGTGATAAACACAATGGACATGAGGGATCCTCTCCTACCCAGAGGTTTAGGTTCTGTGGTGATGGGAGAACATCATATGTTGACCTGATGAGGAAACTGATCCTGCTTTGTTCCATTGACCATAGGTCTTGCCAGCCAATCTTGCATTGTTCCACACTCTCCCATCTCATCCATTCTCCCTGCTTGGCCTGGGAAACGGCCTTAACGCACCTCATCCTCTCCTCCTGCTTTTGCACCTTGTTGACTCCCAGCTTCCTCCGTTGAGCTGGGGCTGCCTTGTGCCATGTAGGAGGAGCTGACCAAGAGACCAAGACCCCCTCTTCCATGCTGAACTTGCCCTATGATATCACCAATTCGAAGGGCAGCCTTTGCATCCTCCACAGCTTTCTTTGCCGCCCACTTTCTTCCAGTTTTCAACACAGGTGCTGCCTCCCTTACGCATTTGTTGCGTGACCTTACTAATGTCATTTCAATGTTGTTATTAAGCAGTAGTATAATCAGATAATTGTTTTCATTAAAAACTTGTTTATTGACGTTAACATTCAGCTTTCATATTGAAGCTTGCTGTGTACTCATTCAATCAAACCAAGTAGTGTAGGAATTTTCTTGTATCGTTCAAGACGTTATTCAAATCGAGTAAACAGTCACAGCCCTTCTTTCGCAGTCAATGTCATCTTTATGGCACGTAAATGGTAAAGTAATTAAATGTCCCTATCAGTGAACTGTCTCTGTTTAGCGCACGCAAGAACTTGCAGAATGGATAAAACTGTGTTGAGAATTGTAAGAAAACGTATTTGAGAGAAAACATTTAATGACATTTTTAACTTTCATTGCTGAAGAAGTGCTGGGGCTATGCCTCGTCAAGCCCAAATAATGCATCAAGCAGAGTAGTGAAAAAGATGAGAAAATTCGCAAGACCTTTGAATATTTGCCCCTTTGTTTTTTATGTCCACTTTTTAAAGGCATTCTATTTGCACCATCAGTGAATTATCAAACAAAATAAAAACAGAAAAAAACCCAGAAATATTTCTGATCTTTGATACAGCTCGTGTCTTTTTTTCATGAAGACATTTGAAAGAAACCATGCAGCTCTGTGTTTGATTGATCATTTACCTGAAGCAAACTAAACCAGCTGCCAGGTTCCTAATACAGTGTAAAAAGTATTTCGTCAATCAGGCAAACGTTTGCTGTATTTATTTTTAGGTGATAAACAATATGTATATTATGCTATTCTAACAGAAATGGGAAGTTTCACAGGGAACTACATATTACACGGCAATGGGTGAATTTCATGGAAAAATTGTGAAATCTGTGATAACTGTGATTAAAAAAAAATCCAGCCTTAATTATCATTGGATTTAATTGTCTACCTGTACAGTAGCCCTAAAATGATTTACCAATATTGAAGATGATAAAATAAAAAATGAAATACAATATACACATTGGCTTGGAGAACAGTACAAAACATTGAACATCTTTCTGACAGTTTAAGTCATATACCTAAACTGTAAGTGACACATATGTGCTAATTAAACAAACTCTTGTCAATCCATTTTCTGTCTAGCTATTTATAAGACCATTATCAAGTGTCAGTTTTAGCAATGACCACAAAATAGAAGACTACAGTTTTACACATTTTGAATCTTATTTGTTAAATGCCTCTGTAAAAGTAATATTCTTTCAGTAGGGGTTGATTTGCAGTCATAGGGAAAACAATACTGCAGGTAGTCTGACACAAAATAAATACCTTGACTTGTACAGGTTCTATGTCTAAAGGGCTGTATGTGTTGCATGAGTATACCCACTCCTGCTTCAGTCAATGTCATGTACAGGTTCTATGTCTAAAGGGCTGTATGTGTTGCATGACTATACCCACTCCTGCTTCAGTCAATGTCCCCCATGTGATGCTGAAGTGCCTTTTGCCACCCCCTTCAAGTTCTTCAAAATAATACTTTTTTTATCCTCTGTAATTATTCTATACAGAACTGAAATGTATTGTTGACATTTTAAATGGTTACGGCACTTTTTTTTCCCCAAGCCAGTTGAATCTGATTAAATTCAGCTACTGATTACACTCTGTAGCTCATAGGGACTGAAGGCAGGGCAGATATAATTTATCTTAGTCTATATCGACATTGTGCAAGTTAATCCAACACTCCTGCCTTTGGGGTAGGCGTCTTTAACCTAATCCTGACAGCAGTGCAGCTACACTGCAATTTAAAAGGATCAGTTTTCATTAGGAGGGATATAGTTCCTGTTGAATACACAAGCCTAGACTCTGTTCAAACACTGCTTTTTTGTTTTCAATTGCTACTACTGTGCATCTACTTATTGGGGTTAATCTTTCTACTGTAAGCAAATTGGCTTGATCATGGTCAATTTTGAATTTCTATTGTTACCTTTAAATCTGTTTTTGTCCATAAAAGGTTTAACATTTTGCAACATGCAAACCTATGAAATGCAAAATTAGATTTCTTATTTTTAGTGTCTGTCAGATTTACACAACTCTGAAAAATGTGTTCCTGAAACAGGAAAACTTCTCTCGTACCAATCAATTACATTTCACATAACTTTTAATAATTATTGATTTGGGCAATGGAAATAAAAAAAAGTACTTTAGTTAGATTACTGTGAGATATGAACCGAAAACTAACAAGTAACAATAATAATAACTTCAATTTAAAATATAGCACCATTCACACAGTGTCCCAAGGCTCTGCACAATCAAAATGTCCAAGATTTATCAAATACATTGATAAACAGTGTAAACAGAAAAACAAGATATCAAATCTCAGTTCATGTTTCAAAACCTAGGAAGCCTAAGAAGAGAAGACAGCTGAAAAGAGGTGCATTTTGAGAGAAGTTTTAAACTGAGAAACTGAAGTAGAATTTCAAATGCAACTGGGCAACGTTCCATAAGGAAGGGGCAATGCAACTAAAGTTGCACCCACCAAGAGTAATACGCTTTGGTGAAATGCATTTAAAAAGTCCAGAATTGGAAGACCTAAGCTGTCTCCCAGGGATGTATGGGCTAAGAAGGTCCATGATGTAAGAAGGACCCTGACCATGTAGGACCTTGTATGTCGGCAACAGAATCTTAAAAGTGACATGGGAACAGACAGGTAGCTAATGGAAACGCGCAAGAACAGGTGTAATGTGTTCAGTCCTTCTAGTGCCCATCAAGATTCTAGCTGCTGCATTTTGTACCAACTGTAAACAACTGATAGAGCAAGCAGGAGGACCAGCAAAAAGGCCATTGCAATAATCAAAGTAAGAAGTGACAAAGGCATGAACAAGGATCTCAGCATCCTTGGGAGCTAGGAAATGACAGATTCTAGAGATTTTCTTTAGGTGGAAGAACGCTGCCTTCACCACTGTAGAGATGTGTGTGTCAAACGATAACCAAGAGTTACTGAACACCTAAACTTTAGACCTATTGGTCTCACTCGGCCACTGAATAGTTTTCTCTGCTTTTTCCGGAGAAGAAACGACTAGAGACCTGTGCTTTATGTCTTTTTGATGATGTCGGACAGGGTCCGACATCGGAACGGAAAGGGAAAATTGACCGCAAAGGGTTAATTATGTTATTATGTTATGAACAGTACTCCAAAGCCTTATTAATGTTATTTGTCATAATCCAAACCAATCTGGTTTGCACCATATCAAACCAGTCTGGTTTGCACCATATCAACAACACAATAACACTTAAATATAAAGTCTTATTTATGTTATTTACAATACATTAAACCACATCTGGTTTGCAATATTGCCACAACACAATAATACTTTTACGTAGAGTTTAACAATTACATGTGATCACGAGAAATTTTTAACACTAAAACACTCCGGTAACTTAATTTGTGACAGATTTAACAATGTCCAAGAATTGTTTTCTTCTCTAAGTTATCCATAAGCATTAGCAGTTTTAAAACCACACACTCTCACTCATTTTTTTATTTTTCCTGTAGCCAGTGCTTTCTGCTTGCTCAGCCCATCTCTGTCTATAAAGCAGTATTCAGCTAAGAATCGCATGTGTTTTTCAAATCTTTTAAATTATCGTTTGTAAAACCAGAAAATAATCCAATTTAACTCTGTTATCTGCAGTATATTTTCATGCCATCTTAGCTGCGTCAGTAATAAATTGGCTGATAAGCTGAGTATTGTTCAATGTTTTTTTTTTTATTCCTAAACTGAAACTAGCTTCCATTCTAAAACTGTAAATATACTGTTTCTATCTCAGTCTAATAGCTGCCATACGCTCTGCTAATTCGTGAACACAGTTTATGCATTCCCACACACACATAAAATTCACACACAGTTAAATACACCAAGACAAACACACAAAACGACATACTTCAACATAAAGGCAGTTCGATGCTAGTAACATACCTTGGTACTTTAGAGTTTCTGTTTCATTATTATTTGTTATTTGTTTTTCATTTAAAGAAAATGTTATCTCCCTGCTCAGCTCAGGCATGAACTAAACAATTATTAATAAACACATTCTAAAAATGACTTATTTTTTTCTAAGATGTTACTTTATCTCCTTGCTTAAGCAAAACCAGTCTAACCCAAATAATCATTAATAAACAACTTAATTACCATTACTCTACTTTGGAAACTACATATTATAGCTCTTATCTAGTCTTTGTGTTGTCATCATTAATTTTACTGTCAGATTCCTTCCACCATGTGTTTAATTCTTGTTCGGTTTTACACTTGAATGGATACAAAAAATTCTCATTTCTTTTAGTGTTTGATTCATTTTGATTAGCACTTGTTCTACATATGATGTATCATGGGCCATTTTAATTTGATTATTTTCCCTTGTATATAATACTCGGAAGTGCCACAATAGGGCCTCTCAGCGACCGAGTCTTATATATCAATGCTGGGAAATATAGTCTGGGGAGGTGATTGCAAAGGCCTACCTGCCTGTAGGCCTCACACACTGGGATTATAAATTTACATAACTCTTGTTTGCCTCAGCAGGACTTATGATAAGAGATTTTAACATTACCTGGCTCTTCACCAGGATTTACAATTTGCCACTATTCATTTTTTTCTTCACTATTCTTTTATTTTGTCCGAGGATTCCTGTAAGTTCCTTACACTTAGAAAATCACTATTTGACTCTCTCTATACCATGGGATCTCTCCGCTGAGAGATTTTACCCCAAGTATATTGACTCACTAATTATTTGCCTTTATCTTTCCTTTCACTATTATATGTGATTATTCAAAAACTCACTCACAGGATGAGATCTGACGAATCTGAAACCACACACCATTAAACATCATTAAGGGTTGCTTTTCAGGAATCCCGGGTTTCAGCACCAATCCGTAGTGAAAAAATTAAGCTGACAAATGTGTTTTGATTAAAAAACACTTTATGTACAAGAAAGGTATACCTCCAATACAATCATATCAGCACGAGATTTAAACTGACTTTGGACAAGGCCTCAGTACAGCTCAGTGCATATGTTTGTATGAGAAAGAACAAATATCCATGGAGTCAATTCAAAAGAGATGAAGACTAACACACTTTTACAAGATTTGATATTTATACCTTCGTAAGCAACTGGTGATTCCACTCCCATTTGTCTTACTTCTGTCCAATGATCGGGGTTTCCACTCCATCATTGCATACTCCCTCTGCGGGGGAAAGAGGGGGGGTTGCGCTCTGTCCATGACGCGTTGCATACCACGTTGTACCTAGCAGGGCGCATCCATCTTATCTTTCAGTTCCCCTCCCCCATCTCACACTATCTCTGCTGGTCTCCTGTCTTTTGGCATTTAGCTCAGACACCCATCTGTGACTTTGAGTTGTGCTAGGCTATGCAAAACTGCACGTAGCTGGTTTTGCCGATGGGAAATGAAAGAATGCGAAACTTACACATTACTGTATAGAAACTTAATGTAAAAGCATATTAAAGCAACTGAATTAGTAAGCACTTTAAAACGACTATAAAAACACATTCATACACAATTTTAAACATAATGATTAAAAAAAAAAATAACTATAAAAGACACACACATACACACAATGTAAAATTTATAATTAATAAAATAATACGTCATGCAGAAAGCCATTAGTACATGTTAATCCCCATTGATGGGCTTATGGGCTAACAACAGTAAAAAGATTTAGAAAAAAAAAAAAAAACATGGAAACATTATGGGTGGTCTTTTTCATTTTCATATTGTTAATAATCATATATATTCTGTAGAGTCAGAAAGAAAGTACGACTGAAAATCTGTTTATGCCGTTGTTATAGATAATCTCACGACAAACAAAAGGCTACTGTGCTCTGTTGTTTTTTGATTAATGTATAGTTGTCTGTAACTCAGTAGGTCATTCTGCTTTTTTGTCCTTGCGTCTAGTCTGCCTATTCTGTCTCAAATTCTGGAACCTAATGACAAATATTTTCTTTCTTTTCTGGAAATTAGATGGATTGCGAGCAGAGCCTTGAAACATTTCCTAGACTTAAGTGTCCTAGTATTGATTAATGGATATTTGTATGCAAGTTATTTTAAGACTTTACTGGCCTGTTGTAAAACAAAAAGACCTTGACCTTGTTTTCGGCTTAATTAGTTTCTGGCATAAATGTATTTAGCTTTTTACAGTGCATGGTGTTATGAAACAGTTGTTCACAATCTAAATGGATATATTGTAAACAGCAGTTTTACTGTTCTGTTTGTATCATTTTACCATTGTAAAAACTATTAAACAAAAAAGCCTTTCAATATAAAAGGTACACAATGTAATATTTTTCTTTCTGAAACCATGGTTACCATATTCAACTTGTCACAAAATAACATTTGATAGATTTTCAAAGGAACACATAACAAATGAAGCTTGGTTGTTCTGTTCACTTTACTACATGGTTGTTTTAATATCCAGACTTATGAATTTAGACACTTTTTGTAATTGTTTTGCTTTTCATCAGTATGCCTCTGTCGTCTTTTTGTGGTATTTTTGTTATGTAATTTTTCTCTACAGTTTTGGTAAAGCAAAGGAAATGGTGGCCAAGCAACTGGTTTACTTCTTTAACACTGTACAGAGAACTCAAAAAAATGCTCTCTGTGTGACGGGCCCCACTGTGAAATCTTCTTCCATGCTGCCTCGTTGACTCTTTATTCAGGTCAGTTGTTTTGTAATTATAGCCTCTACCCAGAGGAACCTATTTCATTCAGTCAATGACAGAGTCAGTTCTGTATAAGTAGGGCTCTACCAAATTCACGGTACATTTTCGTAAATTCCATGGTCATAACATTTTAAAAACCTTCAATTTTACGGTTTCAGCTATTTAAATCTTAAATTTCACAGTGGTGTAACAAAATATGAAAATGTAGTTAAAAGCAACAAAATATAAACATTTAAAGTTAACAAAAGCATGTGACTAACAAAGTAGAAACGCTAAAAGAAAATAAAATTGAAATCCAGAGGATTACTCTGTGATTGTTGCATTTCTGTTGTTATTTATTTTTTTTTTTTTTAAAGTTCTGGTTTTAAATGTCAACAGTAACTCAAAAACTATTCTGAAATGCTGTTTTTCTTCATTCCCTGTCTCTGCGGTGTAAATACCTGTCCGTATATAGCTCTCTCTGCATCCACAGAGTTTGTTGGAATTGACAGACAGCGCCGAGCTAGGGATGGGTTTGTAGCTGAACAATATATCCAGTGACTAAAAAATAAACGTGAAGTCTATGAAATTACTGACATATATTTATTTTATTATTATTTTTGTCCTGCAGTGTTTTTTTTAACATATTTTTCTGCTCATACTACTACTTGGTATATATTTGGCTTCCAAATTCTTTTACATGATCCGCTGCAGTAATGATTGTAGCACTTTTTGATTTATTTTGGATGCTCATTTTAAAAGGTAGGTCTAATTTGACTCGCCTGACGGTACTACCAGTTGAGATCCATAGGTCTTACTAAAACCGCCCCAGTTACTCGTGTCTACCAGTCAGTGAGTAGAGCCCACTTATTGGCTGTTATCAAGTGTCAATCAATAAATCCTGTCCTGTTCATGACAAGCTTTCTTTTTTAAATTGAAACAAGCTAACAATCGCATCAGGAACCTGTAATGGTACATATAACTGCATTGGATTTTACTATAGGGTAAGTAAGTGTGCACAAAAGACCAGATTTTACGGTCCGTGACGCGTTTTTTCATGGCCGTGAATTTGGTAGGGCCCTATGTATAAGTGATCTTAAAGAACAAGACGAATACAAACTGTTTACTGGAGATTTAAAGCATTGCAAACAATTGCTCATTTTAATGTCTACTGTAAGAGGCTGCTTGTATTACTAAAATTATTTTTCATTAAATAAATAAGGAGTACCTTTTTCTCAGTGTCTTTATTCAATAGTTTTTCTCACAGTAGTATTCTACACTGCCGGCATTTTATAAAGCATAGCTGCTGTTCATCTTTACACATTTGAAATCAATCTAGAACAAATTGTGAAGCTTTTAGATAGCCACAGTACCATAGCTTTCTGAACAAAGCTGACTTGCACCGAGCTTTGCAAATACATCCAGTATGCAGTGCTTGTGAGTTGGAAGTCAAGCAGGGGGCCTATGCTCATGAGAATATGGTAGTCTGTCAGAGATCTGTCACAGTTGCTTGAGGGCTTTTTTTCTAGGTGATGGAGATTGCAATTGCCCAACCTCCGTCCCTGCAGGATGAAAACCAGACATCAATCCCCCCTTCGTAAAGTTGGCAGATGATGCCACTTTGAGATCTACTATTTAGGCTTCCAAGCCAAAGGCTGGGAAGCCTATTGTTATTGTTATGTTTATTATTATTATTATTATTATTATTAGTATTATTATTATTATTATTTTTCTGCACAAACAACATCGCAGAGTTATGAAAACGCATACGTAAGTAGATGCCTATGGCTGGACAACCAGACTGGCGTCCCCGAATGAAAAAGTCACATGGTTCGACCGCCATATTGGATCTCGTGGAAATTTTGGGAATTTTTCAAAACTCTTGCCGTTAAAAACAACTTAAGGTGGAACTATGACAATGGCAGCAGATAGTGCAGCAATGGCTTATAAAAAAACTTACGTTCAATCGAGGTCAATTGAACAATTACTTTGCCTGCTACGCTGGATTGGCGCCAAATATTCAACAATCTTCTTGTCTTAAACTGCAACGTCAATCAACACCTAAATTGGCACGCATGTTCATGACCAGGTCCTTTGTACCGTTTGTAAAATCCACGCTTTTCGTTACAAAACATGGCGCGGCGACAAATAACCGTTTCACGACGGTGCTATTTTCATACATTCGTGCATAAATCCAAGGTGCAATACACTACAGTCATGAAACTTTATATGACCATAGAGACTCACGTGAAGTACTGGTGATATGAAAATGGCCATATTGATAATTGTAAAAAAACCTTTGCAACCCATAACAAGAACATCATTGCACTTATGATCTTCTGTGTCAACACAATTGCACAGACCATTGGAAAGTAATAACTGCTGAAGATTGAAACAGATTGCTCACAGGGCGAGGCGGCCATATTGGAATTTACATTGAAATTTTAACTCCTAGGGTGTGCCGACAGGGTCAAAGTTATAATGGAACACGTATAGGAAGTCATGTGTGCTCTATGAAAAAATGTCATCCCCTGTGACCTCTGACCTCTCCTTAAGGTCAAACGGTGATGTATGACATCATGACATACGCACCTGGCTATAAAACTGCCTATAACTTCTGTTCGGCTGCACCAAAATCCTCAAAATTTGCCATGGATGTAGAGGACTATGGGATTTGTGCCGTGGTCAATATGGCGGCCTTTGGTCACATGGTGTGGCAGCCATCTTAGATTTAATGAAAATTTCAGGCAATTTTCAAAATTCTTCTCATATTTGTGCCTAAATTGACACAGTTACCACAGTTAAGAACATAAGAACATAATGTTCTAATGATAACGATTCATCTAGAATAACAAATGAGCTTAAATTTCACGATAACTGCTTGGAAGCCTTCATAGTTGCTAGCAACTCTGTTTGTGGCCTATTGTACTGTCAGAATAGAAACTAGTTTGAATTCATACCAATTCGCTGCATGCGGTCTTGAAGTCACTTAACCACCTTGTGCGTTAACCTTACCTAATCTAGCAGTAAGCTAATACTGTAGTTTGGAAATGTTCTCTTTCATCTACTGCCACCTCCTCTCAGGTAGTGGCTAGGGCTCTGGACTCCTGACCGGAGGGTTGTGGGTTTAATCCCAGGTGGGGGACATTGCTGCTCTACCCTTGAGCAAAGTACTTTACCTAGATTGCTCCATTAAAAACCCAACTGTATAAATGGATAATTGTATGTAAAAAATAATGTAATATCTTGTAACAATTGTAAGTTGCCCTGGATAAGGGCGTCTGCTAAGAAATAAATAATAATAATAATAATCAATTTGGGATTTTGTCGTAATGTGTCTGCTTCCCAAAAAGAGAGTGATAGGTTTTATGGAGGCCCTGGAGGAGATACATTTTAAACACCATTGTTACCTAAAATGTTTTTTTATATCACATCCTGTCTTGTCAAAGCCCCCATTCTTGTCATATCCCACTACCATTTTTATTCCAAATAAATTCCAGATATTTGCTATAAAAACTGATATCCCAGTTGCAAATGTTGATGGGTTCTCAAGTAGTTTTTCAAGGACACCCTTCATTTATCAAATCCCTAATAATTCACATTCTGTATCAACAATCCAATGTAACAGCATTTTATTGCTCTAGTTTTAATTGGCAGTGGTGATTTTTCTGAGGTTACTTGAATGGTCCTTTGTGTCCTATTGCAAGCCTTTCTCTGTGCAAAATCCTTCTAAGCTACCACAGATCTGTAATAAAACGTATTGAATTGTTGGAAGGCAAACATTGCAATTTAAGACATGGGCCTAATTGGCAGCCAAGTGGTAAGCAGCACGGTGGATTGATTGCTGATTAGTGGATTTGTCATGAACAAATTACATTAAGATAATAGGGGCCTGTGCCAAATAATAAAGAATATACCCAGTAAACTCAAAAGACACTTGAGGAAATTAGGAATAATTGAGAAATAAAATAAAATGTATGTCACATTAACCAGATTATAAACAGATTAAAAACCAGCATGGTGGCATGACACAGAAAATAGTGAGGTGTTTCTGGACAGTGCTTTGGGAACATCTTCTTTCATATCCAATTAAAGGATTAGATCAACTTAATTTCCATACATCAATTAAGTAAGCCAGCACAAACTGCAGTTCCACTCCTTGTAGATCTAGGGCGATAAGAGACAACACTATACAAACTGTGTAATTGTTATTCAGTTAATGGATCCCTATGGTTTTTATTTTAAAATTAAAGATTCAGCTAAAATTAAAGATTCAAATTTGACTTGCTGCCACTCTGTCCTCGTTCGGGAGGTTTTAAAACATACTAGGGCTTGGAACAGAGATGTTTCTATTTTTGCTAATCAATCCAAATCTTGATTACTAAAAAAAAAACTTGCTGGTGGCATCTCTGCCACCTGTATGTTTGGGTGATAAAAACATAGCACAATAACAATACATCATATTTAGCCTAATCGTTGATCATTTTGATAATTTCATCATTCAGGTTCACTAATTATGGGTTGATATAAGTTACCCTTTGATCCTCCTAAACTATTAAGTAACGTAAAAGCAGATTCTCTATTAGTTGCCGACTATATCTTTGAATTATCTAGTAATTAACTACTTTAATTAGCCATGAAAGGCATGCTACCCTTAGGCAGGAATTAAACAATGAGGGATAGCAAGCTGGCAGCAGTTGACAGCTCTAGCAGACCGCCGTTGTAGACAGTTCTGAGAACAAATGACAGGATGCAGACATTTCTGGCAACGGCAGCAACAGAAGGCTCGCACTGTTGTCACTTGAAGGATACAAATGGCATGGGAAGCTTTAGCACTCCCACTCCAGGAAGTCAGTCTCTGGTGGTGAAGCAGCAATGTGAGTAATATTTTGTATTAGATTTTCATACCTGTTGCACAGTCAAAAGACAAAGTCACCCTCTCCAAGAGTTTTGTGTTACCTTTTGAAGTCCTTGTTAATTGGATTCATATGCGGTTTTACATTCATATGCAGTACTGTTGCAGACTTAAAGGACTTCATTACTTCCCTTTTTTCTTTAATTTATTTGAAGATATTTCTTGCTTGTCTATACAGTAGATCAATACTTGAATAAAACATTACAAACTACTGTAAAGCAGGCATTTCATAGGATCCTTTATAAACTTTTTGACAGGAAGTATGAATGTGTTTTTGTTCATTTTTTCTTTAATTCCAATTCCATTTTTTCAATTCCAATTCCATTTCTAATGACAATTCCCCTTTTATCAATTCAAATTCCTATTCCCATCATTTTCTAACAAAGGCTTTATTGAGCAAACAAATACTGTATACAACTTGATGAACTTGTCAGGTAACCTGATAAAGCCTATGGCATAAACCTGAGTAAAGACTATGTCGTAAAACGGAATAGGAAGTGGAATTGAAAAAATGGAATTGACCCCAACTCTGATAGTTAACAGGCCGTGCTGTTTGTGTTCCGCCTTATAACAAGAATAGTGGTATAATGGCATTTTGAGGCAAATGGGAGCCATGACAATACCACCTTATAACCTGTTCTGTAGTATAACAGTCTGCCTTATAAAGGAGGAGCACTGTATTTGGAATTACTAACACTGTAACACAATATTCGGTGTTACTAACATTGTGCCAGTAACACAATGTGTACTGGATTAACTAATACAATATGTGTATAGTTGTATTTGACTTGAATAACTGTTTTTGATATTTGTGAAAGCAATCACTGTACAACAGTGCCTTCCAACGAAGCAACTGCCATTAACAGCATGTGTAAAAAAGAAGTCTGCAGCAGTGTTGCGCAAAGTTTTTAAATGCCGCCGCCCCCCTTTTTTAGCATACATTTTGTCGCGCCCCCCATATTAAAACGTTAGACCATAACTTTGTATTTCTATAAGTTTTTTTCCCCGATATCGTGTAAATTGCGTATTTTTTCCTTAACCACAAAAAAGTCCAGATTTAACTAAATACATACGCGTATCACAAATTCAACATTTAAAATCAGTCTAGAAATCTTTTTTATTCATTCATTTATTTTTTTATTTTTTTACACTTCGAGTGAACATTTTGGCATGTTAAACATGGGTTTCTAACAAATAAATCAGTGAATTTAAATATTTTGTTTACACTTGGCAAGTCAACATTTAGCTAACATTTCTAACAAATAAATCCACGAAAAAATACATTTAACTTAACTCTTTTTTTGTTTGTTTGCATACATCTGAAAAACATTATCGTTCAGCAATTAAATCTTAGGTTTTAACAAAATAGCCTACAGCCTACATTGGGAGCAAAGCGAACGACACTAATACAGCACGAGTACAAAAAAATGTAGCTAGTCATTTAAAGAACAGTCTGTCTCCTTTTGCTCCTTTTGTGGAGACAAAATAAAATAAATAAAACACAGAAGAGCATGGGAACACCACACACTAAATAAAGGAAACAGTTTAGGGAATACCACCGGCTTGTGAAAGAGCTAATGTGATTATTATTATTGGTCAACATTATTAAAACAAAGAAGCATCATTTTACAGGAATACGAAACCAGTGTGTGGCGCTCCCCGTCACTTTGACTAAAATTAAGGTGAAATAAAGAGAGACATACCATCAATTTCCAATTGTTCTGCTGTTTCTTGATATGTGGCGTCCTTCTTTTTATTGTCTTTAACCACGGACACTGGCATCGTAAATAACATTATATTTTTCTATTTTAATAATTAAATTCTTATTGATGTCGATTTTTTTATTTCTGTGGTAATGTCTGCGTGAGCAAGATATTGACAGTCTGACAGCCACTACCTTTCTGATTGGTCCATTGCGACGCGAACAGCATGTAGCAAAATACAAATAAAACAAATGTATTTCAATATTTGCTCGCTTCATTCATGCCACTTGCTTCGCTTGCGTTGTGCATTACTCAATTTAAATCAGTAGTTTTAATTATTTTTGCTCGCGTCCGGTTTGCATAGCTCTTTTAAGCCCATGGCCATTGACGCGTTTGATTTGGCATTGTATGTTGCAGAGCTGCGCTTACACTCCGACTTTTAAGAATGTGTTTGTTAACATTTATGTATTTAGCTTTTTTTATTTACAGAACTGCCCCTTTAGTCATAGTCACGCCCCCCTCAGTGACTCTCCACGGCCCCCCAGGAGGGCGCACCCCAGTTTGCGCGCCACTGGTCTATAGTACAGGTACCCAGTAAAGTTCTGTTTGAGCTGCTCAGTTCTTCTGGAGTGTTTCTGTGCAGGCTTTTAAACAAAATCAGTTATCTACATGTAAACATGTAGTAATAATTGAAAAATAAGGGCCACATTTATTTAGACCTTAACCCTTAGAGGTCCATTTATTCAGCGCGTCTCAGGCGTGTCAGGTCCAATTTATTTTCACACGTGCAGTTTATTGTAGACGCGCTGCTTAAAAGTATTTTTTTTCACAGTAAAATAGGTTTAACCCTTTGCGGTCCATTGTCGGACCTGGTCCGACATTGCAATTATTCCTATCAGGTCCATTGTCGGACCCTGTCCGACATCATCAAAAAAACGCAAAGCGTATCTCATGAATAGTCATACTTGTCCCCTGGCATCACATAGGGGCGGTCATAAGGAAACAAGCTGGTTGTTACTGTATCAGCACACAGAGACTATCATGGACATTTGCAGAGCTTTTTTGAGATGTTATAGTAATAAAATAATGACTTGGATTGCATTATTGAGGAGTTTGGTGATAAAACGAGACATCAGGAGATGATTGATCGGTATGTACGACTATTATTATTATTATTATTTATTTCTTAGCATATGTGAAAGCGATAGCAAACGAAAGGGTGGGGCGGGGCTGGAGATGCCTAGTGAGTGCTTTGTTGATATGCAGGGCCTTTTAAACCCGTATGACTGTGGGGAAAAAAATACTTTTAAACAGCGCGTCTAAAATTAACTGTGTGTGTGAAAATAAATTGGACCTGACGTGCCTGATGCACAATTAATAAATGGACTGCAAAGGGTTAAAAGGCACTGCATATCAACAGGACACTCAGTACTGCATCTCCAGCCCCACCCCACCCCTTGTTCACTATATTTTTCAAATACCTCTTAATAATAGTACATACTGAAAAATCATCTTTTGATCACTCATTTTATCACCAAACTCCTCAGTAATGCGATCCAAGTCGTTATTTTATTACTATAGCATCTAAAAAAACTCTGCAAATTTCTGTGATATTCTTTGAGCCCTGGATGCGGAAGCAGCTATCTTGTTTGTTTATGTCTGTGTTATATATGTGGTGTCCGGGCTATCACTATTCATGAGATACGACCATTTAAAAAAAAAAAAAAATTTCGGCTTCTCTCTGCTCCTATCGGTCTCACTCGAATGGTTTTCTCTGCTTTTTCCTGAGAAAAAACGACTAGAGACCTGTTTTTTGTGTCATTTTGATGATGTCAGACAGGGTCCGACATTGGACCAGAAAGGGAAAATTGCAATGTCAGACCAGGTCCGACATTGGACCGCAGAGGGTTAAACTTGCCAATACTTGGGAAAGCTCCCCAGTGGCGCATTCAGTAAAGGCACTCCGCACGGAGTGCATGATGCGCTATATAGCTTTGAGGTTGCTTGTTCAATTCCAGGCTGTATCACTGCTGACCATGGCCGGGTGTTCCCAGTGGGTGGCAGGGGCAGGGAGGGTTTAGGTCGGCTGGGGAATCCTTGGCTAACTGCGCATCAGCGACCCCTGTGGCTGGCCGAGCGCCTGCAAGCCTGCCTGTGTGCAATTAGGAACTGCATGCTCCTCCTATGCTGTAGTTCTGTAGTGGCTTCACGGCGGGCGAAAAAAAGGGGATGGCTGATGGTACATGTTTTGGAGGATGCGAGTGCTCGTCCTCGTCTCTCCCGAGTTAGTGCGGGGGTTGCAGCGGTGAGCCGTGTTGAATAATTGGGCATTCCAAATTGGGAGAAAATTGGGGGGGAAATAATTGTCGATTCCAAATAAAAAAAAAAAAATTATTGCCTATACTTAACAGTTACGAACGAGAGCAGGCCATTTGGCCCAATAATGTTCATCCTACAGGGCTTGAATTTCAGAATAGGATTGCAGGATTTTCCAAGTTGCTCCCGCATATCTGCAACTTTCAGTGCAGGAAAATCCCGCAGAGATATTTTAAGACTCCAAGCTAGTGTATTTTTCACCCAATTTAGAATGCCTGAAACGCTACAACAATCTATAAGGAAGTGGGTGTCGGTGACGAAAGCACTATGAGCCGCATTCTGAGTAGTTCTGGTTAAAATAAATAAATAAATAAAAGTAGTGCTGGATATTTTAAGTACTGCAAGACTTTATTCTCTTGTACTTGACTCTAGGTCGCTGTCTTTAAGGATTATAGAAACTCAGTACACTGCAGTAAGTAAACAGTTTTGAAAAAAAAAGACAATATTAAGTCTATCTAGGTGTTGTTTTGCAAGCTGTGACTTTCTCTTTAACTCTTATTATTATTTGTTTATTTAGCAGACGCCTTTATCCAAGGCGACTTACAGAGACTAGGGTGTGTGAACTATGCATCAGCTGCAGAGTCACTTACAATTACGTCTCACCCGAAAGACGGAGTACAAGGAGGTTAAGTGGCTTGCTCAGGGTCACACAGTGAGTCAGTGGCTGAGGTGGGATTTGAACCGGGGACCTTCTGGTTACAAGCCCTTTTCTTTAACCACTGGACCACACAGCCTCCTTAAAACTCATCCCCATTCATTTTGGAGCGCCAGCGCACCGAAGGTTACGCACATATTACTCAGGCACTGTAAAAGTCACCTACCAGACTCTGGGCTTTCCAAAGACGTATTCATTGTGTGTATGCGGTACTCCTAGCCAGAACTACGATCGCCTGAAGTTAAGCCTCTCATCATGTGACAGAGTTCACAACTTAGGTTTCGTTTTGAGCCTATTGCTCCGCTAGACAGAAAGGGGTGGTATCATTGGAAATCTTAGAAGCTCAGCTTCCCCCCATGTTAATTTCATATTGAGGTTCAATGGTGCAGTGTTTTTTTTTTTTTGTTTTTTTTTTAAACATATTCTCATCTCTACCACATATAGTATGCCTGATCTTGTTGCAACTTACATACAATGAAAGGAAATTGTGTGGCCTTTCATTGAATATGTTAAATGCATGCAGTACAAACTATCCAATTGTTAAACATACATAAATGAAAACAGTGAAAAACAGGCAGAAATAGGGCTGAGTGTAAAGAGTTAAAAAAAAGAAATGGAGCGCTGGTTAAAAAGAAAAGTACCTTTTTCTTCTGCTGCAGCAAAAACTGCACGTCAGGCAATGGCAAAAGCAATGGAGAGTGCTCTGTCTCGCAGTGATGAACAGCTGTAGGTATCCTGAAAGCAGCTTATTTTAAAGCAACACCAGTGTGAATGATGATGCAGTAAAATATATATAGATATAGTTTTTTATATGCAAAAGTGCCTTTTTTGCCATTCCCCCCTAAAATGTTGGATTCCCCCCCATTGGCTGCAACATAGGGGAGCACACAAAAATTAAATTCAAGCCCTGTCCTAGTAGCTGATTAAATGGTCCAGAAATGGTGTATTCTGATGGCTGACCCTTCTAACATAATTGCACCTTATATACAGTGCAGAATGTACAGCAGGATATTGGATAAAGGAACAGCACTCTATCTCCAGGCAGTGATTTAATGTGTAATTATTCTGACCCAGTGCTGAGTTTGCTGCCTTCCAAGCCACCAGCCCTGAAATAAGAGTGTGATGATTGATTGCATGACCCTGGGGACATTGATCCCCATGTGTAATACATGGCTTGAAGGCCACACAAGCTTGGCTACTTAATCTGAATGGCCAGGCATAATTTCAGGCCATTTTCATTCTGTCACCTATTTCCTTAAAGAAAAGAACTAAAGAGAGGACTGTAGCTTAATTTTAAGGTTTTCTAACTTTTAAATTATAAATTTGTAGGTTGTCCGAATCCTTTAATTCAACCTCTCAAAGTAGAAAATCTTAATTTAACCCACAGTAGTGTCTTTCAAAAACAAAAATGCATTTCCTTGAAACTGAAATGCTCTGTATAAACAGAGCAGGTGTATGTAGTGTATACAAAATGTGCAGAAAGTCAACATGCTAGGCTGTATATTTTATTTCTGTTGAATCTTCATGTTTAGAATCAGTTGTATACTGTACAGAACTATTTACTGTATTTTCCACAATTCTATACTTTGTTTTTCTTAGCATTTCCATTAGAAATGAGATAAGGAAATTATAAGATTCAGACTTTTGTGAATGCTGGCCTTTCGGGTCATGTTTATCAACTCGTTCTCTGAAATTGTCATTTTTCACAAAGTACAGGAGATGAGCTGCATAATGAAAAGGTTATCACTCACCTTGGAGTGCCTTCCTGTTTGTAAGTGCTTGAAAATCATTTAGTCTTCAAGAGCTACCTCATTCAAGAGTGTGATAACCTTCGTCACCATTCAGGTCAGTTGCTTGCAGGTCATAGGATAATGACATCTTCAGTCTACTGTATTATAATTTGCTGCTCCTCTCTCACTCTTCTTCCATTAAGCATGAAATGGATTTAATACATGATGTTGGTATTGATGTACCCAAGATTCATCAACCAACCAAAAGATTAATTACATTAGTAAAATCGATAGGTTGCGGATGCAACCCCGGTTCCCTGAAAGAGAAAATAACCATCAAGTATGGGATATTGCCGTCAGGCAGTAGGGATTGGCTGAGCTTTTATAGCAAAGCTGCCGATAGGCCTCTGCGCGAGCTGCCACGTAAGCCCGCCCCCTCGGGAGCTTAATATACGTAGCGCGCAGAGACTCACTTCCTCTTTTGCTCTTCAGGCCGTGCATCCGCAACCTATCGTTCCCTTTCAAGTCGAAAATAACCATCAAGTATGGGAACAGTGTACCCAAGCCGTCGCGAGGGAGGATTCTCTGCAGTAGGACAGACTTACGTCATAACGCAACTGCGTAGGCAATACATCTACGCATATGCGGAGCTGCGCCTCAGCGTCTATGCTCGCAATGACACCTGTCCTAAGGTGGAATAGTCAACACCATGCTGTCAACCACTCTATACGTCCGCATCCTGAGGCATCGTAGAGTGTAGCACAGATGCTCCAAATAGTGGAGCAGAGGAATCCAGTACGTTCAACCGGTAAAACCTCATGAAAGTATGCGGTGTAGCCCAACTGGCTGCAGCGCAAATGTCAGACACCGGCACCCCTCTAAAGAGGGCCCAGGATGTCGCCATACCCCTAGTGGAATGCGCCTTCAACTGCTCTGGTGGCGGAAGGCCTGCAGATTCATAAGCTAATTTAATAGCATCCACTATCCAGTGGGAAAGGCGTTGTTTAGACAACGGCTTACCCAAAGCCCTAGAACCATGGCATATGAACAGTTGTTCTGTTTGCCTCACAGTCGCTGTACGGTCCACATAACACCTCAATGCCCGCACGGGGCAGAGCATGTGTAACCGTTCTTCCTCCGGGGAAGAAAAAGGAGGAGGATGGAACGCCATCAACTCGACCTGGTTGGTTCATATGAAACGGGGATATGACCTTGGGTAAAAAGGCCGGATTTGGACGCATGGAGACCTTAGAACCGTCTCCTGCGAAACGAGTACATGATGAATGCACTGAAAGTGCGTGTAACTTGCCCACGCGTTTCGCTGATACCACTGATAGCAAAAACGCAGTTTTATAGACACAAGCTTCATGTCCACGCTGTGGAGAGGCTCGAATGGTGCCTTGGTAAGGGCTTCTAGCACCGCCAAGGCTCCATGACGGTAAACTGGTCGTCCTTGGAGGCCGCAAACGTCCTTGGTCCACCGCTCTGAGCTCCAGAGCATTGATGTGGGCTGACCTCCAGGGTCCTGACCACACTCCACGGGTCCCTGTCCCGTTCCAGACTGCTCCCCAACCGTGGTTGGAAGCGTCGGTCGTGATGACCTGCCGTCTGAAAATGGGACCCAAGCGTACGCCTTGGCGGATGTTTGACGGAACTTTCCACCAGCGCAGCGTTTCCCAGCAGGTTCGGGATACCCTTAGCCTGCGGTGTTTGTCTCTCCGCGGATGCAACGCGAAGGCATTGAACCAGGCCTGCAGAGGTCTCTGGTGTAGTAAGCCGAGGGCGTGGCCTGCCACCACCTCTAGGGCGCCACCCTCCGCGCTGCGGTCTTGGAAATGGAGGTAGACCGCGCGCTGCTGAGCTTGAGGAAGAGGTCTTAATACCCCCTGGCCGTGGCTGGTGCTGCGGTGGTGCTCTACGCCACTGGTGCTCCTGTTGGCGCTTTGGCTGAAAGGGCTTATGCGGCCACATCTTAGCCATTTGCTGAGATGCCTCCCGGGCCTTAACAGAGCGTTGCAGCATCTCCTCAACCGCTGGGCCAAACGTGTGCCCCGGCGTAATAGGAGCATCTAACAAGGGGGCCTTGTCAGGCTCTTGAACTCTCGCCTGCGAGAGCCAGAGCTGCCTTCTGGCAACCACCAGGGAAGCAATACTCCTGCCTTGAGCCCGTGCGTTTAACTGGGCTAACTTGACAAGGAGTTGCGCGACCAGCGCCAATTCTGCCCTCAGAGACGCCGATGGGTGCTCTGGGAGATCCTTCACCAGCGACGCCTGGTAAACTGAAAGGAGGCTGGCCACGTTGGACAACCTAACTGCCTCTGTAGCCGCTAAATAGCCCTTCTTTAAATGGATCTCAGTGGTCCTGCACTGCTTGTTAGGACATGCAGGGTCCTTAGCTAGCCCCGAAAGTGTCGGAGTTCTAACCAGGGCTGCAAAGGCAGCATCGACCGGCGGGAAGGACGCCAGACCAGCCTCACTCGCTCCCTGCATGGCAAACGCGGAGGCCTTCCGCGAAGTTGCCGGTGAAGAAGCCTGGGCCCCCCAGGTGGACTGTACCTCCTTAATGAAATCAGGGAAGACTGGGAGCGTCCTGGGCAGTGGAGACGTACAGACGGCAACTCAAACAGTGACCGCCGAGGTAACTCCACGGCTGGCCACTCAAGTCCCAGGTGGCGAGTTGCTCGCTCCACCAGTGACTACAAGGGATCACTGGTGTCCAGCGCCTCTGAGTCAGTGTCCTGCTCTGAGTGCTGGGATGCCAGTTCAGCCTCTACACTGTCGTCCTCAAGGAGAGGCTCCCCTTCGAAAGCATCCCTGGAGATGGCATCTACGTCCCATACCCCTTGGGGTTGTTGGACAACAGGGACGGCCAGAGGCTGTGGCTGAAGCGCCGGCTGACTGGCAACTGGTCCGGCTGGTGGTGCCATGCTGGTAAGGGACATCAGCAACGATTGCTGGCCCATCATCACATCCATAAACTGGGACATCTTGGATGTGAGCTCTGCCACACCTGACTTGTCCCTATAACGCCTGTCCTGACGAGGAGAACGGGAGCGTCCTCTACGGCGGGGTGACAGGGAGCGAGACCGTGATCGACGGGAACGTTCCCTGCGAGGGGAGGAGCCTCGGGGCCGAATAGACGGGCTATGAGAACACTCCTGGGCACGTCTACGGTCTGGAGATCTTTGACCAGCTGTAAGCTGGGAGGGGCTCCTGGATACCCGCAGTGTGACGGGCGGAGTCGCTGTGGACGACGGCGGGACAGACAGGGTGTAAGAAGACCCTGAGGAAGGGGAGTGGCTACCCACCGCTTTCCTCGCCCTCTGGCGAAGAGTGCGCGGTTGAAAATTAGCGCACAATGTGCAAAACGATCTGTCTGCCAAGGCAGACGCGGCGTGCTCTGGTCCCAGGCACGCCACACAGTCCTCATGCAGATCGCTCGCCGGCAATTTTGCCTGGCAGGTGACGCAATGGTGGAACCCGGACATGGTTGGCACTCCGACCCCGAACGTCGAACAGCGAAGCATTGAACGTTGAGGTACGTGCACCAAGCAACGAGGCGTCAATGCACCGAGTGTCGAGCGCCCGGCGTCGGCGTCGAGGCGTCGCGCCGATCGTCGAGCGTCGATCGCCGGCGCCGAGCGTCAAGCGTCGAGGTGCATGCACCGAGCGTCGAGGCGTCGAGCACCGAAGCGTCGGGCATCGAAGCGTCGAGTGCGTCGCGCCGAGCGTCGAGCGTCGAGCGCGCAGAGCGTCGGCGCCGAGCGCCGAAGCGTCGAGTGCGAAAGCGCCGAGCGTCGAGGTGCGTGCACCGAAGCGTCGAGGTGTCGGGCACCGAAGCGTCGAGGTGCGTGCACCGAAGCGTCGAGCGTCGAAGCACCGAAGCGCCGAGGTGCGTATGCCGAAGCGCCGGTCGTCGAAGCGCCGAGTGCGTCAGCGTCGCCGGCGTCGAAGCGCCGAGGTGCGTGCACCGGCGCCGCGTCGAAAGCACCGAAGTCCCCAGCGCAGACGCGCTAGCACCAAGCGCTGAAGCGCTGCACAAAGCGCCGGCGCTGCACCAAGCGGCAAAGCGCCGACACCAGCGCCCGGCGCAGCACCCGGGCGTGAGTGCCGAGCGTAGAATGCTAGCACAGACGCCTAAGCGTCAGCTGACCGCAGAGCAGAGACGCTAAGTGCTGGTACAGTGTCCTGAATGCTGTGCACTACTTACCTGTTGGTGCTGGGGATTGTGCTTAGTGGTCGTCTTCCTCTGTGTAGTGAATGGGAATTTTTTTTTTTGGAACGCTGCAGCAGCAGTAGTGGTAGTTATTATGGGACTGGGGCACAATAATATGTGGGCACAGTACAGCTACCACGCGGTTGTTTTTTAAAACACACCGCAGAGGTAGTATGTGGGAGACAGCAGTGCAGGCTCCAGACACGCGGTCTAGCCAAGGCAAGACCGGGGCTGCAGATATGCGCGGCGTAGAGCCAACGCATATGCGTCGTCCTATCACAAAATATATATATACAGTAGTGTGCAAAAGTTTTAGGCTAGGTGTGAAAAAATGCTGTAAAGTAAGAATGCTTTCAAAAATAGACATGTTAATAGATTATATTTATCAATTAACTAAATGCAAAGTGAGTGAACAGAAGAAAAATCTAAATCAAATCCATATTTGGTGTGACCACCCTTTGCCTTCAAAACAGCATCAAGCATCAATTCTTCTAGGTACACTTGCACACAGTTTTTGAAGGAACTTCGGCAGGTAGGTTGGCCCAAACATCTTGGAGAACCAACCACAGTTCTTCTGTGGATTTAGGCAGCTTCAGTTGCTTCTCTCTCTTCATGTAATCCCAGACAGACTCGATGATGTTGAGATCAGGGCTCTGTGGGGCCATACAATCACTTCCAGGACTCCTTGTTCTTCTTTACGCTGAAGATAGTTCTTAATGACTTTCGCTGTATGTTTGGGGTCGTTGTCATGCTGCAGAATAAATTTGGGGCCAATCAGATGCCTCCCTGATGGTATTGCATGATGGATAAGTATCTGCCTGTACTTCTCAGCATTGAGGAGACCATTAATTCTGACCAAATCCCCAACTCCATTTGCAGAAATGCAGCCCCAAACTTGCAAGGAACCTCCACCATGCTTCACTGTTGCCTGCAGACACTCATTCGTACGCCTCCAGCCCTTCGGCGAACAAACTGCCTTCTGCTACAGCCAAATATTTCAAATTTTGACTCATCAGTCCAGAGCACCTGCTGCCATTTTTCTGCACCCCAGTTCCTGTGTTTTCGTGCATAGTTGAGTCGCTTGGCCTTGTTTCCATGTCAGAGATATGGCTTTCTGGCCGCAAGTCTTCCATGAAGGCCACTTCTGACCAGACTTCTCCGGACAGTAGATGGGTGTACCAGGGTCCCACTGTTTTCTGCCAGTTCTGAGCTGATGGCACTGCTGGACATCTTCCGATTGTGAAGGGAAGTAAGCATGATGTGTCTTTCATCTGCTGCAGTAAGTTTCCTTGGGCGACCACTGCGTCTACGGTCCTCAACGTTGCCCGTTTCTTTGTGCTTCTTCAAAAGAGCTTGGACAGCACATCTGGAAACCCCTGTCTGCCTTGAAATTTCTGCCTGGGAGAGACCTTGCTGATGCAGTATAACTACCTTGTGTCTTGTTGCTGTGCTCAGTCTTGCCATGGTGTATGACTTTTGACAGTAAACTGTCTTCAGCAACCTCACCTTGTTAGCTGAGTTTGGCTGTTCCTCACCCAGTTTTATTCCTCCTACACAGCTGTTTCTGTTTCAGTTAATGATTGTGTTTCAACCTACATATTGAATTGATGATCATTAGCACCTGTTTGGTATAATTGTTTAATCATACACCTGACTATATGCCTACAAAATCCCTGACTTTGTGCAAGTGTACCTAGAAGAATTGATGCTGTTTTGAAGGCAAAGGGTGGTCTCACCAAATATGGATTTGATTTAGATTTTTCTTCTGTTCACTCACTTTGCATTTAGTTAATTGATAAATATAATCTATTAACATGTCTATTTTTGAAAGCATTCTTACTTTACAGCATTTTTTCACACCTGCCTAAAACTTTTGCACAGTACTGTATATATATATATGTATATATATATATATATATATATATATATATATATATATATATATATATATATATATATTAAAAATACAAAACTGAAAGATCATAATTGAATAAGTCTCCACCCCCCTGAGTTAATACTTGGTGGAAGCACCTTTGGCAGGAATTACAGCTGTGAGTCTGTTGGGATAGGTCTCTACCAACTTTGCACACCTAGATTTGGCAATATTTGACCATTCCTCTTTACAAAACTGTTCAAGCTCTGTCAGGTTCCTTGGGGAGCGTTGATGAACAGTAATCTTCAAGTCATGCCACAAATCTTTGATTGGATTTAGGTCGGGGCTCTCACTGGGCCACTCAAGGACATTCACCTTTTTGTTCCTTAGCCACTCCGGTGTAGCTTTGGCTGCGTGCTTTGGGTCGTTGTCATGCTGAAAGCTGAACTTCTTGCAGAGGGCAGCAGGTTTTCCTCAAGGACTTCTCTGTACTTTGCTCCATTCATTTTCCCTTCTATCCTGACAAGTGCCCCAGTCCCTGCCGATGAGAAGCATCCCCATAACATGATGCTGCCACCACCATGCTTCACAGTAGAGACGGTGTTCTTTGGGTGATGCGCTTTGTTGGGTTTGCTCCAAACATAACGCTTTGCATTTGGCCAAAAAGTTCTATTTTAGTTTCGTCAGACCACAAAACTTTTTGCCACATGGCTACAGAATCTACTGAGTGTTTTTTTGCATACTTCAAACGGGATTCAAGGTGGACTTTCTTGAGTAATGGCTTCCTTCTTGCCACCCTACCATGCAGGCCAGATTTGTGGAGTGCTTGGGATATTGTTGTCACATGCACGCTTTGACCAGTCTTGGCCATAAAAGCCTGTAGCACTTGCAAAGTTGCCGTTGGCCTCTGGTAGCCTCTCTGATCAGTCTCCTTCTTGCTCGGTCATCCAGTTTGGAGGGAAGGCCTGATCTAGGCGGTGCCATACACCTTCCACTTCTTAATAATCGTCTTGACCGTGCTACAAGGGATATTCAAGGCCTTTGATATTTTTTATACCCATCTCCTGATCTGTGCCTTTCAACAGCTTTGTCCCGGAGTTCTTTTGAAAGCGCCTTGGTGCTCATGGTTGAGTCTTTACTTTGAAGTGCACTACCCAGCAGAGGGAACCTACAGGAACTGCTTTATCCTGAAATCATGTGAATCACTACAATTTAACACAGGTGGAGGCCACTTAACTTGGTGTGTGATTTTGAAGACGATTGGTTACACCTGAGCTAATTTAGGATTGCTATTACAAGGGAGGTGGACCAAGCTATTTCAGTTTTTTATTTTTAATCCTCTACAAATTTCTAGAAATATTTTTTTCACTTGGAAGTTGTGGGGTAGGATGTGTAGATAAATTAAAAAAAAAAAAAAAAAACTATTTGAATGCATTTTAATTCCAGGCTATAAGGCAACAAAAGGTGAACATTTTGAAAAGGGGTGTGGACTTCCTATAGGCACTGTATGTTTTTACATTTGTAAATATAAAGAAACAAGTGGGTATAAGCAGATTTCATTAACTAAATTCATGAGGTACTTTTTTATTTCCTTATTACTGATAATAATGGAATGAAGAACTATTCTTTTATTTATAGATATTTATTTTGAGAAAATAATCGAGAGTAGTGCTCATTATTGTTTATATTATAAAGACCCTGAGAGTAAGTGTTTAATGTGGCATTGCAATCATTCAGGTGAAACAATGTCTTGTAATTTGCCCAAACATCAATATTTTTTAAACAACACAGAAGCATTGTAAGGTCCCTCAGGTCTAGAGTAATACATTTTATACATCTATCTATAAGCACACTACATAATAATAAACCAATAATTAACGTTTTTAAAAATAATAATATTAAAAAGTGAAAGGTTTTTATTGTTTCTGAAGTACTTTAAAATGTTCCCCACAGTGTTATGAAAAAAAAGGACTCCAGTTCCAAGATGCTACTGGGTGTCGGACGTACATTTCAGACACTTTACAGACCTGTAGCATCTTACCTGTAGCAACTTGCTGGGTTTCTTTTATGGTATGATGGATGCCCCTAGGGAGTGCTAAAAACACTCAGTATCAGACGTACTCAGAGAAATCAATTTTTCCAGCATAGGTACAGAAACATTCAGATCACTCTGAATTAGGAGGACACTGATACTTAACTCTATGTTGATTTTTTGGGTGAGACTTCAGGTAGTTGATAGAATAGAATTGTAGATTTAAGTGTTTCAAATGTATTGGTTCTGAAATAGGAAAGTTTTTCTTCAGTGTTGGACGTACATTTCCTTTTTTAAAATGTTTTGAGAAAAAAATACTTTTATTAAACAAATAATTGTATTATTTGTCAGAGCTGCTTATGGTTTATCTGAACATTGCTAGCTATTTGAATGGAGCAATATTACTGAACTGTCCGTGTCTCGGTTTGTTGTTGTTGAAAGATGCTGTGTCTGTGCTCCAGTCGAGTTGACAGGCTGTGATTGGCTGACTCGGCAGTTGCAGGTGCAGGATTGGTTGCTTTTGTCGATGCAAAGTATTGATTGGCTGGTTTTGGACCAATTGTGTCTATGCTTAAAAATACAGCAAGTCAAAATGGAAAAAGCCAGTACTTGCATGGATTGATTTTAAATTTGATTCACAGGTGATGTGATGATGTTCCATTGGGCATCTACTGTGTATTAATGCCTGCTATAGCTGGAAGCTGATTGGCTGATGATACTGAATGATTTTCATTTTTGTGATCACATTTTTATTGTGTTTTTATACATATCAAAAACAACACCTCTACATACAATGATGAACACACTCCAAAAGTGGGGTTAAGTTCAATCAATCTGCCTGCCGTTTTGTATTTCAGGTCTGATTGGTAGGCTGAATTTTTTCAAGTTTTGTGTTATTCTGTCCAGTAGTTTTTGAGCTACAGCGCTTTTAAAAAACGTGGTTTTTCGTGTAAGTTTAGTTCCAGGAGGGCGTTTTTTATTATTCACCTGTAAGTAAAAAACTACTGGACAGTTACTGCTCCCATTTGGCAAGTTACTGCATCTAAGTAGTCTTTAGGGCCTTTTTTGGGTGGGGAGGTTTAAAAATGTGTATCTTAATATAAAAAAGTATTTTTAAAAACAATCGCTGCACAGTTATACGATTTGGTAACCGTTTTTGTGTAGTTCTGACTGGACCTGTAACAATACAGTCACTTAGGAACGTTCTCCCGTTTGAACTACAGCTCCCAGAATGCACACCGAACAGCTAATCGTAGCTAACATTTCAAGCTTTTCACAAGCGTAACAAATCATCATATTGTACTGTACAGTGTAAGTAAATAAATAATAAAAACATGTCAGTCAGTGATAGAAGGTGAACGAGTATTTAAAACCTACATGTACATTTAGGCTGAGAGGCTGTGCGCCAGAGCAGCTATAAATAATGGCAAAACATTTCAAATAGGCCTAAAACGATTATTTACGTTACATTAGGCTTACAAAAATCGAAAACACTCACCCATATAGCCACAAAAGCCAGAAGAACTTCCAAAGAAATCATTTTTGTTTATTTCTAACGTAAAACAAATAGCTATGCACTTTGATGCTTTAGTGTAAATAACATGGAATGTATAGAATTAAAAATATATCTCGATTAGCCGTCATAAAACAAAAACATGGAAATGCTAAATATACAAAACCATTTGAAGCACTGTACTGTACAGTCATGCTTGTTTAACGCAAATACTGTAGTCAGGACCCAGCGTATTTTTATCTATACTTATCAATTTCCTCAAAAAAAAAATACTTAGGACATTTTCAGAGATGCAGAATCACAGTCAAATTGTTCTTGCAGTTTAACAGTAGATTTATAGAATCACTTAAATTTAGGAAATAATATACCAAACTAGGCTAATCTGGTTTCATAAACAAGTTGGAAAAATAAAACAAATCGATGCAAACTTTATTTAAGTGATCACCAGCAACAGATCACCTGACAGCATTTTGAATAAACTTTATAACACAACAAACATGATTTCCATTACATGAGAGTTGATGTTAAAACTTCATGCTGATGTGAACTTGGCTCTCGCCAAGATAAATACCAACTAAGACGTAGCTTTACAGTAAACTAATGTGATCCATCTGCGTCTCCATCCATTTGCGTTTCCTTCCATCTGATGATGTAGATATCCTTCTGCCTGGTGTTGAAGGCTGAAGTGTAATGCTGGCTCCAGGGATCAGCTAATTTTGCCTCCCCAGTGCATCAGCACACACAACGGCTGTGATGCTGGCTCCGGGGATCAACCACAGTGCGGTCTCCCCAGCGCATCAGCATGACAACCGTCTGGATTGAGCGAAGTAGGGTATATCTCTGGGGTTTTCAAGAGGGCACCTTCCATCCTCGGTGTTTTGTCAACCTAGCCCACGACACCTCAAGAGGGCTCGACGGTGATTCTGGCGTCCCAGCATCACCCCCCTCCATCCCGCACTCAACTCAGCCCAGCTTACTTACCCACACATCAGCATTTCTTTCTTTTCTATTGTGCTTGAGATCCCCAGCCAGAATCTTTCCGTCTAACCCACAGCCAGTTGCTGCTCCTCTCTGCTGCTTCAGATAAGTACTTCACTGTGCGACGCAACTCTTGGCAACTGAATCCGACGTCTCTGAGAAACCAGGTTGTAGAATGCGCCACAAGTCCTCGACAACCCACCTCCACTGGGTAAACCCGGACCCTCCATCCTCGCTGTTCTGCTTCAGCGGCTAGTTGAGCGTACCGAAGTTTCTTCCCCTCAAACGCCTCATCTACAGCATCCTCCCCTGGCACTGTTAACTCTACCAGGTGAACAAGGCGTGCTGATCCATACCACAAGACAATATCTGGTCGAAAGGTTAGTGGTGGCAATCTCAGGTGGAAAAATAAGCCGTGGACCAACATCTGCCAGCATTTTCCAGTCTCTAGTAGCTTCCAGTTGTCCTGGGTGAGGCTTGGTTTTAACACCTTTTCTTGGCAGTTGCTCTCCTGGAGTAATGTTGCAGGAATGTTGATGGAACTGGTGGCAACTTATTGGTCATGTTATGCTTGTCTTCCAATGCTAAGGCCAAACATCGCAACACCTGGTCATGGCATCAAGTAAACCATCCTTGGCTAAGACACAGCTTAAATCCTGTCAAAATGAGCCTTAATGTTGCAGGTGATGAACACAAAGGACATGAGGGATCCTCTCCTACCCAGAGGTTTAGGTTCTGTGGTGATGGAAGAACATTATATGTTGACCTGATGAGGAAACTGATCCTGCTCTGTTCCGTAGGTCTTGCCAGCCGATCTTGCGTTGTTCCACACTCTCCCATCTCATCCATTCTCCCTGCCTGGCCTGGGAAATGGCCTTTATGCACCTCATCCTCTCCTCCTGCTTTTGCACCTCGTTGACTACCAGCTTCCTCGGTTGAGCAGGGGCTGCCATGTGCCATGTAGGAGGAGCTGAACTGAGACCAAGACTCCTTCTATGCTGAACTTGTCCCATGATATCACCAATTCGAAGGGCAGCCTTTGCATCTTCCACGGCTTTCTTTGCTGCCCACTTTCTTCCAGTTTTCAACACAGGTGCTGCCTCCCTTACGCTTTTGTCAAGTGACTCTACTAATGTCATTTCCAGTTGAACCTTGACACACTTAAGTGGAGACTGGTAGCTGCAGTATTCCTTTACCATACTCCCAACCATTTCCTGACGTATGAACTGATTAAAGCTTCCAGCTTCTCTACTGTTGTCAAAGAAACCTCGTACACCGTCAGTGGCCACAGCAGCTTCGGCAGTAGACCAAACTGAAAGCGCCAGAGTTTTAGTTTGCCCGGTAAAGCGCTGCTATCTATGCTCTTCAACCCTTCCATTGCTTGTTGTCTAACTTCTCCCACACGAACTGTGTCCTTTAGATCCCTGTCGTACCATCTCCCAAGACTTTTCAGTGGCTTCTCCGACACCTGTTAGTATTGCCTCACCATTAATGTAGAACCTTTTATCTACTACTTTACCTTTAATTATAGAGATGCTTCTTGATTTAGTGGGCTTGAACTGCATTCATGCCCATTCAGTGTTATTGGTTAATTTGCCCAATAACCGATTAGTGCAGGCTACTGTTGTAGTCATGGTTGTCATGTCATCCATGTATGCTCGAATTGGTGGTAGTCGCATTCCAGAAGCCAAGCGCTCTCCTCCCACTACCCATTTTGATGCCCTAATGACTACTTCCATTGCCATGGTAAAAGCCAGTAGAGAAATGGTGCATCCTGCCATTATTCCAACTTCTAGGCATTGCCATGTAGTGCTGAATTCTGAAGTTGAAAAACTAAATTGCAAATCTCCAAAGTAGGCTTTCACTAAATTTGTTATTGTCATCGGTACACTGAAAAAATCAAATGCTGCACAAAGAAGCTCATGTGGCACTAAACCGTATGCATTAGCCAAATCCAGGAATGTCACAAATCCAGGAATGTGAGCTCCTTCCTCTCCTTTTTAGCTGTTTGAATTTGCTGCCAGGTCAGACTGATGTGCTCGAAGCATCCTGGGAAACCTGGAATACCAGCATTGTGTACTGAAGTGTCAGTGAAGCAGTTCTTTAATAGGTAAGTTGACAATCTCTGAGCAATAATGCTGAAGAAAATCTTGTCTTCTATGTTTAATAGGGAAATAGGGCGAAACTGACTGATGCTTGTAGAATCTTTTTCTTTTGGTATAAAGACTCCACCTGCTCGGTGCCATGCTCTTGGTACAACCTGTTTTTCCCATGCCACTTTCATCAATTTCCACAGGATTCATAGAACTCCAGAAGCACTCTTGTATACTCTGTATGGAACTCCATTAGGCCCTGGAGATGATGACGCCCTTGCTTTTATCACAGCTTGCTGTACTTCTTTCTACTTAGGTGCAGAGTCCTTCATTTGGTATTCTGGTGGATTGATAGGTGGGATGTCTGAAGGAATTGCCATAGGCTCCTGCCTTTTTGAATCTGTATGTGTTTCCTCCAAATATCTCTCCAGCTCAAGCTTTTAGTGCTTTTTAGTAGCGTTTCCGTAGGTGCTCAGCGCTGCGCAATGTTGCAAGCTTATCTTTTATGATCCTTTTGTAACTGATTGAGTCTCTCCTTGTTCTGCTCTTCTCCATTGCTTCCTCAGATGTCTCCTTTCTCTAACTAAGCGTTTAATCTCCTGCTGCCGTCTAGACTTTCCAAGAATAGCTTGTACTTTTTCCTTCCTTTTTTCAACTCTAAACCTCTCGCTTCCATACGCATAGATGATGTCCCCAAATTGTTCTACTTAACCTTTCCAACACAAAACAGAGATCTGTGTTTACTGTGTCCCACGCAGTTTTCTCACAAGCTCTTGGCCATTTAACTCCAGGCGTGGGCCTGTTGAGGTTCTTTTCTCTTTTATGCTGGTTTGTCTGACTGGGTTCACAAGGATCATTAAGTTCATCACTAGCTGTATCCATGCAAGTCCTCCTCACGTCTATGACAGGGGTGCTGATATCCTGCTAACTGTGGTTTGCTTCCTGTTGCTGGATTTCATTTGAATGACTTGACTGACTTCGTAAGAAGTACTGATCAGTGCGAGGCCCTTGTCCCTTCTCCCTCAAGCATTTCATTCTCCCTTGATGAATCTTCAAACCCCTGACCGTTGTTGCTTTCAAGTAAGATCACATTCAAGTAAGAGCAAAATAAAGAATACAGTAAACAGATGTTATAAACGGCAAAGGTTACATATCGTTCTGACTCGTTAATGCTTCTGGCAAATATGTAGATCTGATGCATCAGCCCATTTGTTAATAATGACATGTCAAATTTTTCACAAAATAATTCTGCTTCCCCTTATCACTGTTTGGCGCCTTCTAACACTCACAGCAGCAGGACTGGTTGTCATTGTCTCAGAGGGAGGGAACTTCGACTGGACACTGTGAAAGCGCGTCACTTAATCCAACCCAAATATCTTACAAAACCACAACTGATATGGTAATAATTCAAAGAGGTGTGTCTTCTGTATACATTACTCCAACCAATTATATCGTTTTTGAGAGTTTGGAGTTTGGTTTTGTTTTCAAAATACCAGCCCAAAATATTTAGATAATTTTTTTTTTTTATATTCTGGGCTTGTAACCAGGAGGTCCCCGGTTCAAATCCCACCTCAGCCACTGACTCATTGTGTGACCCTGAGCAAGTCATTTAACCTCCTTGTGCTCCGTCTTTCGGGTGAGACGTAATTGTAAGTGACTCTGCAGCTGATGCATAATTCACACACCCTAGTCTCTGTAAGTCGCCTTGGATAAAGGCGTCTGCTAAATAAATAAATAATAATAATAATATTCTGACTGTCAGAATAAGGCGAAAACTGAGATTCAGAGAGTGAAATCTATTAAGTTTATTTTGATGCAGTTTGTATGTGTAGTAGGGCTGCAACGAAGGGTACATTTTGACCTTTGAAGGTTCGGAACACATTAATGAAGGAAGGTTCGAACCTTCAATAGTAGTAATTTGCATGATTTACTGGTGACGTCACCATAGCTACTTGTTTATATTTGATTGAAAATCCTATTTTTTTTTACAGGTAAGCCATATGAATTGAATAAAACATTCATATGCAGTTTATAAATACATTATATAGAACAGTAGTCATGTTTTTTATAATTTAAATACAAATAAAAATACACATTGTTTATTTACACGTAAGTTTGTTTTGCCTAAGTCTGCTGCAGTTCGTGCTGCTGCAATGCGAGGAAGCTTACATTGCAGCAGCACGCACTGCAGTGGACTTTGGCAAAACAAACTTAATTTAACAGTCACCGTTCCAAGTAGGTTACCAGTCAGTCACATTTTACTTCTGCTACTACTACGACTACTACTACTAATAATAATAATAATAATATGATTGTAAAGTGACCCCAGAGATTGGATGTGCCTCCATGATACATCAACAGTCGCTTACACAGTTTGCATTCAACTTTTTTTTTTGGTCATCTGGGCATTTAACAAAAAAAAAATCCCAAACAGCAGAGGGGTTTTGAGACATTTCTTTCAAAAGTATGACATTTAATGTGTGATTTATGATATTTACACATTGTCAAACGATTTCTGTTAACAGAAAAAAACAGCACCCACAATCCCTGTGACAGCCAGTTTGCCCAAGCGAAAAGCAAAGCAGCTGTTGTACAAATTAGCCAAGAGAGTCTGTAATCAGAGTCAGCTGCTGAAGAAGGGACAGAGGCCAAAGTAAAAACCGTTCATCCCAAGTAACCAAAAAAAAACATTGTCTTATATAAATATGTTTATTGTTAGAAATGAAATGGGTTAACCTAGGCAGTTCTGTGAAGTGGTGCAATTAACTGAGACACCTTACGATAGTCAAAAGTTGCTTGTGCAGGAAACAACTAATACCTTTATGGAAGTACAGAAATGCAAAAGAAACTGTTAGGTAAGTTCTTGTATAATAAACAGCTACATTAGATGTTTAACTTTATGCAACAGTGCTCCATTTCTTCTATTATTAACCACTCAGAAGTGGTTCAGAATGTACCGTTTTAACTTAAACACAAGAAAATCTAATGTGACTCTTCCCCTCTGCCATTTTTCACTTTTTTGATAGTTGCCCACTCTCATGCCTGGTATTTGCAATGTGCATGATCCAAACATATCAAAGAGCATTTTGGGATATTGAAGGATATACAAAAAATGTAGTTCGGTATTACACCATCCACACTTCTGATAAACCACACTACCTGTTGCGATCTAATTGAGCACCGGACTCTCGTACGGTATTAAACGCTCTGTAGAGTAGATGCTAGTCATATTTAGCACTTTTAAGCCGGTTTAACAACTAATACTGTTTAAATGCATTGTGTGGCCAGGGCCTAAAACAAAACACATCTGCATATATGAGATAAAGACTGGTATTTACAGAAACACTGCAGGCAATAGGTCAGTAAAGGAGTTGGCAATATCTCAAATCCACTTTGTCCGTAAACAGGCACGGTTCATTGGTACCAACATTTGATCAAAATGAATCCGTACAAAACACAATTCAGCATAATAGGCAGTGTCTGCTTAAAAGAGGTCCAGGACTGAATGGTCTGTGCCACTGTACTTCACCTTTCATGGCCAGTAAATGTACATAATATGTATAATACATACATGCAGCAAAATTTAAAAGAATACTAAGTACAATACATGTAGGCACAGTACAGACAAAAGCAGAATCTTCAAAACGATCAGATTAAGAAGTGTCTATTGTTTGTATGCAATTTTGTAGCCAGTGAATCTTGCCAGTGAGTAAAGTGATGAACTTCCACTCAGAATCTGGCTTAGACCAGAACTCTTGTCCCCTAGCTGGATTCAAGGTCAAGGTGAAGACCAACTAATGGCATTTCCTCTTTGTCAATTAGTTGATTTTCAACTGTTGACTTACTGTACTTTATTGTTTATTCTGTTTAATTGTTTGCTCATTTGATGCTTCATGTGGTTTACTAAGAAATAAGGAAAGCAAAGGTTAAGAGCAGTCAGCATTTTTTTTTTAAAATGGGACCAAGAGAAAGTCGTCATTCTGGTGTGGAGTGGAGCACTTTACTTTCAGCATAAAGTAGGCAGTAACTCTTTAGCAATGTGGAAAATGTGGAGTTGAGTACAAATGTCAAGGATTTAAATTAATGTCTAAGCAAATGCTGTAAACTACTAGCTGCTAAATATAAGAGGACAAATATGAATTATTTAATGTAAGAGTGCTTTCTGTGTAGCTTACCTAAAAACAAAGGATTTGTTGAAGATAATTAGCTACAGTTTTGATGGCCATCTTTTCAGAAATGCTTGCTAATTATCCCAGACATTAGGCTTGTGTTTTTATAGTTATAACTACAAACAGCTGAAAAAGATAACTGCACCTGTTTTTACTGTTTAAAATGACAAGAAAAAAGTTTTGCCTTTCTGTGTAATTTGCAGATGTTTCCCATAGAACTGTGAGTAATGGCTTTGCTAAAATGGAACAGAGATGTATCACTGTACTGTATGTAAACAGACAACCTCTTCATGATTACACAAAAACAGGAACAGAAGACATTTTCTCTAACACAATGTCATTATTCTTTCATTTACAGAATTCAGTCCAAAGGAAACTGATTTCCGAATATGTGACGAAACATCATGTAAATTCGGGGGAGTTTGCAAAGAAGAAGGGGGAGACGTGAAGTGTGCATGCCAATTTCAGGTATGAAGTGGGGAATGGTGGGGAGCTATATGTTGATTTGTCACTCTAAGCTGTGTTTCAAGTAGACACCTTTGTGTATTGTATAGCAGTGCTTTAGACTTTCAGATTCTGAGGTACAAAGGCTGATCTCATGTCTAATGTTTGCAAGCCTGAAAAACTCTATACTCGATGTACTGTATTTGATATTAAATCTAATTGGGCATTAAATACCACATTTCAGAACAATATTGCATAATAAAAAGCTAAGGCATATATAATTTTTTTTTTACAGCGATTACGCTCAAGTTCATAGATAGGTTAGATTCTGTTTATCCTCCAAAACGCAGCGAATAAACGCTGTATTGTGAATAGCCCTTAATGTAGGTGAAAAACGCTAAAATAAAAGTTAATACATTTAAAAATATATATAAACACGTGAAATTGTTGGTCCGCTAAAATAAAGGGCTTTACATAATCTCTGCAAGTAAGAAATTACAGTGTCCAATGTGAAAATATAACACGAAATAATAAATGAACATTCAAAGTAGCACTATAACATTACAATGTTCAATACAAAAAAATGGTGCCAGAGTTATAAGCTCTTGCAGTGTCAAAAAAAAATTCAAAAACTGGATTGTAGCTTAACAACAGGAAAGCATAATCAATCAGACTGCAGAGTCTGGATCATCTGTTTGTTATCTGAACCAAAGATAACCCTAACACTAACCCTGAATCATTCAACGCACAGAGCAACTACTTCTAGGCACTGTTTTCTATTCACATGAGCCGCGACATTTCCCCTCAGGCATTATTTGCGCATGGTTCTTATAAAACGGAAATTAATGGTGAAAATTTTACTTTCAGCTGAAAGTGGGGTAGGGCGATAGTTTGAACCGGGGCGGCAGAATCCGTTTACTAGTTAATCACCAATGCAAGGGCTATTTAGTCAACGTTAAGTTGTTTGTTATAAATTGTTGATTTAGTGGTAGTTGCATATTTTATGTAAAAGTGTTAGCTTATCACTATAGCGCATTTCAACAAAAAAAGTGTTTTCATGGCCAACAAGAGTCTCTATAGTTGGAGTCTTGTTTCTACATAGTATCAGTTGTATTGCTTTTTCAATAGTTGTTCTTAGTGTATAACATTCTTTGGGACAGAATAGGGAAAAACACAATGTTCTTGAGTGGGAGGTTCAGTATTATTCCAGACAATGTATCCCTTCTTCTTTATCTCACATATTAGCTGAGGCTGTAGAAAAAAAAAAGATTTAGCTCTTGCTCTGGTTATGGTTTTCTAAGCTTCACCCACCCTGTATGTATTTATGCCAATTTTTCTTATTTTATCTCCACTGTGGGACTCCTTAAGACACCACAATCTGACAGTGACATCTCGGGGAGAGGGGAGGGAGGGAGGGGAGGAGAGGAGTCAGGACCGGAGCAGCTGTGAAGTGAGAATGGCTACCGCCTGTCAGTGGCAGCTCCTTGGTTAATAAAGTGAACTGCATTAAACGTGAATGGACACATTTGTAGTTTCTGTAGATTTCACTTTTCTTTTTAATACTTTGTAATGAATTTTAATCCGAATAAGAGGGCTTTTCTGTTTGTCTTTTCCGTGATTTTATGCAGCACTAGTTTTTCTTGCCTTAAACTCAGGCTTCAATGTCCCAAAAATCTTCTACTTGCAAGGAGCTGTGAACTGTTTGTAAAACACGTAAAAGAATAAAAGTACAGCTAACTTTATTTTTTAAGGAGTGCTGAAAAACCCTGCTGTTGAACCAGGCTTGGAGAGGGCGCATATGCATAAGACCCAAAGGAAGGGTCTGGGAAGCTGCTGCCATCAAAACCAGAACCTCGGGAACATCACTACTGTGAGCTTTCTGTTGCACTGAAAAAGCTTCAGACAAGCAACTATTCTCTGCACTCTGTCATTCAACAGAGTGGACAGCATGGACCTGGAGTCCAGACGCACTCCCAAATAGGAGGCTGACTGTGCGGGTGTGAGCTGGCTCTTTGCACGATTCACCGACAGGCCCAACCGATGGTGGTGTGAGCACAAATGAGCCAGTTGTCCAGGTAATTGAGTACTCTGATGCCTCTGTCTCAATGGGGCCAGAATAGCCTCCATGCACTTCGAAAAGGCACGGGGAGCTAGAGAGGCCGAATTGGTAGTACCTGGAACTCGTATGCTGTCCCTTTGAAAGTGAACCCCAGGTACCTCCTGTGCCCTGGTCTTATAGGAATATGAAAATATGTGTCTTTCAAGTCCACTGTGCTGAACCAGTCACCTGGCCTTATTGACTGCAACAGCTCTTGCATGGTCAGCATCTTGAACCTCCGTCGACTCAGATGCAGGTTGACCTGTCTGAGGTCGAGGATTGGCCTGAGGCCACCATCCCACTTGGGCAACAAGAAGTGCCTGGAGTAGAACCCTTCCATCAAGTGGAGATGGTGTTCTGTGCAAATAGCCCACTTTTGTAGCAGGACTTTCACCTCCTGAGACAATACCACAGCATTTCGTGGGTCTGTGACTAACATAGTAGTCATGCAACGAAAGGGAGGGGGACCGTGTTTGAATTGCAGTGAATAGCTGGTCTGTACAGTAGTGTGCACCCAGTTGTCTGTGGTGCATTGACACCAATACTCCAGGTGACTCCCTGAAAAGGGCCCCTAGGTTTGTGGCAGCAAATTGCTAGGGCTGGTTCTTGGTTTGTGGCTTAGACTGAGGCTTTTGCCTGTGTGCCTGACGGCGGAACTTATTAAAGTTCCCTCATTGTACAGCTGCAGGACGGTTATGAAAACCCCCTCTGGCCGTGGCAGCCAGCTGTGCCAGTCTGTGAGGCTGCTTGGGCCTTGCCGCTGGTTTGCGCACTGGGGAGGCCGCTTGGGAAGCAGGCGCTCCAGCTCCTTTGTGGACTCTCTTGCGCACTGAAAGCATTGTAGCATCTCATCTACCACGGGCCCAAAGGTCTGCCCAGGTGTAATGGGGGCATCCAACACGTCGCTTTATCTCCATCAGCCACTCGTGCCTGGGAGAGCCATAGCTGTCGTCTTGCGACTACCAGCGCCACAAGATTCCTGCCCACCGCCTGTCTGTTCAGCTTAGAGATGATGATGTTCTCCCATCACCACAGAACCTAAACCTCTGGGTAGGAGAAGATCCCTCGTCCTTTGTGTTCATCACCTGCAACATTAAGGCACATTTTGACAGGATGTAAGCTGGGTCTTAACCAAGTTTACTTGGTGCCATGACCAGGTTCTGCAATATTTGGCCTTAGCATTGGAATACAAGCATAACATGACCAATAAGTTGCCACCTGTTCCATCAAAACAATACGCACAAAGACAACATTCCTCCGTCCAGGAGAGAAACCGCCAAGAAAAGGTGTTAACTGGTGAGAACTTATCTGAAGTAAGTAAGTAAGAGAGGAGCAGCAACTGGCTGTGGTTGAGACGTTAAGATTCTGGTTGGAGATCTCAAGCACAATAGAAAGAAAGAAACACTGATGTACAGGAAAGTAAGCTGGGTTGAGTTGAGTGGGGACGGAGGGGGTGATGCTGGGATGCCAGAATCACCGTCGCACCCTCTTGAGGTGTCGTGGGCAAGTCGACGAAACACAGAGGATGGAAGGTGCCCACTTGAAGACCCCAGAGATGTACCCTACTTAGCTCAATCCAGACGGTTGTCATGCTGATGCGTTGGGGAGACCGCACTGTGGTTGATCCCCGGAGCCAGCATCACAGCCGTTGTGTGTGCTGATGCGCTGGGGAGGCAAAATAAGCTGATTCCTGGAGCCAGCATTACACTGCAGCCATCAACACCAGGCAGAAGCATATCTACATCATCAGATGGAAGGAAGCACAAATGGGTGGAGATGCAGATTACATTAGTTTACTGTAAAGCTACGTCATAGTTGGTGCTTATCTTGGCGAGAGCCGAGTTCAAATCAGCATGAAGTTTTAACATCTACTCTCATGTAATGGAATCATTATAGTATACTATAGTATAGTATATGGTGTTTTGATAGGGTAGTATAGAGCAGAAGAGGTGTGCAGAATACAAGGGATGTAACCCAAGATTGCTCATCAATGTGCATTAAACACAGGCTCCATGTTATATTATCAATAGTACAGTACATCAACTGTAAGTCATTTCACAAGTTGATAGAGAGAGCCTTGTGTATTGATTGGACATTTTAGCACAACCACTTATTTGAACTCAATGGCATCCACTTCAGAATTCAGAATAACCTTTGTTCCTGGTTCATTTTGTAATTTAATCTAAAGGAATGAACAGGCATCATTACAAAACTAATACATTCATTTAGTATGTCTTTCCTTCAATGCTGTGCAATACTTTTGCTTGTCTCATACTATTGATTACAAAAGAACCACGACTTCGCAGCCAGAAGGGTAGGAGCCCCTGCCGCCTTTGCCAACAAGAGGAGATACCTCTACCTCCACCACCACCATTGGGAGACGTGGAGCTCCAGCTGCTGCCTTCATGGCCAGGGGCTCCCCTGCCGCCATCGCCATCGCCCGGGGATGCCAGTTCGCCATCGCCCAGGGATGCCAGTTCGCTATCGCCCGGGGATGCCAGTTCGCCATCGCCCGGGGATGCCAGTTCGCCATCGCCCGGGGATGCCAGTTCGCCATCGCCCGGGGATGCCAGTTCGCCATCGCCCGGGGATGCCAGTTCGCCATCGCCCGGGGATGCCAGTTCGCCATCGCTCGGGGATGCCAGTTCACCATCGCCCGGGGATCCCAGCCTCGCACTGCGCAGGGATGCCTGCCTCGCTCCGCTCAGGGATGCCACGCACGCTCCGCTCAGGGATGCCAAGTCTAGATCACCTGGGTTGCCTGCTGCTCCGGATCGCCTGGGGCTGCCTGCTGCTCCGCATCGCCTGGGGCTGCCTGCTTTGTAACAATGTTCTTGTTGCAATTCTTTCATATGGCTAAGGGACCTTCCAGAGGCACAGCTGCTGGCTAGTTGTTTAAGTTCATTTTGTCGTTGATTTCAAGCAGCAAAATAAAAACAAAAACAAGCTTTTGGATCTTTGTTGTGTCCTGTTTTCTCGTTCAGTCTCTTGCAGGGAAGAGAACAAGGCCCTCTTCAGAGCTGATTTCAGCCTTGTCAGGACATTTTAGCCATTTTCGTATCTGATTCTATTCCCACTTCATAACAGATTTCAGAACAGATTTCATCTTCAGCACATAACTTTTGCAGTCAGCTTCTCTTTTCCAACCTTGTTCAAGTCTTTTTTAATTAAACCTTGACTCATTTTGATTGGATCGTTGAATTAATGGGTGGTGTTTAATGTCACGCAATGTGCTTAAACACTGGTTAATTAATCTCTGACCACTCCTTGTGCCTTGCCCACAGCTCGTGATTGACAGTCCCTTTAAAGTTTATTTGTCTTGTCAAGCACGATTAACCCTCTTCCCTCCCTCTCCACGTTCTCGAGGGGGAAAAAGAACTGGTTCATGTCAATGTCCAGAATTGCTTGTTTGCAGAGATCTGTTCATGATCACGCAAAGGGATTTTCACGACTTCAAAGCTGCATTTGTCTACTTTGACCAAGAGATGGGGGGGGGGGGGGAGAAAAAACATTAACATGCAACTTTCTCAGACAAGTTTAAACACTGTATATTATATCCAGCAATAACCTGACTGGACTGCACTGTCCGCTACAAGGTGCTACAGTTAAGAAAGGTTTAGATAATGTTACACAACCTCAAGACTGAAAAGAATAAAGCAAGGTTCTGTTTACAACTGTCGAAAGTATCTGTATAATAAACACTCCTTTATCCGACCCCTCCCATCACAGTCCCCCTGACAGATAAGCAAGAGAGATGGTTTTATGAAACGTCCGCTAGATCACGATGCTGAAACACAAAATAAAAAAAAAATATCAAACACCATTTATACCAGAAATAAACACTAAAAGCACAAGTGTTGTATTCAAATTTACAAAATACGAAAATACTGAAATTTGTACAGTACTGGAAAACATTCACAGTACATTTCTACACTGTGCTGTATTTAAGGGCTATTTCAAGCAGTAAAAAAAAACAGCATCTACAGCTTGCAACACTGAAACCTACAGTAATGAAAAAAAACCTTTAAAAAATACTATTATGCTTCCAATATAAAGCACGAGTGCACTATTGATTCAAGCAGTACTGTTGACTTGCATTTGCTTTTACTTTATCAAATGCAATATCAGCAACAATACAGTACTGTAATAAACCTTTCTCAGTTAACAAATAAAAAAATATTTCAAATGGCTCTTCAACTGTTAAAACCTACATAATAAAGCAACAAACACAAATATCAATAGGCTAGTTACACAGTTCAGTAATTACTGACGCGTGCATTCCCAATGCTTCCTGTTTGTTTTTAACCCAGGCACATGTCTTGATGGATAAGCAAGGAATGTAACGCTAATGTAACAAAAAATACAGTCGGAAGACGTGTGTGTCAGTTGTGTAGTATTTTATAATTGAATCAATCCGCTACTTACCAGCGGCTAAATGAGTGATGGATTAATGAGGTGGATAAACAGTATACACAGAGAGTGTGCATGAAGTCAGCACTGATTGAGTATTGATAAATACATGGTTTATAAAGAATCCCAAAGAGGTGACTTCTCTGAACTTTAAATTAACTTTCTATAAGCAAATGACAGCTATCTAAAACAGCCACTTCAACTCTTTCTTTGACTTTGTGTATTAAGTTTGCTGGAGCATATCTTTTGATTAAAAAAAAGCCTTAAGCATTCCTGGAAGGTCTGTTTTAAGTCAGTGTGAATGGCACAATGTATTATCATAAAAAGCTTAAATGTATGCACATATTGAATTAGTAACCTTTTCCTCTTTATCTGCAAGCTGTAAACAATTTTGTCTTTTATTTCAGTGCCACAAAAACTACATTCCAGTGTGTGGATCAAATGGCGACACCTACCAAAATGAATGTTATCTTAGACAAGCATCCTGCAAACATCAGAAACATATATCAGTGTTATCAGAAGGTCCATGTTACCCTGGTAAGTATCATATTGTGGAGGTATGACCAGCACTTGTCTATTATAACACTATTTTATATATTTTATATGTAAAGACTACGATGAACCACAACATGGGAAACTACCCTTGTGAAAGTTTATTGTGGTGGTGTGCTGTAAAAGCAAAGCCAAGGGAGGTTAAACATGGTGTAGCACAGAGATATATGTTAAAACCATTGTAAACTACTGTAAATGATTGTTACGGTATACATACAGACGCATGTTAAACTTATGTAGCACCCGGGAGGGGCACTCGTTCTTTTCGAGGGTGGGATCAGTCACAGGCAGAATACCAGAAGGAAATAAATTAAGACAGCGTTCCCCACTAAAATATTGTGGAGGGCCACATAAGTAACTCTGCGAACATTGGCGGGCCACATAGATATATTATAACCCCCTTATCCCCAAACATTAAAAATTGAATACGTTTTTAACTTACCTTTACTCGTTGGAACTTGGTTGTAATATTCTGATAGCGTGGTTCGTAGGAGGTGATTGCAGAGCGCAAACAGTTATTATTATTATTGTTATTATTTTATTTCTTAGCAGACGCCCTTATCCAGGGCGACTTACAGTCGTAAGCAAATACATTTCAAGTGTTACAGTACAAGTAATAATACAATAAGAGCAAGATAAATACAATGACTAGTTCAAGCAAGTACAAGTGTGACAAAATACAATTCAATAATACAGCAGATAAAAGTGACAGTGATAGTTACAAACAATGTTGCAGGCGGTCGTGCCTCAGTCTGTTACGGTGCTTGTTCTTTATTGAGTTCATTGCCGAAAAGCTGCTGGCAATTTTTAGTGTTTTAAAGGGACTGCTACCAAACATGGGCAGTCCCTTTAAAACACAGGATACCAATGTGGGGTATTTAAACCAGAATTCAGGCACGGAGCATGTTGAATGTATCGCTTACATGTCAAAGTCATTTTGTATAAAATGGAACAAATCCTTCCTTTTGCAAAAGTCACCAAATCGTGCTTCAAACCTCTCCCTCAGTTGAGTCATGTACGTCACTGTGGCAGAGTGGTTACAGTGACGTCACGGACCAGGAAGGACTAAAGTATAAACAAAGGGCTTGGCAAAACTGAAGTGCAAAATAAAACAAAATATTTCAACAGAACAAACCGAAACAAAAGGGCACGTTGGCCAAACAAAACAAACAAACAAACAATTATGCTAACAAATATTGTGCTGGCGGTTCCAGCACAATAGCAGTTGTTTTCGCTTTTCTTTTACCTCTACTTAACTCCCGTTCATTACTCCCTGAACACTCTCTCCTCGAGTGCAGAAAAGCTGCAGGTTTTTATACAGGTGACCATCTCCCGATTAGCAACAATTAATCAATTAATTAACTCGGGAGATGGTCACCGGCTGCACGAGGTTTTTAAATAATTAAACGAAACAAACACACGGCATTTCGCCGTCATCTCAAAATAATAACTAAGACGGACGGCTTCATCCGCCTGCATAAAACTACAATTATAATAATAACTGCAACAACAAAAATAATAATAAAACATACATAAATAAATATAAAGGAGTGGGCACTTTGCCACAGTCACAAATACGTCAGGTCTGTAGTGATCCTTCAGCTCAGGTCATTCAATGGTAATGCACGTAAGTTTGGGGAAATGGTGTGTGAACTCTGCGCTTTGCAAGTCTCTGATCAAAAGCCCCACTTTGCTTTGCTTTGCTTCGCTTCGTTTTTGCTTTGTTTTTGCCGTGCTCGGTTAAAAAATCCCGAACTACTGGAAGCAAAGACAAAAAACGCTCAAGTACACGTCCACGAGACAACCAACGAATCTCACTGTGCAGAATGATGTCGTTATACTCTGCATCGTAGTGACTGAGAAACTCGCGGAAGAGGCGGTGGTTTAAGGCTCGTGCACACAGGTAGTTTCCTGTTTTCACAACAAGATCCATGACTTGAGAGAGTTCCCCTTCTTTTATCTTTACAACCAGAGCATCTTGGTGAATTATGCAATGGTATGAAATAAACTTTCCAACGCCTTCGGCTTGTCTGAGCAGCGACACTGCACCATTTTCACACCCAGTCATTGAAGGCGCTCCGTCTGTACAAACTGAAGCTAGCTTATCACACTGTACATTATGACCATCAAAGAAATCTGTCAGCTTCTCACATACATCTTGCCCCTGAGTGTGGCCTTCAAGAGGCAGTAAACAGAATATCACCCGAAACACACCATCTGACTGCTTTGGAAAACGTACCAATACAAGTAGCTGTGCAATATTTCGGACATCGGTTGTTTCATCCTGTGCTATACTGAAGCAAGGCCCCTTGTTCAAGTCATTTATCAGCTGTTCAAATACATCAGAATCAAGAACTTCGCATCACCTTGTAGCTGTACTGTCCGATAGCTGCAAGAGACTGATCTCTTTCAGTATTTTTTCTTTGTTTGGAAAGTTAGCATAAATAATTTTAGCAGATTCAATGAAGCACTCCTTTCCGCGTCACTCAAAGCATTCTTATGTTTGAATAAAATCCATATAATTCGAAAAGACGCTTCAGTAACTACGGATTCCTGCCCGGTTGCCTGAGTTTACAACTGCTCCTGGTAATTCAGGGATGTTTTCAGTTTCTTTACTTGCTCTTTTCTAATTATAAATCCCATCGGAAAGCAGACTGAATAATCGCTGTGCACTGTTTTAAAATACCTTTCCAGAATGCCCCGTTTCATGACTGACACGGCTTTCTGACAAATCAGAAAATCAGAAAATCAGAAATCGATAAAGAAAAACTCATCTTCCCAGACAGAGTTAAATTTTCTGTATTTAAGATAATCATTTTTATTAGACCTACTACTCACACATGTGTGCCTTACTTGTGCCTGGCACGAACTGTCTTCAGAATCAGGGAGCGTTGGGGACTCGCTTGTTGTAATTTGACTGGGAGCAGTATCGGTGGCTTCAGCAGAAAGCTCTTCATTTTCATATTTTGTAAATGTTTTGCCAATTAAAAAATGCTCCATTTTTTGCGGCTGCTTTCAATCCCTTTTCAAATTGCAAACCTCAGTAGCTACCACCGCTGTATTGATGCTGGCGGAAACTGACGTGTGGTCACGTGGTTCTCGAGCAACAACCAATAAGAAGAGTAGGATTTATGATTTAGATTTTGTGATTGGCTGAATAACAAAAAAAAAGTAGACGGGTTAAAGCGGCAGTGGAGCTGGTGAAATGGCAATGAAAAATACACAAGTACGTACTAAAATAATGTACTGTAATATAATAAAGATGTACAGAGGCAGCTGGCGGGCCACTCCTTGGGACCCAAGGGCCACTTTTGGCCCGCGGGACATATAATGAGGAATGCTGAACTAAGACCACAACAATATGCAGGGCAATGAGCATCGTTTTATTAAATACAGTTGGTTAACTATATTTAACAAATGGGACAAGTCGAGAATACACAGTCATGGCATGGGGTTTGCACTGTTCAATAAAAACAATACATGGTTAATTATAATTAATAAACAAAGTGCAGCGCTGCTCGAGACAATCACGGAGACGGGGCAACAATAAAACCAATACTTTAAGAACTCCCCGTCTCCAGCACTCCTCTAAAATCCCAATGCCTTTAATACTAATTTCTAAAACGGTTAAAAACATACACACACACGGAGGGAGACAGGAAGCACAGCAGGAAACTCACTCTAAATGTCAACGGCTGTTTCTTTCATTTCTTTCGAACACAAACAAGTCGAATTCCTTCTTTGATCTTGCTGGCTGTGCGTCCAACCTGTCCAAGATCTGTGCAAATCTACAACAAGTAATGTGGAAAAATTAAACATGCTTTATAAAAGTGTTAAAATAAAGCAAACTAACTAACATTAAGTCAATGTGACAAATCAAAACGTGAATATACTACAATAACAAAATCAAACGTGCCTAAATAAAGTGACATGGGTCACCCTGTTACACTTAGTAAACCACAACAATCAGGTTGTGAACATATGGGTGACTGTGCATTGTGAGGAATTTGGCAAACCCTGATTGTCTGAGACAGTATGTGAAGTTTCTAATAATAATAATAAGCTCAACCCCCTGGATTCACTGCTCCAGAATCCTCTTCTTTGTTTTAGTGGAGATCACATATCCTTTTCTTGTTTCTAAAGTAGATTTTTTTCCTAAATCAACTGTAACTGAGAATTCCCCTTAGTCCGTAGGAGAGGCAGCATATATTAGAAAACAGAAAACTACACTAATTAAAGAGAGTAACTATGTGAAAAATACACTCATTAGAGAGAGTAACTATGTGAAAACTGTACACTAATTAAAGACAGTAACTATGTTTTTAGGCCAAGGATAATTTCACTATTTAGCAGAGTTGGGCAATTACTCGTTGCTTATGAACAATTTCTCATTCCACCTTTTTTTAATAGATCAGAAGCAACTTACTCTAGTGAATCAGAGATGAAAGGTAAACTGTGCAGTTTCTTTCCAGTGTTGCTATTACTTAGAGCTACTGAGCTGTACAGTAGGGTCTCACATCCTCCCTCAAACTGGAGTGCATGCTTTGATCTATTAATACTACAATTACTGTACAAATGCCCCCGAATAAGGAAAATATAGTCCAGTGTGGTTTATTTTGAAAACCTACACTCGAGCGACAGGGCAGCTAGCCAGGGAGAGATACATGTCGTTTATTTATAACACAGGCAGGTGGGTGTTTACCCTACCCTCACTTCAAAGCAAGATAAAGCCTTTTGCCATTCTTAATGAAAACTACTTTCATAATTTAACATAAATGCTGAGTCGTAGATAATTATCCACAGCAAAATCCAAGCAATGTGTGTATTTTTTTACTTCAGAAATCAATGTTGAAGCACTCTAAAAATATTGAATAACTCATGTTCTGTTTTGTTCTTTTCTATCCACAGATAATGGTTCTGGATCAGGGGAAGGAGGTATTTATTCATGTTTTTATAGACTGCATTTATAATACGTTTATACGTTGTTTGTCTGCCTGATTTAATAATTTAGATTTATTCAGCACTTACCCAAAGTAACTCATATATAAAAGGTGTGCAGTACTTAAACTAAACAAATGGTCTAACAAATCAATCAGTATTTGTGAGGTTGTGGGATTGTGTTGAAATCGTTGTAGATTCTAGCTTTTAATAAAAACTGTCAAACAGGTAGGCCAGTTTTGACAGATTAGAGGACTAGAGTTAGCATCTAAGTCCTATACCCTACAAAAAATGTTCCCCACTGGAGGCAGTCACACATACATATGTCACACTATAGAGTTGTGCTTATGTAAAGGGAATTGTGACAATTGTGAGAACTTACTTAGGACATCCTTTATATAAGTGATTGCATATCAAAATATGAGGGCACTATATGTGGAGGCTGGTTTTCTGTTAGTCTTTGAATGACAACATTACTGTTTTACATGTGTGTATATTTGCTGTAAACAAATATTTTTCATGTTACTTAGAGTTCTTATTTTGTATTTACAGCTTGGAGGAGGATGAGTGACACATACTTGTCAATCTTGTCTAATTTGAATTAGAAAAATTACATGTAATACTTACAGGATATAGTTGCATGTATTTTAAAGCTCTATGTTAAAAAAAAGAAAATCATTGAGTTATTAAATTAATAAATATACTTTCATAAAAAAGTAGCTCATGTTGGTGTACTGCTGGGGGAGAGCTTAGGAAAGAGTGTTGGCGATCATAGCTAGCACTCCTGTGGTAATAGGTACAGTTAATGATGGTGGTACACTGTGCTTAAGCCTTTTTTTAATGATGGCTACCAGGGTTAGGATGCTGCTCTTCGAAGCATTTGTTGTGGCAGTATTTTGTAATGGGAATTTCCAGTGGTGTGAAGCATATTTTTTGACAGATAATAGAGGAAGTTGTTAATTTATTTATGTATTGCTGGCTTAATAAGCTGAACATTTGAAATAAATAGTCATTTGAAAAAATTAATTTTGCAACTGTTAGCTTTTTGTACAATATTTTCTATTCCCAGGCATGTGTCCTGTTTGTCACTGTAGCAGCCCTTAACATTTAGATCTCTCTGATCTTGAGATTTCAGCTTTGTTTCTGCAGTTGCTTGTTTGTGGATGGCCTTTATAGCCAAGTTACCTGTAATTGTAATCAATGCTGTTGTGCAATAAATTAAAACACGCACAAACATCTCAGTGACATTCACCAATTCAAAATACAAAACAGTCAGACAAACATCCTCCATATACTTCCAGATTAGGATACATGTGATAAAGAAGGTCCTTAAACACTCGGACAAGTGGATCTCTAGATTCATGCAAATCTCTTAAGTGTGAATACGTACATACAGAAGTACTTACGTGTACACATTGCTAGCCGCCTCCACTGTATCACCTGTTGGGATAAGCAGCAGGGTTAGGTAATGTCGCTGATTATATTGGACATGTTTTGCACTTTATTCACATGTTTATCATTGGTGTTAGTAAATTTAATGCACCGCATTTCCATTCACAGCTCTACAAGGATGATTAATGTAGGATTAGAAGGTATTTAGACACTACCCTTCAACAACTATTAGAACTGGTTAGTCAGTATAGAAGATGAGTTGGCTTTGAGTCTACAAGAGAATAATACAAAAGCAAGTGATTTCCGAGAAGTAATAAACTCCCTCAGTATCTAGCAGTAAATGTTTAGAGCCCCAGCATTGAATTAAATTACCTTCTAGTAATGGTAACTAACATTCTTGGCATTCTTGAATAGCAGTCATAGTACAGATATGATAAAACTGTATTCTACAATATTAACAGTCCATTTTTATTTATTTTTTTAAACACGACACTTTATTCATTAACATCATTCCAAATTATATGGCAAGTGGAATCTCTGCCACTGCCTTTCAGTAGGACTCCAAAGCTTGTTATTCAGTGATAAACCAATATGTCATTAAGTTCATTGAAAGCATAGCGACAGCACCATGTTTCCAAGCCGAATTGCTTATTCTCTTGAAGTCAAACTCAGAGCGGAAGTGGCACTTAAAAACAAGACTTTAAAACAAGAACAGACCCAAACTCTTGTCATGGATTGTAATAGCTATAGGGTGCATGTAGTGTAATTGGAGACAACAGTCTTCCACTGGATAAAATCTGAGGCACAGCCAAGCAAGTGTTGAATTGCACAATGGAAACAAGCATGCATGGCATTTTCACTTCTTGGTTACAAAACAAAGTGCAATGCTTTTTATAGAAGAGGAATGAATTCCTATACATATTGCACAGAAATTGACATCTCAGTCAATAGACATACCTCTGTTGCACTTTTCTTTCCTTCTAAAGGTAATAACAGTAAGCTGTAAAAGTGTGATTTATGTTTTATGAGTTTTCAAGTGATCTTGTAAGCAGTGCCCATCATCACCTGCCCAGTAGAAGCATTTATAGTAAGACTTCAGCTACACTCCAAAGCCAGGTTACCCAATACTTGCTGTTAACTTTTTTCTCTTAACATTATTTTTTATAATTGTAAGAAAAAAAAAAAAAAAATACAGAATGTTTTTTTTCTTTCTTTTTTTAAAGCCAGTCTTAAGCCAAAAAATACATTATTGCAACCCTGCTATACACTCTGCTGGTTTAAAGGGTTAAAGGTATAACGAGCTAGGTTATAAAAACAAGTGACATTCATGATTCAATTCCAATATGATCTGGATCACATCAATAAAGCAGTGAAGTCTAATTTTCCTGCTTTAAAGTTTCTCCAGATGCCTTTCAAAGGATTTACAGTCTTAAATTACTCTCACCGTCATCTATTATTCCCTATGTATTGTTTGAGTACAATAAATAGCATTTTAATGCATTTCTTCAAGAAATGGCTATGAAAAAAATAATTAATAATAAAAAAAAAAACATTTGGTACATTTTCTCAATACCAATTCACACATTAGGGGTGTAAGCGCAAGACAGAATTCCTAACCCTAAATAGACACATTCTAGTACACTAAAATGGGTTTGAAGATGCATCTTTAAAGGATATTGACTTTCTAGATGCTGGGAAATGTTACACCCTTGATAAATAAAGGATACATCCTTGTTAAGTGGGTAAATACGATCTCTATACCAAATATATAAGTTTTGGTAGTCTTTTTATGATGATTTTAATTATCTATTGTTTTACAGAATATGAAGGATCAGGCGCAGATGTTAACAGAAAGTTCACAAAGTGCGGCACTTGCAAATATGGAGCTGAGTGTGACGAAGACTCAGAAGATGTTTGGTAATTTCATTTTTTGATTTTAACTTCAGGAAAATCAAATGCTTATAATCCCACTTTCAACAGGAAAAAAAACTCCCACTGTAGTCTTCTTGTTTTTAGCTCTATGAGGACATGGCTGAACCCACACAAAAGCATTAAATGGAAACATCTTAAACTCCAGCTGATGCTTTTGGGTGTTATACAGTTGAATCCAGACAAAGCTGGAAGCTTTAAAGCTTTCACTACATTATCCATGAAACTGAGATCTTTTTGAGGCATGTTAATACTGCTTTAATGGGGTTTTACCCTATTTCTGTAACAGCTATACTTATACCATCCTTCAAAGAACGTTCATTGTTTACTGTTTAAACCTCTATGATTAAATACAGCTTTTATTTGATAAAAGTCTGAAATGAATGGCAAGCAATTATAACATGAAGATTTATACAGTCAAAATCTGAATTAAGATCTAAACATTTGTGTCTCTCTCATTCCCTTGTGTTAAATTATCTTTATAAAGACATCCTGGAAAATGTTATCCATATCACAAAAACAACATTCTTTTTTTCTGTTGTGCTTCAAGAGCTAAAACATTTCACTACTTTTGGGGAATAGAAATTTTACAAACATGGTCTAGCAAACAGTGTAGCTGTTGTGGTGTTTTTTGTCTTGTGTGTCTGCTTTTACATCGTACATCGCTAACTAGCGATGGATGAAAAAATCATGACAAACTTAGGGAAATGAGCTACTTTTCCAGATTGCATGTAGCCTCAGATGGCAACATCACTCAAATTACTTAGTTATCTTTTTGCACTAAACTACACACAAAGACCTAGTGTAGTGGTCTGAAACACTCTAATGTGAAATCATACTGGACTGTAAAGGTCTGTGTTCTAATAAAGTCCTCTTCAAAAAGCTAATAGGAAATCTGCTCTTATCTAACACCATGACTGTGTCTTAATTACAAACCTATTACCTACCGGCTACATTACATTCTTCTTCCCTTATTTTTCCCTTCAAAATGTTGTTCACTCGCCTTTAACATATTTAGCCTTGTACAAACATGAATAAAGGTATGATAAGCATCTTTCTTTTTATTAGGTAAAACATGCACCGTTGCACAACACATTTCTGAGGTTGAAGGCTTTTTTTGAAAATGTACACTGCAGGTAGCATTGTTAAATACACACAGCCCATGTCTTGGTATAACTAATTAAGCTCATAGTAAGGCAAATCTTAAGAACTGTTTTGGTTTTCCTTTCTTCAATAGGTGTATATGCAACATTGACTGCAGCGGACACAATGAAAACCCAGTGTGTGCAACAGATGGAGACTCGTACAAAAACCCCTGCCTTGTCCGAGAGGCTTCCTGCTTGAAGCAGGAACAGATTGACGTGAAACATCTAGGAAAATGCCCAGGTAAACCATAATAAATGAATCCATTCATTCAAATGCTTTGATTTTTGCTTACAGAAAATAAATCAAGAGCATAGTCTTCTGGTCACACAAACTTCATGGAGTAGAAAGATTTTTCTCCATGAAACGGTCAACTATTATAGGTGAAGGACTAAGAACCAGGAAGTTGGGGGTTCCCATCCCAGGTCAACTCATTAGCTTACCGCAGTACCCTAAGTAATTTAATCTTTAGTACTATAAAAGCAGGACCTCCATCTAAATTTATCTGCAGAAACACACAAGTAAAAACACCTTTGCTGTCGCCCCGGCAACCAAGAACACCCACTGGGGCTGCTATTGCAGCTAAATGTAGATTAGGGGCTGATCCAGGCTCAGTTTACAGAACATGTACAAAACTAAGATTCCCCAATAGCAGTACAGTATATGTTCCCCGGGACAGAATATTTAATATTCTTAACTCCACAACTTTTCATTATCTAAAAAAAATTAATCTACTTTCAAAAAGCCAAACTCCAGCTTCCCACACAAAAGTAAGGCCCTCGAGCGCCTTCAAAGATATGTGTAGAGAAAAGTATTTTGATGTCACTCTACTACATTGCCCAGAGCCAGGATTTTCAGAGACTGAGCTGGTATAAAAAACCCTGGCAGAGGCAGACAGTCACATTCTTACCAACTTCTAACACACAGTACACCTCTTCACAAAGGCGTATTGATTTTTTCTTTTACTCGATGAATAGTAATAAAGAAGTCTGAAAATCGACATTTCTGCCAATAAGCCTCTTCACAAAATATGGGGAAAACAACAAACGTTTCCAGAGAAAAGCCTGCCATTTTATTGATTGATTGATTGATTGATTGATTGATTTTTAGATTTCTTTTATTATTGTTACCCATTTTGCAGTTTCTCGTACTGGGTGTAAATTATATTCCTGTTACAAAGTATTGCGAGTCATTCCAGGTTTTTTTGTGAGCATCAATGAGCACAAACTACACACAAATTAAATTGGTCCACGGTTTTTCAAATGAATCCTGGCTGTGACCATTTAAGATCACAGTAAAACCAGGAATGGATGTGCAACCCTATTTCCACCCCTGACTTGGCATTCATTTTTCTTTTTTTTTTAAATCTGTTTAGTGCAGTCCAGTACCTAATGATTCAATTTTATTTAATGTTTCCATGGCTTTACTTAAACGTGAGCTTGTGATAACATACCCATTGATTTTAATCCCATAATTTTTTATTATATTTTCACAAGGGTAAAACAACATTATGGAATAATATGCTATGAAAGCTCAGAATGACAATATGAGTTCACCCACTGCAGCAACAGCCGAGGTCCAGGCTGTTAATGTTGCAGTACAAAATCTATTGACTTTGCTGTGGTTCACTCCAGAAAAAATTCTGAAGGTATATAACCGAAATAAGATCGGAATGGAATCTGGAATGAACCAGCAGAACTCGGTTTAGACCAATGAAAGTTGACTGAATAAATTAAGCCTTATTGTGAAAGGATAGCATCAGAAATGAGACTCAGAGTCAGGATACTGCAGTGAAAGCGCTGTTGAACACATTTATTTCCATTCAAAGTAATGTAACTTTATTAAAACACAACAAGCATACTATTTACATGTGCAAGGCTTCTGTCCTGTCACATACCTCCCCCCTTGTGTGTAGCACACATGTCCACCACCAGCCACCTCCCCCCTTGAATAATCCCACCCCCTTTAATCCCCAGCCATTTCCCCACAAGTACCATTTTGGGTTTTGTCACAGCCACGAAAAAAACTAAACAACAACATGGAGTACACTAAAAGTACCTGCGGTGGTGGAGTTCACTTTTAATAATTATAATAATTATAATAATTATGTTTTTCTTCTTTTGGCTTGTTGCGGGTGGGTTGATGGGCGGGTTGGTACAGACTCCGGCGCCTCCACCAGGAGACCAAGGACCAGCGAGAGGGTACCCGGTCGACACAGACAGTGCGTCAGGAGCGCAGGCTGGTGACAGGCAGTTGCAGCCCCGGCAGAGGTGCGAGCCACGGAGCCCATGCAGCGATGTTTATGCCACCAAGAGGAGCGGAGCAGGAGACCAGCCGACCAACTATGCAGAGCGACCGGGTTATGGTGGAGGTGGTCTCCTCGCCTCCTCCTTCTCCTGTGGTTCTGGGTGTTCTATCAGGGGAGCCCCTTTTTAAGACCCCTGGGCTTCTGTGAGGGGGCGCCTGTGTAATCCCCATGGTGACCCCTGGGCTTCTTGAAGAAGGTTCCCGTTTAACCCCCTTTCTACCGCCTAAACCCGATGGGTAGTTTTTCCTCTTTTGGGGAGGGTGGCCCAGCGTAGGTGCAAACCGCTGGCAACTGCGACGCTGGACCCTCCGGCCGTGCAGACACTGGACCCTCTGGCCGTGCAGACACTGGACCCTCCGGCCGTGCAGGCACTGGACCCTCCGGCCGTGCAGGCACTGGACCCTCCGGCCGTGCAGGCACTGGACCCTCCGGCCGTGCAGGCACTGGACCCTCCGGCCGTGCAGGCACTGGACCCTCCGGCCGTGCAGGCACTGGACCCTCCGGCCGTGCAGGCACTGGACCCTCCGGCCGTGCAGGCACTGGACCCTCCGGCCGTGCAGGCACTGGACCCTCCGGCCGTGCAGGCACTGGACCCTCCGGCCGTGCAGGCACTGGACCCTCCGGCCGTGCAGGCACTGGACCCTCCGGCCGTGCAGGCACTGGACCCTCCGGCCGTGCAGGCACTGGACCCTCCGGCCGTGCAGACACTGGACCCTCCGGCCGTGCAGGCGCTGGACCCTGTGGACGTGTAGACACTGGACCCTCCGGCCGTGCGGCTGGCTCACTGGGCTCGCTGGGTTGGCCCGGAGGTTGCTCTTCTGAATCTGGAGCCGGCGGAAGCTGCTGTTTACATGTGCAGGGCTTCCGCACTGTCACACTAATGCTAAACGCTGTCAATGAAATAAAAGGAATGCAGTTCCAATACTGTAGGACAGGTTTTTACATTTACCAGTACACTAAAACCAGTGACTCCAAAATGTCCTCACGATGCCTAACACAACAGTTTGGGGGAAGCAATATCCTGTTGCCTTGGCTATCCTGTTTAATGGGTGTCTGCTTGTTACAAACAACACCATTAAAATTATAAAACAAGCATGTGCTTAGCCATCGCCTTTGCCAAGGTGCTTGACAGGTGATCAAATCTTTGGTGCTGAGCAAGATCAGTATGCAGGTTTCCTTGTATATTCTGCATGCACACATACAGTATTGCTGTCCAAGCACCTCACCACTCTTTCGCCTTACTGTTTATGACTGTTCAACTGAGTTTGGAAAAGGGTTAGGATAAAAGGTCCTTTCACACCAAGCACGTTGCATTGTGTCGCATCAAAGAGCCAGCGTAACATTAATTTATTTAAATACTGTACATCTTACGGAGGCTTTCACACCAGTCGCATAGCATAAAACAGAGGGTGTCTGAAATACTGTGTTCCGTATTTTTTTCGCCTCAATAATAAGAATGAGATAGAAGATAAACATCTCGTTCATCTCAAGTTTTCAAAAAGGTGTGTACCCAACCAGACTTTAGTATTTCGTTGAGCAGTGTTTCGTTTTGGAGAAAATTTGCATTTACTTTCAACAGACCAGGGGAATAAATGTTAGAAAGATACATGAGGTTCCCTGCATTGTTAAAAAAAATCAATTAATAGTGTAAGTGTTGCTTAATCATTATTTTATAAAGGTTGCAACCCTACTTTTTTTGGTTTGAAAAATAAACTAGCAAGTGCTCTATGTATATGAAGTGCTGTATGTACATGAAGATCACAAGCTGGGGTTACAGTGGCATACGATCTGTGTTTGGAATTTCAACAGTCAATCAGCAGCAGATAGGAAGTGTTCAGACAATTTGTTAAATAATTATAAAGATAGTCAATGCTGTGAGTGTATATCTGATTGTCAAGTAGGAAGATCCTTAACTTTCACAGCGAAGAAGTACAGTAAAGAAAGACTGCTGTACAGTGTGGCAAAGATAACACCATTCGAAACGACTAATGAAATGTATACTATATACTAAATATTCATAACATATTTCCATTTTTATTAATTTTTTTTCTGAAAAATAACTATTAATTAGTTATCATAAAAGAGTACTGCTGTTACAGTATTTAGTGCTGAAAGATAAACAAAATGTAATTCTGAGACTACAGAAATGTTGAGTTCAGTGACACTTCAGATTAATTGATGACTTTGGTGTGAAAGCAACTTGACGGTGTAAAAATACGTTGTACGCTGAAGTTTGACGCAACGCGCTTGGTGTGATATTTAGCAGACGCCTTTATCCAAGGCGACTTACAGAGATTAGGGTGTGTGAACTATGCATCAGCTGCAGAGTCACTTACAATTACATCTCACCCGAAAGACGGAGCACAAGGTGGTTAAGTGACTTGCTCAGGGTCACACAATGAGTCAGTGGCTGAGGTGGGATTTGAACCGGGGACCTCCTAGTTACAATCCCTTTTCTTTAACAACTGGACCACACAGCCTCCTTGGGTTTTGGGTTGGTGTTGAGCAACACCTGTTGAGTTTAATGTTGGGCGAATTTAACACACAATTAAAGTATGGGAAATTAGTTTTGGCTTTTTAATGTAAAACAGTAAAATTAAATAGAAATCCAAATTTTCACCCTGTTAGGGTTGATGACAGGCGAATCTCTCAGCCGTCCCTAATTAGGAGAGAGTTGTCTGTGATTTAATCTGACAACTATTATTATTATTATTATTATTATTATTATTATTATTATTATTATTATTATTATTATTATTATTATTATTTATTTCTTAGCAGACGCCCTTATCCAGGGCGACTTACAATCGTAAGCAAATACATTTCAAGTATCACAGTACAAGTAATAATACAATTAAGAGCAAGATAAATACAATGACTTTGGTTCAAGCAAGTACAAGTGTGACAAAATACAATTCAGTAATACAGCAGATAACAGTGTCATTGATAGTTACATCAGGATATGATTAAATACAAAATACTACAGATTAAACACTTGGCAGATTACAGTACTCTGAAGTACAGGATTAAATGCAGTAAAATAGGGGGCAGATAAGAGCAACTAAAGCACATTTAAGTAAGGGTGATAATTGTCCCAGGGGAAGAACAGAGGAGTTCTACAGGTGCTTTCTGAAGAGGTGAGTCTTGAGGAGGCGCCGGAATGTGGTCAGGGACTGGGCAGTCCTGACATCTGTAGGAAGGTCATTCCACCACTGCGGGGCAAGGGTGGAGAAGGAGCAGGCTCTGGAGGCAGGGGAGCGTAGAGGAGGTAGAGCCAGTCTTCTAGTGCAGGCAGAGCGGAGAGGTCGAGTGGGGTGTAGGGAGAGATGAGGGTCTGGAAGTAGCTGGGTGCAGTCTGGTCAAGGCATCTGTAGGCTAGATGCGAGCGGTGATCGAGAGCCAGTGGAGTGAGCGGAGTAGTGGAGTTGCGTGGGAGAAGCGAGGCAGAGAGAACACCAGGCGGGAGGCGGAGTTCTGGATGAGCTGGAGCGGACGGGTGGCAGACGCAGGGAGGCCAGCCAGGAGGGAGTTGCAGTAGTCTAGGCGGGAGAGTACCAAGGCCTGGACCAGGAGCTGGGTGGCGTAGTTGGTGAGGAAGGGTCGGATTCTTCGGATGTTGCTCAGGAAGAATCAGCAAGTGCGTGCCAGAGTGGAGATGTGCTGGGAATAAGAGAGGCAGGGGTCCAGGGTGACTCCGAGGTTCTTAGCGGAGGAAGAGTGTGGTAGATTCCAGAGGAACAGAGATAGAAAGATCAGAGGAGGGGGAGGAGGAGAGAAAGAAAAGGAGGTCAGATTTAGAGAGGTTAAGTTTGAGGTGATGCAAGTGCATCCAGGAGGATATAGCAGACAGACAGGTAGAGATACAGGAGGGGATGGTGTAGTCAAAGGTGGGGAAGGAGAGGAAAATCTGAGCATCATCAGCATAGAAATGGTATGAGAAACCATAGGATGTGATGAGGGGGCCCAGGGAGCGGCTGTAGAGAGAGAACAGGAGAGGACCCAAGACTGACCCTTGGGGGACTCCTGTTGAGAGAGGGCGAGGTGTGGAGGTTGCTCCACGCCAGGTTACCTGGTAAGTGCGGTTGGAGAGGTAGGAGGAGAACCAGGCCAGAGCAGTGCCAGAGATTCCCAGGTCAGCGAGAGAGGATAGTAGAATAGAGTGATCGACAGTGTCAAAGGCAGCAGAGAGGTCGAGGAGAATTAGGACAGAGGAGAGAGAGGCAGCTCGAGCAGACTTAAGTGAGTTGGTGACAGACAGGAGGGCGGTTTCAGTGGAGTGAGCAGAGCGGAAGCCAGATTGGAGAGGGTCAAGCAGAGAGTGGTTGGACAGGAAAGCAGAGAGCTGGCGGTGTACAGTCCGCTCGAGGGTTTTGGAGAGGAAGGGTAGGAGGGAGACAGGACGGTAGCTCTGGAGGGAGGTGGGGTCGAGGGTAGGTTTTTTGAGGATGGGAGTGATAGAGGCTTTTTTGAAGGCAGAGGGAAAGAGACCAGAAAGGAGAGAGGTGTTGAGAAGGGAGGAGATGGAAGGAAGTAGAGCAGGAGCAGCAGCTTGAAAGAGGTGGGTGGGGAGGGGGTCCAAGGCACATGTGGTGGGTTTGTGACCCTGGAGCAGGGAGGAGAGGTCAGAGTCTGAGAGAGGCGAGAAGGTGGAGAAGGAGGGTGAGTTAGTAGGGGATGCAGTGGGTGTAGGGGTTGGAGCAGGAGGGGGTGCGGGGGAGGGAGAGGTGTTAAAGAGTTTGCGGATATCTGAGATTTTAGAAGAGAAGAAGGAGGCAAAGTCATCAGGGGAGATAGAGGAGGGAGGAGGAGGGGGGGAGGGTTTAAGAGGGAGGAGAAGGTAGAGAATAGTTTGCGTGGGTTGGATTACAGATTGGAAATAAGTACATTTAGCAGAGGAGAGAGTAGAGGAGAAGGAGGAGAGGAGAGTGCGGTAAAGGTCTAGGGCAGCAGGGAGTTTGGTTCTCTTCCATTTCTTTTCAGCAGATCGCAGTGTGATTCTTGCTGAGCGGAGCGCAGAGGAGAGCCAGGGTTGGGGAGGGGAGGGGCGAGCAGGTCGGGAGGTGAGGGGACAGAGGGAGTCGAGGGAGCAGGTGAGGGAGGAGAAGAGGGTGGAGGTAGCAAAGTCTACAGAGAGTTGTGAGAAGGAGTCGATAGGAGGGAGGTGAGAGAGAGCAGTGGAGGCCAGGACAGAGGGGGAGAGTGAGCGGAGGTTATGACGAGAGGTGACAGTGGGGGTAGGAGGAGCAGGGAGAGAGGGGAGAGACAGAGTAAAAGAGATGAAATAATGATCAGAAAGGTCCAGGGGGGTGACAGAGAGGGTGGAGGGGCAGCAAGCCCTGGAGAAGGTGAGGTCCAGTTGACAACCAGCTTTGTGGGTAGGAGGGGATGGAGAGAGACAGAAGTCGAAGGAGTGAAGGAGAGGGAGGAATCCAGCAGAGTGGCTGGGGTTGGAGAGATGGATATTGAAGTCACCTAACGGGGTAGACAGAGAGGGGAGGGAGGAGAGTAGATAGTCGAGTTCATCTAGAAAGTGAGCGAGAGGCCCAGGGGGACGGTACAATTAGCAGGAGTTGACAGGGAGAGGTTAGTTGGACTGCATGAAATTCAAAGGTATTAACAGAGAGTGAGGAGAGGTCGGAGGGGACAGAAAAGAGTAAGGAGGGAGAGAGGAGAAGACCAGTCCCACCTCCCCGTCCAGTGAGACGCGGGGTATGGGACAGGACGTAGAGAGAGGACAGGGCAGCAGGAGTTACAGTGTTATCAGGAGACAGCCAGGTTTCAGTGAGAGCAAGGAAATCGAGAGAGAGGTGGGAGGCAAAGGCAGAGATGAAATCAGCTTTGTTAGCAGAAGAGTGACAGTTCCAGAGTGCACCAGAGAGTGTGCGGAGGGGGGAGAGGCAGAGGGATGAGGTTAGAGGGGTTGGAGGAGCAGCGGCGGAGAGAGGGCAGAGGACGAGGGCGAGAGGACAGAACAGGGATGTGAGAGACAGTCATAGCAGGACCGGTGAGACAAATAGGGACAGTGGGAGCAGTGGGGTGGAGGGTACAGACCTGACTAGTAGATGGCTTCTTCCAGTGCGCCGTTAGGTTCGGATCTATCAGTGTCTCGCCACAGGCCTCCCCTCGCTGGACTCCCACAGCTAGACTCCCGGCTCTTTTGTTGAGGCTCTTTGGTTTGCTGGCGCTTCTTGCTGGCGCAGAAATAGGCTTCCTAATATATATAAAACAACTGCGTGGCAAAAGAACCAACTAAACTGCGTGGAAAACAATCAAATAGCGAATCAACTTCTATTCAATTAAACCACTCACCTGGTACTAATCACACACACTAACTCAGCTAATTCAAACATCACCTTACAAAGTTACCAAATGTAGTTAATTTAAAAATTACTTGAAGCAGGAACTTACCTATCTGCCTCAGTCCCTGGTTCCTGTAGACTGACCACTATTATATGCCCACCCTTAAATAGGTTCCACCTCACTTTGCAAGGGGACTGGCACAACTGCTAACTGCTCTAGAGACAATACTTTCACACACTTCAAAAGGGATCACACCTCTACAGGAGCCTGGGTACAAACTCACCTATCATGCATATCAAGGGGATTATTCTTAACACAAGCAGTGCTATCCTGTGGGAAATCATAAAAATGATTTATACCATTTTGGTTGAGGAATGTCTCCCTCATGCTTTAGGTTTGATATATAGAACATCAGAAACAACTACAATACTATGATATTAAAGAAAGTTTAAACCTTTTTATATCCTGTGGTGAAAGAAAATTGTTTTATTATGCTTCCTACTGAATATTAAACTTCATTAAGACCAACTAAGCAATTAAGTACAACATTTCTTCATCCATTGCCAATTTGCCCTCAGTGAATATATTTAAAGAAATAAAACAAATACAGAGAGCTTGTGAAGTCAATAGGTCCACTTTGCAATGCAAATAATAATAATAATAATAATAATAATAATAATAATAATAATAATGTCGTCATCATCATCCAAAAAACATAAGCCCTGTTTTCCTATTTCTGGATTCTCTTTATAGTTTTATATTTATTTACAGTCCAGCATTTGTTGTTAAATTGTTTGAACCAACTGCTAATTCACAATGGAGTAAGTTTATTACTCACCTTACTGCATTTACAATGATCAGTTTCCTTGACAGTTTCCTAAACTGATGTTTTTCATTGGCGTTTAAATAATAATAATTACATTTTTTTTTATTAATAACTTAATTGTCTAAATAAAATAAAACATTCACTGAGTAGTAGTTATTCCTCCATAATTGTAAATAATATTGTGTAAAAATAAATGTGGTTATTGAAATATAACAAAGCTACAATGTTAATGGATCTGCAGTCGGCAGCTATCCAACAGCACTGGTTATAGTATCGTACTTGGCTTGATTCATGTGTATGCAGCTCTAGGGGATGGGGCAGACTGCCAATTTTGTGCGAAGTTCACAAAACGCACTCTAGAGAGTCAAGCTTACCGTTCACGGGACTGCTCATTACCCCGGCACAGAGCTCCTTAGCACAGCAGAGGAAGCCTGCTTCGATTCGAGGTGCTGGACGATTTAGAGGACCCTCTCTCCATTGATGCCTCCGAAAGGGAGGAGATCGAGCCTCATACCTGGAGGAAAGGGAATCTGATATAGCTTCATTGCAGCAACCATCGCTGTCAGCTGAGCTCATACCCCTGATGCAGAGAGCAACGGCTGTCCTGTAGGCCCCACCCAGCGACATCCGCAGCCGTCCCATGTGTAGCGGACACGCTTTATAAGGTTTATGATGTGGATAAACTGGGGCTGAACCACTTTCCATCAGTGGAAGTCTCTATTGCAGCGTTGGTACAGACTGCTGTGTGCCCAATCAGCAATGTTGGGTCACTGAGGTGATTCTAAAGAAGGCGTATGCTGCTAGTGCCTTTTCAGCAAGACTGGGTAACTACAACAGCGTCCTAGTGGCATATCAGGCACACCTAGTCAGGTCCTTCACAGACTTAGGTCCATCTGTCCAACAACTGGATGAGCTCCTGCAGCTTTCCAAGCTCAGTGCACAGGCTGTAGGCAGAAACCTGGTGGCACTGGTAGCTGCACGCAGGCAGTTGTGGCTCTCTCAGGCTTGTGTTTCTGAGGGAGATACGACCACGCTGCTGGATGCTCCTGTCAGCCCCGGACGCACCTTCGGTCCTGCGTTGGATGACATGCTGCAACACTCCCATCGCACAAGAGAGTCTACCAAGGGTTTAGAGTAGGCTGGCATAAACCCAGGCATGTCACACCAAAGCGACAGCCGCAGGCTGCGCCACAGAAGAATCAGTCCTAGGGGTTTGCTGCCTCAGGCCCAGGGCCCTCTTGACCACCTGGAACACTGGGATGCATGCACCACGGACAGCTGGGTGATCAACACTGTCAAACAGGGCTACGCCCTTCAATTCCAACATGCCCCTCCTCCATTCCAGACTGTGATAAAAACATCAGTCACAGACCCACAAGCCACTGCTGTGGTGGCTCGGGAGGTAGCATCCCTATTAGAGAAGCGGTTGATTTGCATTGTAGACCTGTCAGACACCAACAAAGGCTTTTACTTGAAGTACTTTCTGGTGCCAAAGTGGGATGGAGGCCTAAGACCAATCCTCAGATAATTAAACCTGTATCTGAGTCAGAGGCGGTTCAAGATGCTAACTGTGCAATGGCTGTTGCGATCCATCAGGCTATTGGTTCACTACGGTGGATCTAAAGGATGCCTACTTCCACATCCCAATAAGATGGACACACCAGAAGTAACTACGGTTCGCTTTTCAGAGGACCACGTACGAGTTTTGTGTCCTGCCTTTGGCCTCTCTCTGGCTCCTCATGTCTTCACAAAGTGCATGGAAGCCATATTGGCCCCATTATGACTCAGAATACCTGGCTCATCTGTGCCACATCTCCAGAGCAAGCTCGGCTTCACACAGACACAGACTGACTCCTTTTCAGACAGCCTCCTACCTGGGAGTGCGTCTAAACTCACTCTGTAAGACAACAGAGTAATCAAAATTAATGCTTGCCTGAATTTTTCCAATTCCAGAGGCTTCTAGGCCTGATGGCAGCAACCTCTCGGATCCTTGTCAAATAGGATGATTGACACCTTGCAAAATGCCAGAGCAGCCTCCATCGGCTCTCAGTATGCCTAGAAGTGGGGCGTATGTCAGGCATGGTGCTTGCATCGTGGGTTCGAACCCACGACCTGCCCTTTAGCAGTTATACTACAATTTTTACAAGACCTATTCGACGATGAGATATCCTCTTCAACTTTTGAAGGTCTTTCTGACAGCCATCTTGGCCTGCCACATTAGAATTGATGGGGTCTCTCCAGGAGCGCACTTCCTAGTGGACCATTTTTTGAAGGTAACCCGAAGGCTCAGGCCTCTGGTGAAAGACATTGTTCCCCTTTGGAGACTGAATGTGGTGCTTGATGCACTCACAAGAGTTCCCTTTGAGCCCTTGCACTCAGCAGAGTTCAAATTGTTCTTTAAAAGCTGCCTTTTTGCTAGCAATCACCTCTGCTAAGTGGGTGAGTGAATTGCAAGCTTTTTCCATATCGAAGGCTTGCTTAATTTTTTCTGAGGGTAGGGCGAAGGTTTCCCTTCGTACCAACCCTGCCTTTCTCCCGAAAACCATTTCAGCATTCCATGTCAACCAATTAGTGGAACTGGAGGCTTTCCATCCCCCTCCTTTTCCTTCTGACAAAGAGCGAAAGCTTCATACACTTTGTCCAGTTTAGGCTTTAGCGTATTATGCTGACAGGACACAGAGTTGGCAGAAAGCAGAACAATTTTTTTCTGTTACGTGGCTAAGTTGCAACGACAGGCAGTTTCAAAACAGCGGCTGTCTAAGCGGTTGACTGATACAGTCAGGACTGGTTATGACACATCCAACCTGCCTCCTCCAGAAAAGATCACTGGCTATTCCACCAGGAGCCAGATGACTTCATGGGCCTTGTTCCAAGGTGCATCTGTAAGAGACATTTGGGCCTCCCCCCACACCTTCACCAGTTTCTAGTGGCTAAACATCACGGACCTGCAAAACTGTGTTTTCAGCACGAGAGTGTTGAGGGCGGCCTCCCAGTCCAGCCCTACAACACAGTCATGAGGTGAGTTGCTTCCATACTGCAAATAATGCTGGGGTCATTTAGCTTGTGGCTCTTAGAGTCCTGCGACTGTCCTCTGCGATAGCGATGGTGTTCTGACCCATTTGTAATAGTTAATATTTCCCATTTGAAAGTGAATGTTAGGTTATTGTCATAACCCTGGTTCCCTGAAATAGGCTCGGGGGTGGGCCCTCAGCAGTGTCACAGGCTCTGACGAGCAGCGTTGGTGTAACTGTCAGGTTTGGGTGCTCTTAAAGAAACATCACCCATTTGTAATGCTTAATATTTATACTTCAGGGAACCGTGGTTAAGATAATAACCTAATGTTTTATTTGTTGTTGTATTGCTGTTGTCTAGAAAGTGTATTTTGAGAAATGAAAGCATGTTTAGCACGCAGGTGGTACAGCAGACTAGATGCACTTCTGGGATACTGGAACTCACTTTGACAGTAGATACAAGTAACCCTCTTTCTATCCAATTACCTGTCAGAAAGTTTTTAAAAAAAATAACTTCCCATTCACAAGTCCTTCAGTTTGAGTGCTTTGCTACATAATGCAGTTCCGTAACTATTTTATTTCAAACAAAGACTACTCTCACTCAATCCTGGCATGCACTTGAGTGTATTAAAATAGTGGAAATGAATGGTGTTATGCTAAGAGGGATAAGACAAGAGTGCAATTAATGTGTGTTAAAAAAAATGCATCTCCTAAAAAATTAACATGTTAATCGCAGAAGGTAACTGGGATTGACTGCCCAACATAAATTCAATGAAAATACTAAGATTAATTTAATAATCCAATATATCCTTTTTTATGTTCAAGTAATAGCTAATTTAATCACTTAAACAATATTCCCCATTGATGATATTTATAACAGATCTTATTTATAATGGTCTTAATTATCATAAAAAAGTTAAAATCAGACAAATCAGTTTAAAAGTAGAATTACATTTGTTTATGTAAAGGTTACAGAACTAGGTAGGTTATAAGTATGAGTGTAGGATTTCTAAATAACTAATTTTCAAATGAGTTAAGAGTATGTCCAGAAAATGAATAACTATGTATTTAATCAGAATTCTAAATCTATTCAAAGCATTCAGAAATGCATTAATATATTCTATCAGATTCAGAATTCAAGATATGTTCAAACAATGGATTGCATTTCATCATACATCATTTAAACAAATGAATCATACAATTTCTACACACCATGAGAATTTAGTAAATGTGTATAGTTACCATACCTTGTTTTGGGAATAGTTGAAACAGTCTTGGAATAAAGAAACAGAGTTGCGGTAAGAAAAGAAAGCAAGATTTTCAAATGTTGTAAAGAATGGTTTGTTTCCAAAGGTAGCAAAGAATGTGATTTCCTCAAATAAATGAATTTCCTGGCTGTGTCATCTAAGTATATTCTAAAAAGAGGCAGGACCTTCCCAAATTCTGGTCCAAGTTTGAGTTGACCTGTCCCTCGGCTAATAGCTCCTCCCATTTTCACTCGACAAAGAGCTCCCATGCTTCATTATCCTTCATCCAGCAGAGGTCACTGTTACTCCTTGTTGAATAGCTTGTCATTCCTCCAGGTCTGCAGTGTTGATTCAAAATTACTATTTGAAGACCCATAGAAATGGAGACAACATTGTCTACAAGCTAACTATTTAGTTTATTCAAAACAATAAAACTAGCTTGTGCACATTGCTGGAAGTCCAATCAAGATAACATTTCTTGTCAATAAAAGCCAGGTTTTAGCTTAACTAGTTCTGTTCTTTTTTCCTTTTGAAGCTTTGTGATCAATGGGTGTCCAAGCCAAATGTCTTTTGAATGGAGATTGTTCACAGACACCCAGGTCTGGATGAAAGCCTGTGACAGAAATACAATGATGCTTGGTTGTAAATCTCCTTCCCGACCTGTGAGGGAGCTAAGCAGCGAGAACAGAGTTCTTTGGACGGGCTGGAGTGACAGTTCTTTCCCAGGGTCGGGAAGTCGGCCAGTCTGGATGAAGGCGAGACTTCGTTGCAAGAACGCATTGACCCGGAAGGGAAACGACGTGGCAGCCGCAGATTGGAGAGGCAGTTGCACTCGTTTACCAAGGTGTCATGTGTGACAGCATAAAAAGGGGACGGAGAATCGCAATCTGTTCCTTCGCTTTGGTTATGAGAAATAACCCGGAAGGACCTGTGCAGTATTGTGATAACGTATCATGAGTGTTTTTGTCTTGTCTATAATTGTTGCTTGTTGTATATTAATAGACGGCTAACACGTTCCAGAGCTGTCGCAAAGGGCCAGCACAAAACCCGGAACAGCACTGCACCATTGTCACGCATTAAAAAGTAATAACAGAGTGTAAAATCAAGTTATACATCCTACATCACATCTGTATTAACCTATATTATTTTAGCTTAAGAACCCAAACAAGTTCAAGAACGAATCTTCTTTACTTTACTGAACATTTATTTTCCAAAACCATACTTGGACATTAGTTCCAGCTGCATTGGCTTTCACCAATGAATTGTATTAATTCAAATTTAAAATAAAAGTATTAAACAGTGCTGCATGCTTCAATTTAAAAAAAGCAAAAAAAAACAAAACAATAAACAGTGCACCATGTAATAACCAGTAAACAAAACATCTTAGTGTTGCAAGCGGTGCAGTACAATTGCATTAAACTTCATGCTGTACAAATACAGTCAAACCTGCTCATGTGACCACCTGGTCTAAATGACCACTTTAAATTCCTCCCAATGATATTTGTGCTTTTATTTAACTGTATTAAGCGACCACCTGTCTAACGCGACCAGCGACCACAATTCTCTTACCCAGCAACAGACTCAAACCTGTATTAAGCACACTTACACAGGGCTGTTGTTATAAGAAAAATATGGTTTTAAATGGTACGTCCTAAATTCAAAGGTATACAGTAACCATTTTAGCGGTCTTTTATCCGTAATCAATAAAACAACAGCGCTCTATTGTAAAGGAAAAGAGAAAATGTAGAGAAACAAAAGGTCCTTCCTAGATGACAGAATTAAAGTTATTGATCTTGTAAAGACAGAAAATGCCAGAAAAACTGCTGAAAAATTCGGCACTAGAAAGATGCAGATGCAGCATTTTGAAACGGAAAGAACTAGGGCTTGAAGTTTTAGGTTTTTATTTTTGTTGACGTGACCATGTTTTGAGCTGATTCAATATCTTAATTAAACTGTTAATTACTAAACAAAGTTGCTTCTTTTTACCTTGATATCCTGATTGACTTGCTGATTCTGTTTCACCTTCTTCATTATTCGAACACAAGAGCAAGCAATGACATTAATCACTTCCCCCAGATGCTACTTTAACTTGCATTTCGTTCTCACACTTCACTGGGAACTAGGGAGCTTCAAATGTGTCCGTTTCATGTTGTATTGTTCTTTCCTGCTAATTTAACAGAATGTTCTCATAATTAGGATGTGGCGGCTTAAGACTTAAAGGCAAACCGTTAAAAGGAAAATAAACACTGAAAAATTCAAGCCATACTTATAAGAGTATGAAAACAATGTGCGCAGTAATCAAAAAATATCTTATGCTTATGCTGATGTTGGTTTCAGGATGCAATGAATCAACACGTACCTGAAAGGCAGACACAGGCATTGAAATTTGCAAAGGATTTAAAACATTTTGTGTGACCTGAGACAGGCAAGCAGTTATTACTTTCACAAAATAATTTTGTTTTGTAAATGCATTATCTAAATGAATGTTATTAAATTACATCTTCTGGCTTTTATTAGTGTATGTAAGACATACATAATTACAGGAAAGCATGTCAGAGACAAATAGAAAATATATAAGTTATGGGCCCTCTTTTAAGAGACCACCTGTGTTAAGAGGCCACTATTAGACTGTCCCTTGAGTGGTCTCTTAATACAGGTTTGACTGTACATTCATTTTGTTTTGTTAACCATAACCATACACATACTTTACAAGTGTACCACTGCATTGCACTGAAATTTAGAATGCTACAGTATGTAAAGTCATTCAAAGTACTGTACTCCATTCAAACAAAATGTTTTCTACATCGGGCCATAAATACGTTCCTCCTCTTATCAGCTTGTTTTTCTTTCACCATATTTAAGTTTGTCTTTGTTTCGTTTCCAGTCACGTACTGTTTTTTCAGCATTGCGATTGTCATTCATTTCGGCAAATTCAGCAACGTGCAATTTCAAACCTGTTGTGTAGCATTTTTATTTTTTGTCTGACATTATCCAGTCTGGACAGACACCAGCATTATTATAGCATTGCAGTTACAATGAACAGAAGACTTGATAAGTTTGCTCAGCTTTCTAACCAATAGCTGTTTGCTACGGATCCCAGGGCTACAAATCAATGGCTCAGGAGGGTGGGAATAAGGAAATTCATAGAGATTGACAGCTTTTGTGTTAACAGTGAAGCAGTATAACTGTGACGTTTTCATATTCCGAAGATTGGTAACTTTAACCACTATTTTTGTTTCTTCTACGTACACGCGTCTGGGTCAGTCAAGAGTCTGAAAGCTTGCATTTAACATTCAAGATGACTAAGGGTATTGAAAGTAATAAATTTAAACTTTTAATTAGCACAGTGGTTTCGTGTTAGATTCTGAAAAAATAATCGGTATGTTGACAGTTAAGTTTGTGTGAGCCATAATAACTGTGGCTGTAGTAATCCCATTGTGGGACTGGTACAGTAGTTTAATATTAGACACACCGGCGCATACATCGCACCGGTGTATTAGTCGCTCCCCCCTTTTAAGGGCCCCACAAAAATACCTAGAGAATCGACTTATACACCATTTTTTACGGTAGTTGAATTATTTTTTTGTTTCATTTATCTTTTATGATGTTTATTTTACTTTTATAAGCCCATGTTGAAAATAGCAACTATATAGTTGTTTTCTGTAAATGTTATCAGTGCAACAGACACTATTTAAAAAACAAAAATATTAAAAATATATATATATATATATATATATATTCAACAATATTTCTTCAGAATATTATCAGCTGCTGTACTGGTACTTCTTTCAAATATGGATCAAACCATTTATAAACAACATAAACCTTTCACAAGGTTGCATTATTTTATTCCTCTTTATTTTGTATAAGTAGCAGCTAGAGAAATACCTGAGGGTAAAAAAAAAAAAGTGTATCCCACAAAATGGCTTCACATGCAATGTACTGTAGATTAGTTCTGCTAATTTGTTATTTGCATGCTTTATTCTAGTAAAAGAAGATAAAGTATTATCTGGGAAGAAGGAAGAAGGAATTCAGTATCGACCTGAATATAAAGGTAAGAGAATGAGTTCCAACTTCACATTTTCTCTGGAGAGGGTTAATTAATAACTGACACATTACTTTAAAATAATATATTACAAAAATGCAGTATGTATTTATTTGTTTTTGGTCATTTTATCATTTTAATTTCATCAATACATTCCATTAGCAAGGATTTTAATTGCAATGTCAATATTTAAAAGTTACTGGTATGGTGTTTTCAGTAAAGTATAATACTGCAACACAATATTATAACTGTACAGTTGAACCAACAATACCACAATTAAACAAATAAGACAACAGAATTACATTTAGGTAAGAGCTTTCACATAGGACACCCCCACACCCAAAGCACTGCACATTTTTAAACCAAATTAATTAACCAAAATAAAAAAAATTATAATAAAAATAACTAACTTAAAATCTATTTACAGGAGTGTATTAAATATTAAGGATATCTATTGGTCTGCTTAAACAGCTCTTTATAGTAGTCTGGCCAAAAGTTTTGCATCACCTAGAATTTTAGGATTGAGACATAATAAAAATTAAACTATATGATCATAATTTAGATATTTTATTTAACATCATGTAATCAAAGAAACTACAAAATGATATTGCAAAAGTCTACCGGAAGCCATAACAGTAGTTCAGTATTTCATGTTAGATTTTGAAATGTCACATTTTTTTAATTTGTCAGTTTTTCATTAAGTAAGTGGAAAACTACAAAGTGGTATGCAATTCAATATGTTAACGTAACATTATTCAGCAGGTTTCATTTGACTTTATGGAGACAAATTAATTAATTCTATAGGGAGATGCAAAACTTTGTTGCAAGCCACCAAAATAAAATAACTTCTATTCATTAACCTAATGGCTTGGAAAATAACATTTAAACATACATAAAACCTCTCATGTATTGTTACAAAGTAATGTCACTAAATTAAACAATCACACTTTTTTCATGATAAAACTATATCGTCACCTTTGACTGCCTTATAAGAGTGGGAATGCCAGTCTCCTCTTCTACTCGCTCCATGTCTCTGGCACCATGTCTCACACAGCAAAGCTGAGTATAACAACAAAATCTAATTGGACAGAAAGGTAAAAATGTCAAACCCTCACGGGTCATTCCAGTTCAAGTGGTCTGAGGAGTTGGCAGGGTTGCTCAACCCTAAGTCAGTGATTATTTTGAGGAAAGCCTTTGAAATATTATTTCAAATAATTCTCACATTATTTGTCTAGGTCATTCCATACATGTAGAAAAATAGGACTAAGGTCATCAAAATGCACATTTTTTCGTATATGTCATACATTCATCCCCTATGAGGCATGCCTTGCTTTCATGTTATGCTGTGTGTTTTTTCTATTAAATTGTTCGTACATTTTGGTTTTTTATTGAAGATGCTGGTGATCAAGGAGAAGGATACCCTGATGCTTGTTCAGAGAACTACATTGATTTCTGCAAACATGGAAAATGTGAATTTAAGTATGACAAGCCTTCTTGTCGGTAAGAACTTATTTGGTGTAGTTTTTATAATAAGAACACAACTGAAAATGTCACTCTTTTATAACCCTCTTCAGATTAAAAGAAAAAAAAAGACAGTACAACCTTCCCATTATTTCATATGCAGCAGCTCAATTAAACCATAATGGAGCATTGGTGTGTATACCCTTTATATATATATAAAGGGTAATTTGAATTGTATTGAACTGTAATAGTTTTTCTTTCTTTTGTTCACGGCACAATTAAGTATAGTTCCATTCAAATAGTTTATATGAGGGACCTTTTCAAAGCTGAATGGAGGTACAGAAATTGAGGAGGCTCTTTCACTCAGTTAAATCCTTGTCAAAAACCTTTTGTGAATAAATAATAATAATAATAATAATAATAATAATAATAATAATAATAATAATAATAATAATAAGTTTCATTAAGGGGATCTACATTTGAAAGTAATGATAATGTTCTGATTTCAATAAGGGCTTCTGAAATCTTTCTGAAGATTTTTGAGCGGGTATAATTATTTTCACAGAGACCTTGTCTCATACTAATGCGGGGTCTCCACTTCTTAACCAACCAATTTATTTTACATTTCAAACATGCATTGGTTTTTTATCTATCAGTTTCTATGCACCAATGACTGCATTTTTATTCTTACTTGCCATGTTTCACCAGAGGTTCAGATCAGAAAAAGTGCTCAGCTTTATCACTATCAGGGACCAGTGATTAGGCACTGGATATCCAGGTCACAGAATAAAATAACATTATCTACAGTTCTGTCTGTTAGCAAAGACGGAACATTGTAGTTGTCATACATGCATGCTGATCAAGGGTTAGGAAAGGATATCACACCATCCATATTAACTGTGTGGTAATCTAATGGAAAAATAGTTTTTGATCAGAGTTCTCTCGTTTCTCTTAAAGGTGTGATTCCGGCTATAAAGGGACACAGTGTGATGAAACTCAAGACTTCAACATTCTTTATGTTGTTCCAAGTGGACAGAAACTCCACTATGTCCTCATTGCAGCAATTATAGGAGCAGTGCAGATAGCAATTATAGTTGCTGTTGTGATGTGCATTACAAGGTAAATATACTATATCATTACCTACAGCAAAACTATTATAGACATATCAGGGAATGGGGGCTAGGAGTCTTTTGATTTATTAAACCAAGTGTCATTTTAAATAATAACTCAGCTATGTCTTTTTCTACAATAGAAAAATAGCTGGACATATAATACAGCTCTGTGACAGGGCAGAGGCCCTGCACACCGAGAATATGTGTTTTGTGGCTGGCAACCATCTTGGCTCAGGTGCCGAGGGACAGTCTGGGGCCAAGATGGCCACCTATGCACAGCCACATGGTTTAAATGGTTTAGTAATGTTTAAATGTTTAATTTGTTTATTGAAAAGTGTGGAATGTTCACTTGTTCAAATGGAAAAGTGTGGAATGTCACCAGGGGGCTGATTGATTGATCATCAATCAACCCCTGGCCACATGCTATAAAAAGCCAAAGGAAATGTTTGTTTGGGGTGATGTGGTTCAGTGAAGGTGATTCCTAATCCTGAACTGAGAGTGAGAGAGAGAGAGAGAGAGAGAGAGAGAGAGAGAGAGAGAGAGAGAGAGAAAACACCAAGATAGCTGAAGCTTGGGTGTAATTTCTTGTGTTTCAAATAGTTTTTGTTTAAATTATATATTTTATTTAAACATTTTGTTTGTTCCCATGTTTGGTTTGCTTTGTTTGTAAATATTAGAAGTGTGTGAGAGCGCTGAACTGCAGTTTCCAAAGTCTGGGTACTATTTCAAGGACGCAGATCAGCCTTGATCCTGGGTACTATACCAAAAGCTCATGATATCTGCAGTCTGAGAATCAGAGAATAAATGGTCTGACTAAACCATGCATCTTTTAGACTGACATACTCATGGGTACTGTTTTAATGTTAGTGCTTTGAAACTCCAGTGCCTTTTAGATTTATTTATTATCACCCCCACCTGATGTGTGAGCAGAATTCCTTTAGATCTTTACTTCCCACTAGAAAGGAACTTTTTTCAACCAGTGTGGGTCTACAGCAGTTTCAGATTTGACCTTTCCTTTTAAGAAAAAACATTGGAAATCACATTATAGAACATCAAATGAGATTTATACTTGTCACTTGTTTATGCTTTGAATAATTCTAAAGGGCTCAATGTGCAGTTGCTAAAATATGTTTTGTTAATGTGCTTTAATCTGAGCGGTTCTGTTCTTTTTATTTTTCTTTGTAGTTACCATAGACAGAAAGACTAGATCAACCAAAGATCTGTAAACTGGTCCAAGTCATCTAGTGCATGGCTACTGCGTTTTGCCAGCAGACAAACAGACTGCGCTGCAAATTAACTTCTTTAATAAGAACAGTCCCAAATTGTGGTGCAAGGCTGCAAATTCCGTTAATCAATAATTAACAAAGCAACCCGTAGAAAAAGTAATTGTACTGAAATGCACCTGTGTTTAACTTATAGCTTTAAAATAAAGCTATTTTACTGTGAGGTTTCTTTGCTTGTTATTTACTGTGTAGTGAATTAGGTATACAATTTATTGAAATATAAATTAGTCTCTAGTCACCCTCTTAGGGATGTCAAAATGTGAGAAATGAGACATACCATATTTAAGTTCTGGATCATGTAGAACTCGGATTCCCTTGACAATAACCGACATTCACACAACGTGTCAGAAATATAAAACAATAGTTTATTTAAGAATAAAAAAGGGTGCACAACTAATCTAATGTTACAGAAAGGAAATGCTATTGGTTAGAGATATACGTGAATAGTATACAGTTCATTGATTTCATAGTTTAATGATTACAATGAACATAACATCATTAGCATGCATGGTTAATATACTAATATTAATTATGGTTGATCACACAAAGTGTCTACTTTGCATTAGTATTTTCAATACCCGTTTCTCGTTGTAATCCATGTCAATATGTATGAGAATTAATTCAACTTCCCATTCAGAATGGAATCCAACATTCCAGTACCTAATTTACCAAATTAGTATTACCGTGTGATAGTTTAGATGTGATGTACCAAACTAATAATATGTTATCAACCTCAGTTGATTATATATTCAAATGAACTCAGAAATGGGGCAATGATCAAATTCTCTGCATTTATAATGTAACTCCTTTGAGTTGCACATTTCAGCAAACAAAATATATTCTTACACACTACAGTTAATTTCTTGAGTCATAAAGTATTTAATATGTTTAATACTTATCGATTTTCAACAAAGAAGTCAATCTTCTTTGTTGATGAACACTGCAGCTCTCTGGATCTGAAGTTCCAATGACAGAAGACGGTACTTTGCTTGAAGTACGCATTGTGTTTCATTGGCTCGCAGTAAACAAATAGTTATTTTCAAATGGAGATCAGCTTGTTGATTTCCAAGTCTTGCAGCATTATCTTTGTTGTCGGCAGTTTTCTAACTGGAAATAGTTCTGTTGATCAGACGGAACTCAGTTCAGATAATGTGTTGTAATTGGAAAGTTATGTTCTTCGTAGAGGTGTTCTTGTTGCAATTCTTCTGTACGGCTAGTACATGACCTTAGGCCCAGCTGCTGGCTATGCTTCCGTCCATTTTGTGGAGCGACGTGGAAACCAAGACCCGCTTTCAGATCAAGTAGTGTCCCATTTACTGTTTCAGTCTCTCGTAGGACAAAGAGCTAGGGCTCTCTTCAAAGCTGATTTTAGCCATTCTTCAGAACATTGTTTCATCCTTGCCTTCCATGAATTTGAGCAGTTATACTCCCATGACTTCAGAAATGTTCTTCCTCTTGCCTGGAGCCCTGTTCCTTGTGTGGGAAGTGCATATGGGAAGCATGTCCTTTGAAAGTCGCGCGGCTGCTTTTGTGATTCTCAATTCCACCCTGTGATTGGTCAGTTTGTTTATTTTGGGCTGTGCCCGAGTCCACGTGGGGTGTTTCTCATTGGTTGTTCTCGTTCCTAGACGGCCCCTTTTTCTCAATTGGTCCTCTGTTTCGCCCCCTGTCGGCTGGATTTATGAGATGGACTGTTTTCTGTCCGAGGTGTCAAAGCACCCAAAACTGTCTGGCTTACCTTGTGCAAGATACTGCCGGCGCCAAATGATTCCTTCAGCGATGGGGGAAATTTGGGACCAGAAACGAAGTAGACACAGAGAATGGCTTAGGACCCCCCACTATATATTTCAATTCTGTTAATTTCATACACAGAATGAGATTATGACCCACTCAGACACTGTTTCCCCAGCAATTAAATAAACATATACTAAAGGAAACTTGATGCACAGTTGCAATGCACTAGATAAAACTGACACTCAAAAAGTGACTCAGTTACCCAAACTCTTAATATCCACACTGTAGTTCTATAAAGACAAAGACATGGACAGGAAGGGCCAAATAAATCCATTCATTATACATGTAACAGGTAGCTTCTCTACCCCTGGGCTAAATGATTATCATAAAATGGATGAACTATTTGAGCAGTGGTACTCATGCTAAGTATGTTATTACATGAATTATACTCTATTAGACATACTGCAAAAAATATTACACACCTTGTCAATTTGTTTTCCTTTTTTATTTACAGAAAATGTCCCAAAAACAACAGAGGGCGTCGGCAAAAGCAAAATCTCGGACATTTTACTGCAGACACATCTTCCAGAATGGTGTAGCACGCTGTTTTTGATACCTTTTCCTACCATGTGAAGTACATTTCTGTTTTCATTCTTAAGATTTGAAGATATTTATTTCAGGGGCCTTATTTTTTCTTTCTGGACATTTACAGTTTGCATTACGCAGTGAACAACGTTTAGCTTTTTTAACAGCTACTGACTGTTTGAAAAAAGTAAACAAAATTAAAAAAAAAACATCACAGCTTTTGTTTTGCATTGTTTTGAAGATGGCAGCACCGGTTTGCATATCCGGTATCACATGGTAATGTAAAAGACTTCTGCTTCACTCCAGGGAATGTGTTGTTTATTGGAAACACTCACAACTTCACCAGTGTGCAAGCGACGTACAACACCTAATGCAGCTTTCGTGTTTGAGGCATGAACAAGAGAGGTGAAGATGTTTATAGTTTATCTTTATGATGGAAAAAATAGAAAGAACATGCTGTGTTTCATTAGTTATTTCTATTTTTTTTAAATACTTAGCTTTTTATGTTTTTTTTCTAGACACTGCATATCGCATGACTTGTGAAACTGTGTTCTGTGGAGTAGTTGTAATTTAATGAAACTCTGTTTCAGACTGTTTTGTGACTTACACCTGAGCACTACCATCTTTGTAATTCCTACACTGTGTCTGTATTTGAATAGTCCTTATGTGTAAAATTAGCAGCAATGCAGAAATATGGTAGTGCTTGTGGTAGTGCCTGTGGATGAGAGGGCTACAAAAAGGGATATGTCTTTAGAATATGTAGTTAAGTTCTGTGTAAACTTTGAATTCAAAATAAGTCTCCTGTAATACAGCTTTGTTTTACCACTGTTAAACTGAAGGAGGTACAGTGTTTATTACCAAACACTTGAGGTAGGCTTTATGTGTTATAACATGGTATAAGCCACATTTTATAGTATTGATATGGGTGAAACTTCAGGAAGATTCCAGACCTATTAATGCCTAACGTTTAAATTAAATACTTACCAATACTAAAGAAGATGATTTTGTCTGATTGCATCTAATTGTAGTTAATTGAAAGTAATATTCTACTTGTGTAAAAAAAAAAAAAAAAAAGTGACCAAAAAAAGTGAGTTGAATGTGTGTTGTTTGACATGTCATTAAATAATCTGCATGTAGGACCTTTGATAGTCTAGCTTTTTTCTTTTTTTGTCCCAAACAATAAAAATGAAAACATCAACACTTTTCTTTTGGTGGTTGTTTTTTTTTGTTTGTTTGTTTCTATGTACCTGGTGTGTGTGTCAGTAATATTCGTGCATTTGCACCTGCTGTAACACTGTACGACAAGGGGTGCCAATCATGGTCCTGTAGGGTCATTCCACTTCAGGTTTTACAACAACTTCAGGGTCTGGATAGAGGTTTAAGTGGTTCAATTAAACAATTTAGAACAGGCTTCGTTCTCTGGCCAGCCCTACTGTAGGGCCAGTGGTCTCTACCAAACGTTTTCAAAGCCTGACATATCTGCCATCTTGTTCATTGTGACTGAAACAAGATAAAGTAATATCAGGGGTGGCATTTAATTAGCAAATAATTTGTGCATGTTACAGGTGTTGTACAAATCCTAATGTTGGGGCTTTTGTATTAAACCCAGAACTTCCAAGGTTAGCCTTTTGTTGCTAAAATGTCAACACTATCTGGCAGGTGACATTTAATGTAATGGGCAATGGGATTTTTGACAGTTTACATAAAGTTAAATATATATTACCTTTTTTTTTGCTTGCCTCCTTGAATACCGTATATACACCCAAATTCCATGATCAGAAACTAAATTACTGATGTTAATAATTCACGTTGTGTGTATATTTAACTTCTCAGCTGCTTTGTCTTCAGCTTTCTGTTGGCTGACTCCCGGCGAACAGGATGGCTTGGTGGTGCCAAACAAGTAGTAATTGTTTGTATTTTACATTTCCTCTCTCTCCTTCTCTCATTCTTACTCTCTGAACACCCAACCCCGATCAGTAAAAGCTGCTGGTTCTTATATTGTGGTTGAGGGATTAACTGGCTATCAATTGCCTAGTTTATCCCTCGACCACGTTCTGCAAAGGCTTTCTCATGCGCATGGTCGACAGTCAATCTGTCAATAATCACTAGCTGTCGACCACGCATTCTCACGATTTTAGCTGGATGGGGCTTTTTTTTTTATTTTTTTTTTTTATAAATTTAGTCGTTGCCAATTATTTTTATTATTTTCTCCCCAATTTGGAAAGGGACAATTTTTTTTAGGCTCAGCTCACCACTACCACCCCTGCGCTGACTCGGGAGGGCGAAGACGAACACACGCTGTCCTCCGATGCGTGTGCCATCAGCTGACCACTTTTTTTCACACTGCGGACTGACCATGCAGCCACCCGGAGGACAACGCAGCTCTCGGGCAGTTTACAGGCAAGCCTGCAGGCGCCCGCAGGGGTCGCTGGTGTGCTATGAGCCGAGGACACCCTGGCCGACCTAACCCTCCCTCCCCCCGGGTGACGCTCGGCCAATTGTGCGCCGCCCCCTGGGAGCTCCCGTCCTCGGTCGGCAAAGGAATAGCCTGGACTCGAACTCGCGACGTCCAGACTATAGGACACAGCCCTGCACTCCACGCGGAGCACCTTTACTCGATGCGCCACTCGGATGGGGCATATTAACCCCATCCATGTTGTAAAACAATAATAACAATAAAACAATGTTAAAACACAAAATACGCACAGGAGCAGGGTGTACCCAGCCACACTCCTATATGCAATGATCAAAATAACAGCTACAGCAGAAGAAACACAATCTACAGCTATGGCTAAAAGTTTTGCATCACCTAGAATTTTATTACTGAGACAGCTATATGAACATAATTTTGATATTTTATTTAAGATCATGTAATCAAATCAACTACAAAATTATATTGAAATCTCACATTTTCAGCAGGTTTAATTTGACTTTATGGAGCAAAATTAGTTCATTCTATAGGGTGATGCAAAACTTTTGTTCATAGCTGTATGAACAGGTGAACCAAGGGACAAGAAACTTAATTAGGCAGCTAAACCCATATCTGGGTCTCATGATGTCACTGGTGGTAATTTGAACATGCTTTGTCATTGATCTGGTGCTCTTATCTGGATCACTTTGTACAAACTACAACATAACGTAACATTATTCAGCAGGTTTCATTCAACCTTATGAAGCAGAATTAGTCAATTCTATAGGCCGTTGCAAAACTTTTGGCCATAGCTGTAAGCTGCTGTAACTGCAAAAAAAAATGGTGACAAGCAGCAGTCGCAGTGCACATTGAAACCCAAATACTTTTTTTGATGAGTTTCTGCAACGATTTCCGACATCTGAACAAAGTGTAAAAATTCAATGCATATCCCATGCCGCGAGTTGATGAACTAATATAAAGGTTAAGAAAGGCTAAATACTTGACAACACTAGATCTTACAAGGTTATGCCATTTGGTCTCCGTGGCGCCTCAGCTATATTCCAACGTTTAATGGATAAAGTCCTAAGACCTCATACAGAGTACGCTTCCGCCTACCTTGACAATACTGTGATCTTTTCAGAAAGTTGGGAAACTCACTTAAATAGAGTAAATGCCGTCTTACAGAGTCTAAGAGAAGTCTCTTTAACAGCTAATCCAGACAAATGTTTTGTGGGGTTGTCAGAAGCCAAATATTTAGGATAAATTGTTTGGCGTGGATTAATTAAACCACATATGAATAAGGGAGATGCAATTAAAGACTGGCCAATACCACAAAACAAAAAAGAAAGTAAGGGCTTTTCTCAATTTAGCAGGATACTACAGACGATTTGTGCCTGGTTTCCCTTCGGTTGCAGCGCCAATAACAGAAATGATGAGGAAAGCAGCACCAAATAAAGTAAAGTGGACGGAAACGACAAAGGAATCATTTGAAACGCTTAAATATCCTTTGTAGTGGGCTGGTGTTAAACGTACCAGATTTTACTAAACCTTTTATAGTTCAGACCGATGCTTCAGAGGTAGTCGTGGGAGCAGTTCTCTCACAGATAATCAGTGGAGAAGGACACCCTATAATGTACCTAAGCTGTAAGTTACTACCAAGAGACAGTAGATATGTGGTAGTGGAGAAAGAGTGTTTGGCAGTTTGTTGGGCAATAGAAAGTCATAAATATTATCTTGGGCGAGAATTCATTCTGGTTACTGATCATTCACCATTAAAGTGGATGAAGGAAAATAAGGAAAAACATCTGAAAGTATCACAGTGCTTTTTAGCACTCCAACCGTATCGAGCACAGGAGTGGTTTAAAAAACGCTAACACAGATGGACTGTCCAGGGTACATTGTGGCAGTGAAGAGTCAGCTCCAGCCAGTAGGCTTGAGCTGGGAAGGAGGATGTGTGACAAATGATCAGGTTTTCACAATGGTCATATGATAGAAAAGGTGGGTTTCTATTATTTGACCATAGCGAAAACTAACTAGTATTGTCACACTAGCAATAGAACAATGTATTTGTTTAAGCTGGGTTAACATACAGCTTTAATATAGGACAGACTACAATTTCCATACTTCCAAGAGTAAATTGATTAGGAACAACAGGAATTCTAGGGATGTAAGCGAGTTGTGTAGTATGACATGGAGTAGTGTATTGTGGGTAAATGGTATTGCTGAGGCAATGGTAACAGCTGTGTGCGTTTTAAAAACAAGAAGCAGAAGCTCAGTTTGCTGGAACGTATGAGCTCAACTTGGATCCTTGAACAAAGCAATCTTGTTGGATTAAGAGTGTCTATTGTGCATGACATTCAAGACCCAGAAACGAAAGGAAAATGAAACAGAGCGGAGGAGTGGATATACTGAGAGCGGACGCTACTCATGAAATGTGAGTTAGTTTGAACCTTACGTAAATAAGCCTGAGAGTGTGTGGTGAAGTTTACGTAAAGTAAAAATAAATCTGCTACAGTTAAATTCGTCTGTATGACAAAGCTCCAAAAAGGCAGTTGTACTTTGTGTTAACAAGTTTTAGTGAACTGAAAAACTTCAAGGACAATTGTTTTATGCTCTCGGCTTGGAAGTATTATAAAAGAGAACGATCATTGTAAAGCATGTTATTATGTGTTCGTGGGGACTGTGGTATTGTGTTCGTGTGGACTGTGGTATTAGACATTACAATTGGGCATGCAATACCTGAGAATCAATACTTTACTTGTTTAAACCTGGAGTAAAAACGGACTGTAACAAAAGACAGAAACTTTATTTCAAAGTACTGGAATTACAAAGACCACTGTCAGCGCTTTGTCCTGTCTGTCTAACCGCTGAAACCTGCAAAGAAAAGCAAAAGTTAAACACTGGGATTACAAACTATTGTAATAAGGCTTCTGATTTTCAGTTTTAACCGATAAAACCGTATAAAACACCCCCGATACAAAAAATAAATAAATCGTTGGATAGCCAATAAACACCGGAAAAACTGTGGAAATGGTTAATCAAGTCACTTTGATTTTACCCTTTTCCCATTAAAAAAATAAAACCTTCTACAAAAATAATAATAAATACATTTCCCAGTGCTGCTGGGCAATGTCCCTCCTTCCTGACTTGTATCTATCATTGATTCGTTCTGAATACTTTAAACCCGCCCCAACTACTGAGTGACAGCACATTCCTGCATTTCTATTGGAGACTCCGTTTGCAAGATTTAAAACAAGATTACAATCAGGATGGAGGCTTGTTAGCAGGATTTAAAGCTGTATTACAGTTTTACAGAGGATTTAAAACAGAATTGTGGCGAAAATGGACGTTGGATTTTGTTGTGAAGACAGCAAAGGAAAGAAGGTACAACTTTAGTGTGCAAGTACTCTCAAATTACTACTATACATACATATTTTGACAGAAAGAAAATGCTCAAGCATTTTGGAAAGTAACTGAAAACACTAATTTCATACAGTATATCAAAAAGGAAAGCCCCCCAAAAAAACGATTTACTTAAAACTTGAAAATAGCGCAAAATAAGCAGAGAAAAATACAATTAATAAAACCTGAAAAACAGAAGCCCTAAATATAATTAATATAATTATATTTAATAATTGGAACTGATATATTGGAACTGCGCACTAACCCCAGTTGTGAAACAAAGAACTGCACCTCATATCAGAGGCTGAAATAACAGTTGTAGCAGAGAGAGAGAGATTTTTGTTTTGAGTCAATCGCTTTAAAAATAAAAGATTGTTTTGGTTCCATTACTGTTTCCTTTCCAGTCTATACAAAGCCAGTCATCTTCACAAATAGAGCTCGCCGCTCACTATATATATATATATATATATATATATATATATATATATATATATATATATATATATTTATAAACATTATGCACAGCTATTAAAAAGCAATTTTATTATAAATAATAATAATATGAGTTTAATAATAAAACATCATTATTAAACTCTCATATATAGATATAGATATAGATATATAGTAAAATGTCATTTATTCCAGACTGGTATAAGTTTGCCTTCTGATTTGGAACGAACAGGGAGCATTCACTTCAGCTGCTGGCTTCAGTCAAGGAGTGCTCTTCCAACCCCCAGCTCTGATGTGCCTGACACTTGGACACTTGTTGCCATGCAGTATCATTTTGCTTACGTCACCAGGGGACTTTAGCTCCTGACCTTTTGAAGTTCTATATAAACTAGAGGACTAGTGTGAAACCGGCCAGCTGAAGAGCGCATTAAAGTACCCCTGCAACATTCTTGCTGTAACACTTGTGAACCACATGTGAACCACATTTTTACATTTCACATCATTTTTTGAATTTCAATGATACCCCTTTAAACTAATCGATGCCATGCTGGACCCTTGCTATTTAAATGTGTAGAGTCAGTGATATATATATATATATATATATATATATATATATATATATATATATATATATATATATATATATATATATATATATACAGTACTGTGCAAAAGTTTTAGGCAGGTGTGAAAAATGCTGTAAAGTAAGAATGCTTTCAAAATAGACATGTTAATAGATTATATTTATCAATTAACTAAATGCAAAGTGAGTGAACAGAAGAAAAATCTAAATCAAATCCATATTTGGTGTGACCACCCTTTGCCTTCAAAACAGCATCAAGCATCAATTCTTCTAGGTACACTTGCACACAGTTTTTGAAGGAACTCGGCAGGTAGGTTGGCCCAAACATCTTGGAGAACTAACCACAGTTCTTCTGTGGATTTAGGCAGCCTCAGTTGCTTCTCTCTCTTCATGTAATCCCAGACAGACTCGATGATGTTGAGATCAGGGCTCTGTGGGGGCCATACCATCACTTCCAGAACTCCTTGTTCTTCTTTACGCTGAAGATAGTTCTTAATGACTTTCGCTGTATGTTTGGGGTCGTTGTCATGCTGCAGAATAAATTTGGGGCCAATCAGATGTCTCCCTGATGGTATTGCATGATGGGCAAGTGTCTGCCTGTACTTCTCAGCATTGAGGAGACCATTAATTCTGACCAAATCCCCAACTCCATTTGCAGAAATGCAGCCCCAAACTTGCAAGGAACCTCCACCATGCTTCACTGTTGCCTGCAGACACTCATTCGTGTACCGCTCTCCAGCCCTTCGGTGAACAAACTGCCTTCTGCTAGTCAAATATTTCAAATTTTGACTCATCAGTCCAGAGCACCTGCTGCCATTTTTCTGCACCCCAGTTCCTGTGTTTTCGTGCATAGTTGAGTCGCTTGGCCTTGTTTCCACGTCGGAGGTATGGCTTTTGGCGCAAGTCTTCCATGAAGGCCACTTCTGACCAGACTTCTCCGGACAGTAGATGGGTGTACCAGGGTCCCACTGTTTTCTGCCAGTTCTGAGCTGATGGCACTGCTGGACATCTTCCGATTGCAAAGGGAAGTAAGCATGATGTGTCTTTCATCTGCTGCAGTAAGTTTCCTTGGCCGACCACTGCGTCTACGGTCCTCAACGTTGCCTGTTTCTTTGTGCTTCTTCAAAAGAGCTTGGACAGCACATCTGGAAACCCCTGTCTGCCTTGAAATTTCTGCCTGGGAGAGACCTTGCTGATGCAGTATTGACAGTAAACTGTCTTCTGACAGTAGTCTTCAGCAACCTCACCTTGTTTGGCTGTTCCTCACCCAGTTTTATTCCTCCTACAGAGCTGTTTCTGTTTCAGTTAATGATTGTGTTTCAACCTACATATTGAATTGATGATCATTAGCACCTGTTTGGTATAATTGTTTAATCATACACCTGACTATATGCCTACAAAATCCCTGACTTTGTGCAAGTGTACCTAGAAGAATTGATGCTGTTTTGAAGGCAAAGGGTGGTCACACCAAATATGGATTTGATTTAGATTTTTCTTCTGTTCACTCACTTTGCATTTAGTTAATTGATAAATATAATCTATTAACATGTCTATTTTTGAAAGCATTCTTACTTTACAGCATTTTTTTCACACCTGCCTAAAACTTTTGCACAGTACTGTATGTATATATATATATATATATATATATATATATATATATATATATATATATATATATATATATATATATATATATATATATTGTATGTGCAAATCTAGTCTTTTATAAATGAAGGGTTTGTGCTAACAAATGTAGGATATAGAATATAGAACTGGAGCCTCTCAAAATAAATAAATAATTATATAAAAATAAAAAACACTGACATACTAGAAATCATCAGGGTTAAATAATGAGATTTTAAAGATACCGGCACAGTATTGTGTCTGCTACTATATTAAGGTGTAGTCAAGTACATGCAATGATAAAATGGATGTGCATTGCTGGGATATTACAGGTTTGATCAAGATTGTGGCTGTATTCACTTTGTAAAAGTTTAGTACATTCCATACAAGTTCACTGCTTGAACAGTGCTATTTATGTGCTACTAATTTAAGGTGAGACACAGTGTCAGATGGTTTAGTTGAGATTCCCTGGGCCATAAGGCTCCACCAATGCACCTCAATCCTGAACTAAACACCCTTAGGTCTCTCACAAGTACAGATTGCCCTGTTGTGTGATATCCACTGGGACAACCCAACTAATTTCACATGTGACCTTAGCTGGATTTCAAAATAAAAATAAATTAGACCGGGCAGTGAGGGTTTGATGTTAGAGTTCCATAGTTTAAAGTGCAGCTTAGTGGAGTGATTTTGAGTCAGTGGGCCTTATTATGACGAATGTGCACATTTTCAGAGGAATACAATCATTATAATGGTATAAGATAGCAAGAAACTACTCAGAAAAAAAATGAAATGTCCTTATTTTCTAGTTATAATGTTACAATGGTTTAATTCTTCTCCAAAACTGCCTTTGTTTTAAAATACTGTTTTTTCAAATGAATCTTGTACCAATACAGTTTCCAATTAAAAGTTTAACACATATTGGGTCATTCACAGGACCATCAACAAACTCTCTTTATGACAGGTGGTCTTTATAAAATACACTGGGAATTTAAAATGAGAAGCATAAGTATGCCGAAGTTCATTAAAGTGATCACTTTGGGCAGATGGTCCTTCAATACAGGTGGTCATATGGTAAAGTTGTCTTTCTTGTAACATAAAAAGGAAGCTATAGTTGGTATCATAATCAAGTACATAAAAAACCCAACCTGCTTATAAAAAAAGTTATAAAAAAAAAAAATCGCTTAGCCATACACATGTATATATAATACATATAATATGAATGAAGGGATTGGGTGTAGCAGAGGGGGATTTCCATTATCACAGTATCTTCCAAAAATGTAAGTGTGTCACATTACAGACAGTATTTATAACTATGGAGTGCATGTGTGGGTCTCCTGCTCTGTGTGGCTACTCTCTGATCCTGAATGTTTGAGCAACCCGCAAGAGGGTAGGTGGAGTCTCGCTGTTTTTGAGCTCTGGACTAGGACAGACTACAGCTGTAGGAGAGCCCTTCTGCTGTCGCCTCTGCTGCTGCGCGGCTCATGTTCCAGGACTGTATCCCTTGAAATCTGAGCAAGACATCCTGGAAGATATAGCCCTCCTTATCCTACAAGCAGTTAAACAGAAACCAACACCATCTGCAACATTTTCCACGGGAAGAAGTTTTTCAACAGTACGATAATGGATCAGCACGAATTTCAGACTGTGATGTCGGACAAGCTGGAGGTGACCGGAGCTGGGGAGGATGAGGCAGGTGCACCAATCAGCGCCTTGACCATCCTGGCTCTGCTGGAGCGGGTGGCTGGGATCATCGACAATGTGCAGGCATGTCAGCAGCGTATGGAGGAGAGGCAGCTGGATCTGGAGAACTCCATGAAGACCATCCAGATCGACATCCTCAAGATGGCAAAGGATCACTCCACCACCGGAACCACAGTGGACAAGCTGCTGGAGAAGACCCGCAAGGTGAGCTCTAACGTTAAGGATGTTCGACAGCGTGTGGAGAAGCAGAATGCCCGCGTCAAGAAGGTGGAAGCCACACAGGAGGAGCTGCTGACGAGGAACAAGTTCCGGGTCGTCATTTACCAGGTGAGCTCTTTATCTCTCTCTCTCTCTCTATACAGCTATGGAGAAACATTTTTCATCACCTAGAATTTTAGGATGGAGACATAATAAAAAAAATTGAAAAACTATATAAACATAATTTAGATCTTTTATTTAACATCATGTTTTCAAAGAAACTATAAATTGATATCGCAAAAGTCTACCGGAAGCCATAATAGTATTTCAGTATTTCATGTTAGATTTAGTAAAAAAAAAACAAAAAACAACATTATTCAGCAAAAGTAGTTCATTGTATCGGGTGATGCATTTGGCCATAGCTGTATATACCTTTCTTTTGTGCTTTTATCTTCTCCTTTAAAATGCCATCTTTTTTATACCACCAGCTGTACAGCCCCAGACAAAGATTTAAAAGCAAAGCCCCACCTAAAAACACCATGTTGTTTGAGGAGATAGAGTTCCTTAATTTGTACGGTAGATGGGGAACAGAAGATGGAGCTTCTCCACAATCCACTTAGAGGTGTCTGTGCATTTGAGAGCTAGACTGTGGTTGTGGTTGTGTGGAGTGAAATAGAAAGGTGGTGGACCTACGTGAATGATATAATACAAAAGAAAAGTAAGGTTATTGGCCAAGTACTATTAATATCCATTAGGTACTCTAAATCATAAAAAGACAAAAGCTCTGAAACTGATAGTGGCAGGTAACACACTAAATTTAAGAAGGTTAGGGTTTTCTGCGTGTGTCTGTGTAGGTGATGGTGGTGGGGGATCTTTGGTGGAGAAGAAAAAGTCTTTCAATGAAAGCTCCATATCGGGCACCTTTCCCCTTTTAAAAGGTAAAAAGCTGACCCTGTAGATTCAAGCCTTCAAAGAGAAACAGCTGTGAAACTCATGATGGCTCTGGCTATTATTAGCACGTGGCATGCTTTGCAGCCAGGGGAGTATAAGATTAACTGCTGTGCAGCAAAGGTTATGTGCTGCCCTTATGAAAAGTAATATGTGGCAGACTGCCATCAATCTGTCACATTGACCCTGCCAATCACCAGTCCTTTTTAAGAACCTTTAGCTGGTAGCCACAAGGGTTTGATTTCAGGTGAAAGTCCCCACCCTTTTGAAAGCCAAAAAGGGCTGATAGTTTAATCCAGAGGTGTGTTTATGCCAAAGAAGGAGGTGCTTTTGAGCCAAAAAAAGTCCCCTTTAGAATTGCTTGTAATACATTAATTTGGTTCTAAATAAAAGAATGGTGACAAATCAGATGCTTCAACATTTCACTTAATTTCTTAGAATTAACTATCAGATAAATATTTAATTTTAGGAAACCCAAGGTTTAGTTCAACATATCTTTGGTTGTTTTTAGAAAATTGGCCTTGCCTTCCATAGTAAGGTCTGAGGCCAACTGAAAGCACCCGATAATTGTGTGATATTTTATTAAATATATTTCAATACAATTCTCTCTCTCTCTCTCAAAATGGGTTTTAGTTCAATTGAGAGTTTATGTGAAAAATAAATTCATTTATCATACATTGTTTGATTAGTAGCTTAAATTAGTCAATTAACATTATTTTTAATGAATTAAAAAAATATATTTTCCAATGACTTTAATAATAATTCCATTACATATGCAACAGAAAATATGTTTTAAAAAGTAATTTAAAAAAAAGATTTTATGATTGAAACCAATGTAATTGCCCAATAAATTCAGATACCCTGCAAGAAGGTACAGTGTACAGAATAGTGTCTTGATATATTGTAAGGAGAAGCTCCAGGTTAGTTTACATTCTTATATGCAATACATTTTCTATTATTTGCAGAAGTACAGTATAACTTTCCTTCACTTTCGTGAGAATGAAACATAGAAGTTGACATCAGTGTGGTTCTTAAAATGCCTGACATATTCCTACCAGTTGATAGATTCATTCACAGTTATTCTGAGGTACCAGGGGGAGGCATATATTTCCAAATATAGTGCGCTCGTATTTAATGCTGAAGCTATTGCATGGTCATTAAGCATGTATTTCAGGAAGCCAAAGGGTAAAGCGATCACAGTAGTGTTAATATCAGGGTGAGGAAAAAAGTACCAATAGTGTTACTGACCACTCCTAATAGATCATTACATTCCAGCTGCTATGTTTATTCAATGGAGACTTAGATAAATCAGTTGTGAGAGTTTTTCCATCAACCAATATTAAAAAAATAATAGGGCCCCACTGTAAACTTTTAGCTGTCTTATCTAAGTATCACATTCAATTCACAACAAAGACCACCACACCATCAGCTTACAATATATGTCTTTCCTAATATTGTATTTGCTGTTTTTGTTTGGCCAGCTAGTTTTCTTCAACATCTTTGATTATCTTCTAAAAGTGGATAAATACTCAAGATTAAGAAATGTATTGTTATACAAGTGCCTCTTCATTCGGGCAATTTTGAATAAAAAACATTTATTCTGTTTGTACTCATCTTCTTACATTTGTTAAAGCATAATCAATCACATGCTTGTGAAAAATATAATTACTGCAAACACAAACACAAGCATATTTGGTAAACATACTGTAAACAAAAAAACAGTGCCAATACAGTCTGCTATAGTTCAAAATAATTACTATTACTTCTGAATTAAATCCAATATTCATAAGGTTTATTTTATAATAGTTTTGCCCATCTCCACCCTTGTAGCTACCGATTCAAACCAGATTTCAATCCAAAAACACTGGTTATACAAAGTTAGCCCAATGTTATAATTAACCAATTAAGTGTAACCAAGTGTAATTTTAGTTTTTCAATTGTTCAAATACTGTATTATTTTTAAGTGAGTGTTAAGGTGCTCTTCTAGTTACGTTGTCTAGTGAGCTTTCACTTTGGATCAGTTTTCCTTTTATTTTTCTGGCAATATAGCACAAGATAAAAAGAACAACTCAGAATGTTGCAGTCATCTTAAAAAGGGAACAAAAAACTCATTATTTTTGATGACTTTCTACTTTAGAGCACTGAGGTGTCAGCTATTATAGTGAATAACAAACTGGGTACCGGTACACAACATGATCACTCACATACATGCAGTTCTTTTATATGTATTTGTGAGTACTGTGTATGAGTGTCTGCTTAGGGTCTGCCTAAACATCACCACTCGAAATTAAATCCTGGAACATAAAGGAAACACAAAGCCACCTGTTTCAAGATCTCATGTTGGTTTTCAAATTACTGTGCACTTCTTAGGGAGACAATCAAAGCAAAGGCTGAGAGTAATTATAGCTATTACTATGTTCAGCATTTCACTTTGATATACATCTTTATAAAAGAGCTGGCAAATTCACAATTGCTGGTTTGTAACTTGTAGGAACAGCCTGAGAATCGTACAATAAAATAAATATTATGGTGGGATTTCACTTTTAAAGGTGAACCTATGTGTACAGACTGCATGAACCCAAGCTAACATTAGTTAATACAAAACTAGTGCTACTCAGAGTTTGTGAAACCAGTAATACATATATTGACTTTATACTTACTGCAATTGCTTTGAGTATTTTATTGCATCATTGTAGCAGTTTTAAAATAACAATGTGCTTGGCAGATATGTACTGTATATATTACAGTTCTCCCGCCAAAGCCAAGGGAAATGGCTGTTTGAAAAGAACAGTTATGAATAAGGTAAAAGTGCTGATGCAGGTGTGTGACAGAAATATAATGAGTTCTGGTGGTAAATCTCCCTCCCGACCTGTGAGGGCGCTAAAGAACGAGAGGAGAAGTATCTGGAAGGGCTGGCCTGACAGTTCGTTTCCGGGACCGGAAGTGGGTCAGCCTGGAAGGAAGCGAGACTCTGTTGTAGGACCGTGTTGACGGAAAGGTAAACGAGGGCAGCTGCAAGTAATAGGCAGCTGCAACCGCTTACCTGGAAATCATACGGGACTACATATAGGGGCCAGGGTAACGCTGATCTTTTCCTTCGCTTGGGTAGAGCAAGGAGAGAGAAGGACTGAGAGAGGAGCTCTCAGAAAGTGATTGAGGAAGCGTGTGTGTGAAGTATTGTCTTTGTTTGTGTCTGTCTGTCTAACTGTTCATTGTCTTCCACCACCAGACAGTTAAAAACACCTCCTGAGCTGTCGCAGAGGTCAGCACTAAATCCGAGCACCACTGCACTAAGGTGTTATAAAATGGGGTTCAGCATCTGCGGTGGCTATAGCAAGAGATAAAATATCCACAAAACTATACTATAAAAATATAAAAATAAATTAACCTGTGAAACTTATAACAGTAAGAAACACATTAATTATAGAAAATACACTGTGTTCTGTGAGGCTTTAAGATGGAAAACAAGAGATCTCATTGTGTACTGTCTTGTATATCCACAGGGGGAGACAGAGATACCTTCCGTCGCTATTACAAAAACTCCCAAGAGAGGCTCACTGAGGAATGCCATTGAGCCTGAAACCAATGACCCTCCTCCAGATCTGTCTTCCGATGAGGAATACATGGTGGTTGAGGAGGCCGACTCCTCTACTGCAGCTCGGCTTAAGAAATCGGGCATGAGGCGCATTGACAGTATCAAGAAGGCCTTTTCGAAGGAGAACATGGTGAAAACCAAGCAAAACCTGGGCACCAAAGTGAATCGCATCAGCACCCGGATAGTGACGCCAGAGCGCAGAGAGAAGATCCAGCAGTCCAAGGAGAGGATAAAGCAGTCAGGGGAAAGGATGAAGCAATCTGGGGAGAGGCTCAAGGAATCCATCTCCAAAGCAGCCCCCACCAAGGAGTCCTTTAAGTTCACCATCAAGAAAGATAAAGAGAGGACTGTAGCAGAAGGGCAGGAAGGAAACCAAGGGGCGCTGGCAGAACAAGCTGCCGCTGAGGCAGGGGCATCCGCACAGCCCCCTAAAGCGAGCAGGAAGACAAGCCTAGATGTCACCTACACTGAGGTGGTCACAGAGGTGAAGCAGGAAAGCAGCACTACAGAGGTGGCAGTACCACACCGTGAAGATGGCAAACTTATTTATACTGAAACAATCGTGGCTGCAGTTGAAGATAACAAAGGGGAGCAGGCAGCGGCAGCAGTGATGGATATGAAGCAACCATCCTAAGCATCCAACCTTTGGAATTAAATAGGCACCTCGCATGAATTGTAGAAGTTGAGTTCAGATTTGCGATGTATTACATAATGTTTTTTTTGTTTTTTTTTTTGCATATTGAACATTCAGGGGCATTATGTCTCGATTTATTTTCTGAGGGGGTGGGGGGTTCTTAGCGATTTTGTAAGCTTGAAGGGTCATGGGTAGAAGTACCCCTATAGTTGCAGGCCAACAACAGTTAGCAGCCCGCATAAATATCTGGTATCCCAGAAATCTGAAATACAAACAGACGCCCAGTAGATTATTCTGAAATGCTCTATAAATGATAAAATGTGGTCTGGGCAGGTTGTTTTTTGGGTGTTTCATGAAGTCAAAGCATTAGACTGCCAGAAGCTTGGTTGGTTTACCAAAAACATCCAAGTGGCTCCAGTTGGTTTTGCAATAGCCTTGGGCGAGTGGGAAATGTTGTCTCTGAGCAGCAGTGCCATCTTGCAGTGGCCGAATGAGGTTTTGAAGAGGATTACAGCATGGTGTCAAGTGTTATGATGAAAAGCAGGAAGTGAAGTGTGAAGATGTGACTACTCTAAAGGATTTAGGCAGATGCAGGTTTTTAACTTTTTTTTCTAGCCTCAGTAATACATTATACAATAAACCACAATTTGTAAAAATTAAACTGATTCAATAGAACTCAATCAGCTGGTCTGTGATGAGTATCTTACATGTATTTTGATGGGAAAGACACCCTAGATTAGGTGGATTTAATGAAAACCAAAGTAGAACAAGTTTGATCCATGTCTACATGCATTCACAAGAAAAATATAAAATGTTCCTTAATTAAGAAAAAGAAAACACTAAATAATTTGTATAAATATTTTCAAGTGAAATGTTATCTTTAAACATCTTGTTATTCTGTGTGTGTAGCCAAATATAGTTGTCTGGTTTTAATATAATCAAGCACATGCTGCATCTGTCACTCAGGGCTATTTCTGGGCAGTTTATGTCAAAATATAAAAGTTCTGGTAAATAGCAGTAGGGCTTATTTGCTAGCTTTTCCTTTTTCTGTTTAACCTGTTAATATAGGACCCGCTTACTGTAATAAAGAGTGAACTTTTGCATGAATTGAAAACATATTTAGCTCAAATACTGTATCTTTCCACCCAAGTGTAAATGATGTCAGAAGTCCTTGGTGAATGAATGGTGAACTCCTTTGCACCTAAAGTTTATTTTGAAAAGCTATAACATTTTCTTAAAATTTGAAGAAACAGCATGATTTAAAACACAGTGCTTTAACCTTGTAAACTGGCATGGGGTTCGTGTCCATGTCGTCAGCTCGTGTTAATGTGACATTTTCTGTAATACCGGTATTTGTATTTAAATGCTTATGATATAATAAAAAATAAATTAAGAAACTTTAGTGGCAAAGTAGTTGAAAGATTCATTCCGATAAACCATGTCATTATTTTTGTGTGTCTATTGTTGAAAAAAAGACAAAATGGAAATGCAATAAAAATATATACTTATATATTCATTTGTATTCCTGGAGACATCTACAAATACAGTAATTTATTATCCACGTATTGACTACAGACCATTAAAAGATTTAGAATTTAGAGTCATTCTCTATAAAAAAAAAAAAAAAGAAAATTTAGTTCAGGTCAAGTACATTAGGTAAATGTGGAATGCAGTTTTAACATTTAACACATAATAACTATATCAAGAACTACATTACTTATGTTATCAATAATTCAATATAGGAGGCTGTGTGGTCCAGTGGTTAAAGAAAAGGGCTTGTAACCAGGAGGTCCCCGGTTCAAATCCCACTTCAGCCACTGACTCATTGTGTGACCCTGAGCAAGTCACTTAACCTCCTTGTGCTCCGTCTTTCGGGTGAGACGTAGTTGTAAGTGACACTGCAGCTGATGCATAGTTCACACACCCTAGTCTCTGTAAGTCGCCTTGGATAAAGGCGTCTGCTAAATAAACAAATAATAATTTTTATTTCCCCTATAGAGATGCTGAATAAAATATCTACTAAAAAGTGCATAAAAGATAATTTGAGTTAAACATATGATTTTAAACAGTGCATATCAATATTCAGTAGTACTAAAAATGGTTATAAAATTAGACAAACTCTTTGATGAATATATTACTTGATAAAGCTATTTCACACAAGAGAGACTGACGAGACACTTTGTTAAAATGTTTGCCCAATTAACCATATTTTTCTAGTTAGTTAAAATATCAATTTTACATAAAGAAAAACAAACACTACAATAACAACAAATTCAAAAGGCCATTTACTCCAAAGTGTTACTAGAATCATTTTTTCTCAAAGGAGGTGCTTTGAAGTAACATAAAAAACCATCACAGACTCTAATACGTTTTTTAGTTGGACTGATGCGGCTGCCATTTTGTCTATCAAAAACAATATAATGAAATTATGCTTACTTTAGCAGCATGTAGTAGGATAGGAAGTACAGTATGAATACCGGTACTAATAGTACAATAAATACAAACTGTATGGACCCATGGATAATTCTAGTAATACAGTAGAAATACAAAACATTAGGTATCAAGGACTAAGCTTAGAATAAAGATTTTGAAAGCATCCAGTTTCTAGTACTGTACGTTTATATATATATATATATATATATATATATATATATATATATATATATATATATATATATGCTTGCTACTATTCGATTTTTATTTTTTTGCCAAATCGACGATTTATATCAATGTTAATTTATCGTTTTTTTGTATCTTTATTTTTCGATTCAATCACAGAATGGGTGAAATCGACCTTTATAGTATAAGTAAAATAATATGCACAGAACAAAACAGATAGTTGAACAGAACTAACTTGCACTTATTATTCAGAGTCTGAGCTTCCCCCCCTCTCCTGCTTCAGCACCTCCGTCCACGAGTAGCATTGAGCGGAATCGCTTCAAAACACAGAGCACGCATTAAATCATGAGGGAAACCAGCACCGGATTTTTTGTTTTGCATTTTCATCAAGCAAGATTCTATTGTATTTTAAGACAATTTTTGAGTTCAACCATCCTGTTTGCCTTCGTGGTGACTTCTGCTTTGCACAGTTTACACACCAAAGTCAGGGTATTCTGCACAATACTCATTTATTGTTTTCCTCTTGAGTCATCTAACAAGTAACTGTCACTGTATATTTAGCAAAAGCTTACCCACACCTTACCTGCTAATTTCAAAGTCGCCGCATTGAATGACAGGCACTGTAGCTGGCAAATGAAAGCGCACAGTCGGTGCCGGTCATGATGATTGACAGACATTTAAACGAATGAGAGTATTCTAGCGCTGCTTCAGTCAACGAGATCTGTCAGAACAGGGTGAAAAGACAGTGACAGTGACAGTGAAACTACAGTACTAACGGACTGACAACGACCCCTAGCTATTTCAGACAAACTCATATTTACTGATTAATATTGAAAAGTAGCAAGCTTATATATATATATATATATATATATATATATATATATATATATATATATATATATATATATATATATATATATATATATATATATTAGCTCAAAGAGCCAGCTGCCAGCTAAACATGTATTTATTTATTTATTTATTTATTTATTTATTTTTATTTTATTTTTATTTTTTTAAGTCGGGATACAATGTTTGTACACTTGGACAATAAAGGGCTAATCACACTACAGCTTTTATTCACTGTGTTTTTTACACCCGACGTTTTGCTGAGATTTTTGTATTCAAACTTAAACGTCACAGTAAATTCGTCCTCAGCGGGAATGCTTCATCGCCAACAAGTACGTGTGGCACTGGAACAAACTCTGGAGCACCGGTCAAGATCTTGAGTGGAGGAATGCTGAGGGTTTCTTTAATCAGCCTTTTCCCAAAGCTGCTGCTAGCAAATATGCCACCGTCGCTATTGGAACCATAGCCACCTATGTCAATATGCAATGAACTTGTAGTTGGCATTGACAATAGCCAATAAAATCAAAGAAAATGTGCCTTTGTAGTTAAAGAATAAACTCCCTGAATTGACAGGGGCCTGGATTACAATGTGTTTGCCGTCAATCGCTTCTATACAGTTTGCTCCTATTAAGTTCCATGCACAGTTGAGATACCCATCCTATAGCTGTATGCTATGGTTGTGAAGGAGTCAGTTGCCGATAACAAGGTATCTGTGAGAAATAAACCAATCACCCGGCCGGACAGATTGGAGCATGTGGCAATGTGTGACCATCTGGAACATCCTCTCCCTCAAGAACCCATTGAGATGTCACAGGTCTAGGATGGGGCAAAGGCAGCTGTCCTCTTTTGTCACCAGAAAGTATCTCGAGTAGAACCCCTCTTCTTGAGAGGTGCATTCTATGAGACGGATGGCTTGTTTGAGAAGTAGTTTCTCTACTTCTTGCCTGAGGGCCAGAACCTGGAGAGGGACGTTCACAGATGTAATTGTGATCCCTCAAAAGGGAGGAGGTCCCATGCGTAACTGCAGTACGTAACTGGTGTGTAAGGTGGCGAGCACCCAGGAGTCCAAGGTGCAATTGTGCCAGTATTGCAGCTGATGTTGTGTGGGCAGGTGGGCCTGAGGCTGCAAGCCTTCAGGGCCCTTGCTGGGGCTGCTGAGGTCGGGGCAGACCACGCTGAGGTGGCTGCCTACGGCGACGGCCCTGGAACTGCCTTCTGCTTCATGGGTGATGCCCTGCATTTCCTTTTCCTTGTGGAAGGGTCCGGTTGCCTGCTGCCACGGGGATGGAGTAGCGCGACCACTTGCCGAGACGCCTCGCATTCTCGGTGGGAGCGCTGCAGGATCTCCTCTACTGCTGGCCCAAAAGTATGCCCCGGGGATATTGGCTAGTCAAAGCTACCGACCAGGCTTGCCAGGCTCCAGCCTAGCGCCATTCATGTAGACGGTTAGGATACTTAAGAACATAAGAAAGTTTACAAACGAGAGGAGGCCATTCATGTTAGTAGCTTATTGATCCCAGAATCTCATCAAGCAGCTTCTTGAAGGATCCCAGGGTGTCAGCTTCAACAACATTACTGAGGAGTTGGTTCCAGACTCTCACAATTCTTTGTGCAAAAAGGTGCCTCCTATTTTCTGTTCTGAATGCCCCTTTATCTAATCTCCATCTGTGACCCCTGGTCCTTGTTTCTTTTTTCTGGTCAAAAAAGTCCCCTGGGTCTAGACCTTTTAGGATTTTGAATGCTTGAAACAGATCACCGCGTAGTCTTCTTTGTTCAAGACTGAATAGATTCAATTCTTTTTGCCTGTCTGCATACAACATGCCTTTTAAACCCGGGATAATTCTGGTTGCTCTTCTTTGCACTCTTTCTAGTTTTAACATTACTTCCCTTGATTTAAATTCAACACTTCTCACAATATATCCGAGCATCTTGTTGTATTCCCACTGCGTAAGCCCACTTCAAGTGCGTCTCCGTGACTCTGCGGGTTCGGGCATGCAAGGTCCTTGGACAAGCCCCCCACCGGCAGAGCCTTGACCAAGGCTGCAATGGTGGAGTCCACTGGCGTAAAACCTGCCGGGCCCAGCTTGTCTGCGCCTTCTAAGGAAGCGAGCGGGGCCGCTTGCTTCAGCACACTGGGCGCTGAGGGCGTACGATCCCAGGGAGGAGCGTACCTGTTCCATGAAATCCCAGAACGCCGGGAAGGGATGAGGGCAGGGAGCTGCAGCCTGTGTCCTGAACATAAACTGGCGTGAGTCAGCGTCTGTCGCCCAAGGGACCTGCAAAAAGTTTGCAGCACATCCCATCAGGGCCGACATCGAGCTTGAAAATGGGGGCACACTAACCTCCGAGGCAACCTCGGAGCTGGGCTCTGCCTTGGTAGAGAGCGCAGGCTCCTCTCCTTCCTCCATCTCAGTGTTCCAGGAGGCCTCTATCGAGAGGGCGTCCTCCTCCTCTGCCATCCGTGCAGGCGATTCCAGCTAACTCTGAACTCCCCTGGGGGAGACAGGGGGCTGGTATTGGGACGGGCGCTGGTGGAGCCACGGCCAAAGCAGCGGCAGCTGCCGCGCCAATAACTCCTGGACCTGGGCAATCTGTGCCTTCAGGTCCATTATGTACACAGGGGATGAACGTTCTGTCCCCGATGCCCTGTCAAGCCTTTTGCGAAGCACCCAGGGCTGAAAAGCCACACAGGTGCTGAAGTGGCGTGCTGGACACCCAAGCACCACGCACGCAATGTATGCACTGACTGACTGTTGTTTATTTTGCCCAAGCTGCGCAAACAACAGCCGGCAGAGTCACTCAACAGCGGGGGCGGCAAGCCACGCCCCGGCAGAGGTACGGTGTTCTCCCTGAAGGTGTTGGTTGAAAGACAACACACACACACACCAATACTGCACAGGCATGGACAGCCGAGAAAAGACGGCCTGTGACACAAGCGAAGCAGACCGTGAAGAAGAAGGAAAAAACACACTTAAAATGGAGTCGCTGATTCCACGAGTGGCAAGCCATCTCTCAGCACGAATGCAAGGGAATTACAGTCGACTCAGAGGAGCTCTTTCAAAAACACACTCGGGTTAGTGACACATAAGCGAACCTTACAGTAGGTGAGAGGCAAAAGAGGAAGTGAGCTCCGCAGAGTGACTACTTATTCCCTCGGCAGGCGGGACTGAGGACGTCACTCCACGGAGGGGCCTATCGGTAACTCTGATATAAAATGCTCAGCGAATACCTACCTAAGGCAGGCATATCCCAAAAGTATTGGTTGGTGGTCATCTTCGAATTGAACGGGAACCTGCAGAGATTTTGACACACCTAATAAAATTGTGCAAATTGAATTAAATCTTTATGTATCTCTCACTGTGACTTCTTTCATGTCAGATTAAAAAAAACAATCATAGAAAAACTAAACAAATACATAATTAAATCAGATGGTTTGATAATTTTATTTAAAAGCATAGGCATTCAATATACCTATTTATTAACTGTGGCAAAGTGGTGAGTGGTTACAGGTGTGTGCAGTGCAGAACGGACAGACAATGATTTCCAGGTGCAAGGGTGTTTATTGATTATACAATGTCCAGAGCCATAGGGTGAACACCTGTAAATAATAAATGATGGAAGTGATACAAAGGCATGTATCACTTCATTTGTAATCTTCAGGTTTGACCCGAAACCATAAAACACAGTCCAGGTTCTTTCCTCACCCACACGTAACACAGAACACAAACACAGTGTTAATTTTAGTGTGTGAAACTAGTGCTCTTGGTGAAAACAGGGAAGTGCTGGTGTTCGGGTTTGTTGCTGGCCTGCGGCTGCAGCTCCGGATAGTGTTTAATAGTCTTTTGAAACAAACAAAAACAAAGAGTTTACTTCAGACAATGAACAAAAACACAACTCACGTTTCAATGGCAGGCTCTCCTTTTAGGCTTGTTCTAACCATTTACAAAGGAACAGATCACCTACACTACGACCCCAATTTATACCCTCGCTCATGACCCCTAGGTTAACGAGCGCATCCGCTCCTCCAATCCTCGGATGCCACGCTGTTTACCGTCCGGTTTGGGTACCGTAGCTCCGCCCCCATCCTAAATGACCGACTTCCACCTACCCTAAGGAATAAATTGTCATGCCATTTAGTTAAGGGTACTCTGTTCCTTTTACACAGCGCCCTCACAGGTCGGGAGAGAGATCTAACACCAAGAATCATTCAATCTCTGTCATATTAACACATTAAGGTTTTGTTTTTTTTGTTTTTTCCCCCAAAGTAGCCTAGTTTGACACATTTGCAGCTACCCTGAGAATAATTCAAACTCAGATTGGTAATTCAAAGTAATACAAAATAATGATACTCAGTTCTGTACATATGAAACGTATCTATTTAATAAAAAGGAAGCAATTCAGCAAAAGTACATTAAATTTGAAGAAACAAACAGAAACAACGCTCTTAATTAAAATTAAAAAATTGTATTAAAATGTAAATAAATCAATCTATAGATTCACTACGTCCTTCTAAACCGCGCTTCATTCCTTTCACTCTCGTCAGTATTAGCTTTTTTCAGACGGCTTTACTCAGCGTTCCATGCAAGCCAACTGAAGAAATGGAAGAATGTTTGGCTAATCGACGTGTTAATCTAACTATGGAGGGGAAAAGAGCACATCTGCTTCCTCTGAACATGGAGAATTTGGATTGGACGGCTGCCTCTGCGTAAAGCTGTGTATTTATTGTTATATTACATATATAACGAGCATCAAAAGAAACTTATCACTATTATAACACATTTATTAAAAAAAGGTATATCAAAGATGGGGACCACAGCACTATTCTGTCACAATGTTTTAACCTTGAAAAATTTTCAAGTGGTAGCATGAAATATCCTATCCATATGTTTGTCTGCTGGTCTTAGTTCACAACAAAAGCGGACACTTTTTTTATTTCGGGACAGTAAGAAACAAAAAGGCCAATAAAACAAAGCCAAAAAGTAGTCACACACTTACTTTGGATGATCCAGTCCCATAATACTTTTATTATTAAACCAAGTTCATGACAATGTAACTGCATTAGGTAATAAATAATAAAAAGCCAACTGGAGTATTACTTTTGCTTTTAATAATTATTTATAGCAAGTTAAAAAAAACACATTTTAGGGCTGTGGTATTGAGATCTGCCACTAGACCATTCAAACATTTAAGGTTCTGAAAATATCCTATATAGTATAGTGATAGAACCCTGTCTTAAGATGTCATTGAGATGCAGGGATTATGAACATGCATCGGAATACACATATGAACATTTCTTTTTAATAATTGACAAGTTTATGCTAAAATTAAAAACCATGTTGATGTAAAAATGCAGCTTCAGTGAACCAAAAACAGTACTTTCCTTGCCCAAATACACAAATAAAATGTGGCCTTCAGTGTTTATTTACTGGCAACATTCATCTAATCTCTGTACAAAACTCTTGGATCAAATGGACATTACCCTCTTTAGGGTATCATTTTACTTGCGTGCAATCTGCCAAGTTGGAAAAGATAGTGTAAGAAGATCTTAAGTGACTAATGCTGATGGTATTTCTGATGGCAAATAATAGAACGGGGTATGTTCGTTTGCACTCACTGCTCTGGCATCATAAAGATGAATCATGTTACGGAGGTGTATGATCAACAACTCTGCTTTGAATATATCCGTGCCTCTGTCAGGTCCAATGTCATCAGTTTGTACAGACACACAAATACCAAGAAACAGCTTTGTACCCTCAGCATGTTTACAGTACTTGGATACCGTCTATTGTAGTGCTTTGAAACTTCATTAATACTATGTTTTTGGAAATCACAATCGGTTGCAGCAAGAAGCAATATTGTGAGGAATCAATCATAGGCATGGCATTGCAGGATTGCCCCCTACAGTAAAATGTATTTTAAGACACTAGAAAGAGATACGTCTCTTATAATTGTATTTAACAAGACTCCCAAATACTTTAATGCTATCTAGTCAAGATTTTTATTTTTGTTTATGCTTGCAGAAAACCATCACCAGGATTTGGTGTCAAACTATTTTTGGTCACATAGTAACAGAGAATAAATTGTTTTTGATGGATGGATTTTTTTAAGTTGAGAGAAATGACTGTGCTCCATCTGACAGGAATTTTTAAAAAACAAACAAACTGAAAGGCAGTATTAGCAGGATTAGTCTGATTTCATGCTCTTAGAAGGTCATGCAGTATGGTCAGTTTTGACACCTGCAATTATAAATGCTTTATGTTTTCAGAAACCCTGCACTGACAGCAAAATATCTGATGCACAAAACCTCAATTGACACAAGCAATTGAAATGTATATACATTTCTAATAAAGAAATACTTTGTGTTCTAGTTCCAACTGGAAGATTTATACTGAACCAGATCCTATATCAATTTCTGGTCAGTGTGACTTCAGTTATTCAAACTGACCAACACTCTCTTGGAAAGATTATGGCCAATCTGTGTTAATCTTGGTGACCGAACCAGCCACATACAGACTTTGAACAATGGACTCCCACAAGGATCCGTTCTCATGTGGGCACTCTTCAATCTCTACACCACGACATGCCGCCCCCCACATGTCACAAATTCACTATGTGGACGATATCCCACTGGTAACACAGCACCTTCCTTGTGGCGACAGAATGGACCCTCGAAGCGGACCTCCGGACACTGGAGAACTACTTCAAGGCCTAGCACTCTGTGGTAACCTGCTTATGCATGACTACAATCCGAGGTAATTAGGAATCACCCTTGATCGGATCAGCTACTGCCAGCACCTCAAATATTCCAGCAACAAGACCAAATCTAGGGTCAACATCATCCAGAAACTTCCTGGTGGGGACTTCCTGGGGCTGCGATGCTCATACCCGCTAGACATCAACACAAGCATTGATCTTAAGGAGTTGCCTAATTGTGACTGTGGTGAAGTGAAATCCATCATTCACATCACCGATCATTCCCTAATACAGGAGGTACAAATTGCAGGAGGTACAAATGGAATCCATCTGGCGACCCCAGACGCCATTGAATGGCTTTCCAAACTCAACATATAGCTATAAACCCGGCTTATTACTTTTCAAATGCTATACAAAGAAGATTGACCAAAAAAAATACACAGTTTAAATAATTCCTTAAAATGCAAAGGTTAAATTAATTTCATGTTTACACACAGGGCCCTATTGTCGTACTGTACATGATTAAATTGACTAAAGTATTTTTTTTTTTTTAGGCAGGTGTAGTCAGAGCTGGTATAGCCCTGATTTCTGCCTCATTCACTAAACCTTCTTAATAGTAGAAATACCTTACAAGTAAGCTGGTATTCTAAGGTGAATGCCCTTTATTAAGGTGCGTGCTATGGAACTCATTAGCATTCTATAGCACGCTTTATCTGTGTGCGCCTTAAGGAAAAGACACACAACTTATTTAACAAGGAGCTGAGATCGAGGAAGCGTGGAGAAGATAGCTTCTATCCTGCACACAGAACAAGTGGAGGGACTACCGGGGCTGATAAACACAAGCTATGTTTCCATCTGTAACCCGGGTGGCTTGTGGGTGACGTCAGACCAGGAAGGAAATACACAGGACTGGGGTACGGAAGCGCAAGTTTATTATAACTAAAACAAAGATTTAAACAAATACAAAACACTTCAAAACAAAACGGCACAGTGGCCAAAACAAACAAAACAGACACTGAACAAACAAGTATCGTGCTGGTGTAAAATCAGCATGGGTAGCAATTGTTTCTTTATCTCACGACTCACATCTCTCGTTCTGCCTCTGAACACACAAACCCCATTCAGCCAAACTTGCAGGTTTTTATACATGTGACCATCTCCAGATTAGTAGTAAATTAATCAAACTGGAGATGGTCACATTCTGCACAAGTTTAGCATGGGATGGGGAATTTTAACCCCATCCATGCTGCAAAATAACAAATACCAAACCATACATTAAAATAATAATAACACAACACCAATACAAAATAATACATATAAATACAGGAGCACAGTGTACCCCATCACACATTTCTAACTGGGCGGGGCACTTAATGAAAACTTAATGACACATATCGTCAATCAAATACTATATAGCTATGACCAAAAATTTTGCATCACCTAGAATTTTAGGATTGAGACATAATAAAAAATAAACAAAAACTTACTGGGCGAGCCCAGATGGAGCAGTTAATTAAACTTAAATAACACATATTCTGTCTGCTTTATTATTATTATTATTATTGTTATTATTATTATTATTATTATTATTATTATTATTATTATTATTATTATTACAACGAGTACTTAAAGTACATATGAGGGGCACAGAGTCAAGCTTAATTATATTACTTTACTCCAGTTGTTTCCTATTTTCGTATCTGTTGATACGCTGAGCTGTTCTTTCAGCACCAAGAAACGAGCTTGGTGATAGTGATAGTTATGTTTTGGTCTGAAGAAACTGCTATAATGATCATTCTTTTTTATATGGAGGCTATATATAAGAAATAATTGTGTAGTGCAGGATTTAAGTCGACCAGACCCCTTTCTTCTTCCTCCCTTTTGAAAACGGCACCTTGATGAGAAAAACAAAACTTGTGCTGAAAGGCAGCTTTTTATAAGGCAGGTCTCAGCTCATAACACCTACTTTTCATCCGTGTTACAAAGCACACAATTTATGGTGTACCTTATGGTTAGCACGGTTTAATAAATACCATGTGCATACCATTAGTGCTATCTTTCCATATCATTTGAATACATTACAATGCATTAGGCATATTCAGCAGATGCTAATCAACCCCTTTTTTAAAGCATGTGTGTTACAATGCGCCTTATGCTTTAAGGTGCATATTATCTAGGTTGATGAATCAATCCTAGGATAAGGCGCACCTTGAAGCATAAGAGCCTTTAGTGAATGAGGCCCTAAGTGTTTAATTAAGGGCTTAAGCATCTAAATCACTTATGCTCATCTAGATAACCAAATTCTCTCCTACAGGAAAATTCGAGTAAGACGTATCAATGTAAGTGTGATTTTCGAATCCTATAGTCACTAACATGCTCATTGACTAGGCAGAATATCAGTTAGGATGGTAATGAGCAGACGGGGCTCAGAATCGCATACATTTAGTTCTTTAGACATCTGTAAAGGTCATTTGCGTTTCTGAAATAAATTTAAAAAAACATGAAGTGTGCTTGCAATAAATGGCTGCAAACCCCAATACAACAGGGGAGTCTGCTTCTCCGGTTTTGGAGAAAATAAAAAGAACAGAAAACCTATTTTTTTTGTTTGAGGAAGTAGAAATTCTTGTTGATGCAGTCCTTTATTTATATAAAACCTTCCTGCAAGAAAAGGATCAACAGATCCCGTGACCATACAAAAAAGAGCATGGGATAACGTGTTGAATCCCTGCAGATGTATACTTATTATTTTGTTTTTTGTGACTGTGTAGTTTTCGCAAAGCATATATATTTATTCACGTGCAGTCACTTCAGTCACTATTTTGCACTATTTATACCTGAGTTGTCTCCGATGTATCTTTGACATGGAGGATATTTTATGCCAAAATGAAAAATAAATAAATAAATAGACATTTCTATATTTATTTCTATATTTATTTCTTTATCTTTCATTTTAGTATAACATATCTTCCATACTTTGAAAGCCCCCTGTAGCATAGAATCTTAGGGCAGTGGTTATCTTCACTGACACAGGAATGGCAAAGCTGTGCATTGTGGAGTTTTCCAAATCCTCCGATAACTCCTCACATAACTCCAATATTGCTTGTGTATTAAGTCGAAAATGACTAATTACGTGATCATCTGTTAGATCCAAAAAACGAATACGGGGTCTGTATAATCTAGCAAAAAGATACCTCCCCATTATTCTCCTTCTCTCTGCCTGCACCGCAACCACTTCGGGAAAAAAATCTGCCAGTCTCACTTTCAAAGGGATAGTGAATTGTCTATCTTTTAAACAATAGAGACTAAGGTTACACCAAGTAGAAACAGGTGTAACTCCGAAATTCCTAAAAGCCTAATAATAGACGCATAAATGCTTCGGAAATCGCACTTAGGGGTACGTCAGCTAATTTAACTAGCCGTGAATAAGGCCTTTTTCCATCTTTTGACATCTTTTTGCACTTTTAAGCTCGGTAAAACTAATGCGAATAAGAAAATATATGCAACAAATGCTATGGAAAACGGTTTAAGTCGACTTTTAAGAAGTTTTTAAGTCGACTTTTAAGAAGTTCGCTCGCTAGAGGTGGTTTTATTTTTTACTCGCAGCGACATTTTATTCGACACTTGCATGGAAAACGATAACGAGCGTATTTCTGGTCCTAGCGCCCTTCTTCACCATTCCAGTGATGTCAAATTGTTTAATGCGCATGCTGTGATTATAAAAACAAGTTGGCAGACATGAAGCAAATAAGAAACACAATTATTTTTACAATTACTGATTTGTTTACGTTTTAAGTTCAAAGTTTCTACCCATTCATTTCATCAAAAAAACAAAAAATACCAAAAAAAACTCAAAAAACGATCTATTAAAAAAAATTATATTTTGTTTAATAAAATCCTGGCAAAAAAAACAAGTTAAGAGCATAGCATGTTAGACTACTGATAAAGTGGTAGAAACTTAATTTCCTAGTGTGTGAGTTGTTTGAATGTGTATTATGTTATTAAGCTGTACTTTTGAAATCATGAATTTGTTTTCTACGAACAAGTAGTCTGCTCCCTGACTATTTTAGGGAATCCTTCTGAATCATAGGCTGTGTCCCAAACCGCACCCTTGCTTACTCGTTACCTTCCCTTGATGGGAGGCAGTACTGTTTGCCATCTTAAGGGTTGTCCCAATTCCTCAGGGAACGAGTGAAGGGTGTTTTATGTGCCCTTCACTGCACCCTTCGACTGAGTATACAAAACAGTTGACTTCTGCGGAAGTGTTTTTGTGCTGAAGTCCCAGAATTCTTTGCGTTAAAGGCGGAGACAAGTGGGAACAATTTGCAAATATGGCAGACGCGGCTGCAAATAAATATAATGTAAATGTAGTTAGCTAGGAAATTGTAGATATTGTTAAGTTATTTAACAAGCAAATTATTTGTGAATTTATGAGTGTATGTTGTATTGAGTCGCTTAGCTAATAAAATTAATCTTTTAAAATCTATGATCACAATTTAAATATATGATTAGAAAGTACAGTGAAAAATCTTTTCAGTACATGCTGGAATTAATTATCTATCAATTAATTAATTAATGAACTAGATAGAAATACATGGACAGAGGAAGAGACCCTAAAACCGATCCAGCTGCAAGCGGCAATCGATGTCTTCTTCACGAGGAAAAGAAATGCAGCGAAGCTGGGCTGGGAGTGACATTTGAAACTTTTATGTAGCTTGCACAATTTTATCATTTCCATTATATGTTTTTGCAGTGATTAATAAATTAGTGTAGAACCTTTAGCCAATTCGTAGTGATACTGAATATAAAGCAAAATATATTACATATTGGATTTAAAGTCTTATTTAAAATATTATTTAAAACAAACAAACAAAAAAAACGTAAATATTAGGCTATATTATTAAGTACATGTTCATAAGATGTGGCAAAGTTTGCATTTTATTTACCAATATCAAATTATCTCAAAGTTTAAAAATAACCATATACATGTAAAATGTTCTAAATACGTCTCATTCGCTCAGTAGGGCAATAGCGCGGCGAAGACGTCTCCTACTTGCCGAAATCCTTGCCACAGTTCTTTGGAACATGAATAGTCCAAATGCTACAGCCACTCTTCCAAACTACACTCTGACAACAGAAGATTGCGTAGCTTCTTGCTTAGTCAAAGGTAAAGGCGCTGAATGATGATGCTGAAGTGCATCCCATTTAACGCTTTTAGCTCCACCCTACACCCTACTCCCTCGCTCACACAAGTGCAAGTAAAACGTCACGTGAAGTGTACACTTGTTGAAGGGTGTGGGGCGCAAGAGAATGGTTTGGGATGCAGCCATATTATACGATAATTCAAATCATGTGATGAATACTATCCATATATGGTTTCCCCAAATATAAACCAATCCGAAGTATCATACTTGCCAACATTTGGAAACTGTTCAGCGGGACGCTCGTCATACACATGGGAGGTCATACGCAAAAAACACTCTATCATATAATAGACGTATCCCCTCAACTCAACACCACATGACCAGCATTATGTAAACATAGACACAATGAAGCGTTCTTACCTTTGTATACAGGTAAGTTAGTGATCAGCAGATGTGTCAGTCGCATGAAGAGCACAGCGTGTGGTTTTCACTAACTCTACTATGCAGAATAAATGAATTTTTTTCTATTTGTAAATATTGGTACTTTCTTCCTATGCATCGGGACGCGGGACATTTGCTCGGAAATGGGGACTGTCCTGACCATATAGGGACTGTTGGCATGTATGAAGTATAAGTATTTTTTTATTTATTTTATCGTGTCACTACCAAAAATGCACTGATTTGCCTGACAATCACACAAACAAATCTTGTTGAATGTGTCACCTTTTGCTAAAGATATTAATTTAAAATAAATTACTGAGTAACCCCCGAGAGCAATTTGTAAATGAGAGAACTGTAAGTATTATTTTGGATCATTTTGGATGTACGCAATAATAACACAAACTGAGAAATAATGTTGAATTTGTTAATCTTTTTATTCTTTATTCAGTAATTATTTTCTCCCATTTTAAAAGTGGGCTTTTGATTGGCTGATTTGGCGCCACTAGTCTCCTCAAGTCTCCACTGAATGTTTGTCTTTTTTTCTTAACAGCGTCCATTATATATATATATATATATATATATATACAGTACTGTGCAAAAGTTTTAGGCATTTGTGAAAAAATGCTGTAAAGTAAGAATGCTTTCAAAAATAGACATGTTAATAGATTATATTTATCAATTAACTAAATGCAAAGTGAGTGAACAGAAGAAAAATCTAAATCAAATCCATATTTGGTGTGACCACCCTTTGCCTTCAAAACAGCATCAAGCATCAATTCTTCTAGGTACACTTGCACACAGTTTTGAAGGAACTTCGGCAGAATACGTTGGCCCAAACATCTTGGAGAACTAATCACAGTTCTTCTGTGGATTTAGGCAGCCTCAGTTGCTTCTCTCTCTTCATGTAATCCCAGACAGACTCGATGATGTTGAGATCAGGGCTCTGTGGGGCCATACCATCACTTCCAGGACTCCTTGTTCTTCTTTACGCTGAAGATAGTTCTTAATGACTTTTCGCTGTATGTTTGGGGTCGTTGTCATGCTGTAGAATAAATTTGGGGCCAATCAGATGCCTCCCTGATGGTATTGCATGATGGATAAGTATCTGCCTGTACTTCTCAGCATTGAAGAGACCATTAATTCTGACCAAATCCCCAACTCCATTTGCAGAAATGCAGCCCCAAACTTGCAAGGAACCTCCACCATGCTTCACTGTTGCCTGCAGACACTCATTCGTGTACCGCTCTCAGCCCTTTGGCGAACAAACTGCCTTCTGCTACAGCCAAATAGTTCAAATTTTGACTCATCAGTCCAGAGCACCTGCTGCCATATTTCTGCACCCCAGTTCCTGTGTTTTCGTGCATAGTTGAGTCGCTTGGCCTTGTTTCCAAGTCGGAGGTATGGCTTTTTGGCCGCAAGTCTTCCATGAAGGCCACTTCTGACCAGACTTCTCCGGACAGTAGATGGGTGTACCAGGGTCCCACTGTTTTCTGCCAGTTCTTAGCTGATGGCACTGCTGGACATCTTCCGATTGCGAAGGAAGTAAGCATGATGTGTCTTTCATCTGCTGCAGTAAGTTTGCTTGGCCGACCACCGCGTCTCACGGTCCTCAACGTTGCCCGTTTCTTTGTGCTTCTTCAAAAGAGCTTGGACAGCACATCTGGAAACCCCTGTCTGCCTTGAAATTTCTGCCTGGGAGAGACCTTCCTGATGCAGTATAACTACCTTGTGTCTTGTTGCTGTGCTCAGTCTTGCCATGGTGTATGACTTTTGACAGTAAACTGTCTTCAGCAACCTCACCTTGTTAGCTGAGTTTGGCTGTTCCTCACCTAGTTTTATTCCTTCTACACAGCTATTTCCGTTTCAGTTAATGATTGTGTTTCAACCTACATATTGAATTGATGATCATTAGCACCTGTTTGGTATAATTGTTTAATCATACACCTGACTATATGCCTACAAAATCCCTGACTTTGTGCAAGTGTACCTAGAAGAATTGATGCTGTTTTGAAGGCAAAGGGTGGTCACACCAAATATGGATTTGATTTAGATTTTTCTTCTGTTCACTCACTTTGCATTTAGTTAATTGATAAATATAATCTATTAACATGTCTATTTTTGAAAGCATTCTTACTTTACAGCAATTTTTCACACCTGCCTAAAACTTTTGCACAGTACTGTATATATATATATATATATATATATATATATATATATATATATATATATATATATATACACACACACACACACAGTATACACACACATACTTTTAAAATGGCTTTATAATACAACTGTTTTTTTTTTCTTTCTGCTTATGCAGTTTAGTACTATGCATCCTAGTAGCCTTCACTGTGCACAAGATTGGAAGACTTCTAACAAAAGAGCAGAAATAGAATAAGCAACCTTTAAACTAGTGGGAAAATATGTGAAAACAATGCTGCAGGTTTTATACCTTTACCTTTGTAAGTACCTTTTACGCATGCAACACTTATTTACATCATTTTTGACACTCACTGCGGGTTCAGTTTTCTCAATTTGAGTAAGATAAAGAGCAGGAGCTGCTAAAGGATAGAGTGTGTGGCCGGGGGTCCCCTCTGACTCACGCAGTGAGAACCCCCCCCTCGGCAGAGGTGTGGGTGGCGGCGGCCATAGATGTCGGGGAAGTGAGCCTCACTTACCCCCCAGAGGAGACCTTGATACAATGGCAATGTGGGAAGGAGGAAGTGAGAGAAGGAGGAGGGGAGGAGGGGGAGAAAACAAACTGAAAACGCTAGACAGAGAGCTATGTGAGATTCAGACAATGGGAAATAGGAGATTGACAGGGAAAGCAGGGTGGAGCCCCAGATCTCGTCCCCCAAAATACGCCTATAGGCTAACACATGCATGAATGTTGTACAACATTTATTAAGTTAACATAAATGGTATTGAGCTGGCTGTATTAGTTTACACCAGTGACCTCCAGCCTTTCTTTCAACTATCATTACTGGAGGCACAAGAGGCTGGCTCATAACAGCAGATGCTACTGACAGACAAAAACAGGAGTTTAAAATCCTTAAAACTGCTGTTGTTCACTTAATGCTTGAAACACTTTTCCAGTAGATTCAAACAGCATTTCTCTGCAGGGAAAGATTAGAGCTAAATCACATCACAATCTGCAAAATGTATTTTGCTGTTTCCATTCTGTGTGAGACTACCAGGATAAGTCATTCAGCAACATAGTGCTGTAAATGGAAGCCTTTGAGACATTAGTTTATCATAACTTTAACACTTACATCAGAGGTTAACAATCCCAATAAAAGTGAATGGCAGATTTTACTAATAGTTGACTGGACGGATATTGTGAATCTGATGGGTGGGGGGAAGCAAGAGGGATATCATTTTTTTTTATCAATGTTAATTTTGTAGTAAATAACAAAATATAGGCATGCTTTTTGTGAAAGCAGATTAAAGTTTTTGATATACCAATAGCATTGATTGCATATCATTTACGTAGTAGTCTACATACTATATAAAGGTATACTGAAACTGAATATTGAAACCCCATAGTAACTGACTCAATGTTTGGTCATAATCCTAGTTCCCGAAATAGAAATGTTATCCATTACCGATTGGGATATACCTCTTTGTTACCCAGTTTACCTGAATACGTATGTCAAAGCTGCCCTGGTTCCTGCCTGTTAGGGAATAAAGTGCCATGAGCAGAAGCCATCAGTGACAATTTTCTATTCAGGCCTGCTGTGAACGCAGCAACCTCGAAAGTGGGGTCCGCAGGGCCTCTGACAAGAGGGTCTGCTGATAAGACATGACCATACAGAGCATATTCATTTGGCTAAGAACCCGAAGTGGGATGGATGAAGCTGCTGTGCCTGTGTAAGGGATTGTGATGGAGTGTCCCGCCCCTATGTATTATTATTTGTATTTTTGTTTTGGGCGGATAAAAGCGCCGCGTCTTTTATTATTTATATTTAAAAACCTCGTGAGGATGCATGACTGATCAGCTACTAATTATTTAACTAGCTGACAGTCATGCATCCTTACCAAACGCGTGCAGACTGTGGCCGAGGAGTAATAAGATAATTAACAGCTAGTTAACCCCTCGGCCAGAGTATAAGAACTAGCAGCTGTCCGTTCTGCAAGTGGAGTATAGAGAGGAGAGTACGGGAGAGCGGAGAGAAAGAGCGAGGAAAAAGAACAATTGCTATATTTAAAAAATATACTTGTTGCTGTTTATTTGTTTGGCCAACGCGCCTTTTTGTTTTGTGGTTTGTTTAAATCTTTTATTTTTGTTTTGTTTATTAATAAATACGCTGAGTGCCGTTGCACTCAGCTTCACCCGCCCATCCATTGTTTTGGTTTCTGTACTTCCTGGTCCGTGACGTCACCACTGCGAGCCAGACTGTCACATATGGTGTCCTGCGTGGGACAAAACAACGCCTCCAACAGTCGGACCAGGAAGGAAAAGGACGTTTTTTTGTTTTTCAAAAGTATTTTTTTTGTGTTTTTTGAAAAAAAGAAAAAAAATGGAGAAGAGTAGCCGGAGGAGAAAGCAGCAGCAACAACAACAGCAGGGAGAGGAGCCATCACTGCCGTCTCCAGTGCCAGAGGGAGAGGAGCCATTGCTGCCGTCTCCAACGCCCGAGGGAGAGGAGCCATTGCTGTCATCTCCAACGCCCGAGGGAGAGGAGCCATTGCTGCCGTCTCCAACGCCAAAGGGAGAGGAGCCATTGCTGTCATCTCCAGTGCCAGAGGGAGAGGAGCCAGTGCTGCTGTCTCCAGCACCAGAGGGAGAGGAGTCATCGCTGCCTTCTCCAGCGCCAGAGGGAGAGGAGTCATCGCTGCCTTCTCCAGCGCCAGAGGGAGAGGAGCCATCGCTGCCGTCTCCAGCGCCAGGGGGAGAGGAGCCATTGCTGCCGTCTCCAGCGCCAGAGGGAGAGGAGCCATTGCTGCCGTCTCCAGCGCCAGGGGGAGAGGAGCCATTGCTGCCGTCTCCAGCGCCAGAGGGAGAGGAGCCGTTGCTGCCGTCTCCAACTCCAGAGGGAGAGGAGCCATTGCTGCCATCTCCAGCGTTAGAGGGTGAGGAGCCCTTGCCACTGTCTCCAGCACTAGGAGCAGAGCAGCAGGAGCTGCCTCTGTCTCCACCACCACCAGGAGCAGAGCAGCAGGAGCTGCCTCTGTCTCCACCACCACCAGGAGCAGAGCAGCAGGAGCTGCCTCTGTCTCCACCACCACCAGGAGCAGAGCAGCAGGAGCTGCCTCTGTCTCCACCACCACCAGGAGCAGAGCAGCAGGAGATGCTTCTGTCTCCACCACCGCCAGAAGCAGAGCAGCAAGAGCTGCCTCTGCCACCTCCACCAGCAGAGGGTGAATGCCTGCTGGTTCTGCCTCAACCGCCGTGGGAGGACTGCTTACCGCTCCCAGCTCCACCAGCAGAGGGTGAATTCCTGCTGGTTCCACCTCAACCGCTGTGGGAGGATTGCTTGACCCTCCCACCTCCACCAGCAGAGGGTGAATACCTGCTGGTTCCGCCTCAACCGCCGTGGGAGAACAGCTTGCCGCTCCCAGCTCCACCAGCAGAGGGTGAATGCCTGCTGGTTCCGCCTCAACCGCCGTGGGAGGACTGCTTGCCGCTCCCAGCTCCACCAGCAGAGGGTGAATGCCTGCTGGTTCCACCTCCACTGTCATGGGAAGGACTGCTCCTGCCCTGCCTCGCACCGCCCAAGGATGCCTGCCTCGCTTCGCCCAAGGATGCCTGCCTCGCTTCGCCCAAGAATGCCTGTCTCGCATCGCCTGGGGCTGCCTGTTCCTCCACATCGCCTGGGGCTGCCTGTTTCTCCGCATCGCCTGGGGCTGCCTGTTTCTCCGCATCGCCTGGGGCTGCCTGTTGCTCCGCATCGCCTGGAGAGCCACCAGTTATAGGGAACGAGGGAGAAGTGGAGCTCTCGCTGCCGCCTCCATGGCCAGGGGCTCCCCTCCCGAGTTCGCCTCCCGAGGGTCCGCTGCTGATGCCGTCGCCTCCCGAGGGTCCGCTGCTGCTGCCGTCGCCTCCCGAGGGTCCGCTGCTGCTACCGTCGCCTCCCGAGGGTCTGCTGCTGCTGCCGTCGCCTCCCGAGGGTCCACTGCTGCTGCCTTCGCCTCCCGAGGGTCCGCTGCTGCTGCCGTTGCCTGCCGAAGGTCTGCAGCTGCTACCTTCGCCTCCCGAGGGCCCTGTTTTGCCTGGGGTCGCTACCAGTCCTGCCATGCGGCAGGAAATACTGTGGCTGGAGCCCCATGAAGGGAGCTGCCGACCACGGAAAAGGGGAGGTCAGGAGACCAGCTCCCCAGCCGCACTTTCGCTGCAGGAAATGCTATGGCTGGAACCCCATGAAGTGCAGCTGCCGGCCATGAAGAAGTGGGGCAAGGTCAGAAGACCAGCTCCCCCAGCCGCACTTTCGTGGCAGGAAATACTGTGGCTGGAGCCCCATGAAGGGGAGCTGCCGGCCATGAAGAAGGGGGGGCAGGTCTGGAGACCACCCCCAAAATTTTTCTGGCCAGAGGAGCCGGCCTGTGCGTGGTCCACTAGGACGCTACAGTTGTTGGGGTGGGAGGAGGACATCCCGCCGTGGCCGCCTCGGAGACACCTTGCTTCCCTGTTCCTGGGCCAGGACTGCTAGCCGGGACTTTAGGGAATAAGGGGAGGTGGCGAAAGGCCATGTGTGCTGCGCACAAGGGGGCATGTGTGTGGAGTGTCCCGCCTATGTATTATTATTTGTATTTTTGCTTTGGCGCAGATAAAAGCGCAGCGTCTTTTATTATTTATATTTAAAATCTTAGAGGATGCATGACTGATCAGCTACTGATTATTTAACTAGCTGACAGTCATGCATCCTTACCAAACGCTGCAGACTGTGGCCGAGGGTAATAAGATAATTAACAGCTAGTTAACCCTCGGCCAGAGTATAAGAACTAGCAGCTGTCCGTTCTGCAAGTGGAGTATAGAGAGGAGAGTACGGAGAGCGGAGAGAAAGAGCGAGGAAAAAGAACAATTGCTATATTTAAAAAATATACTTGTTGCTGTTTATTTGTTTGGCCAACGCGCCTTTTTGTTTTGTGGTTTGTTTAAATCTTTTATTTTTGTTTTGTTTATTAATAAATACGCTGAGTGCCGTTGCACTCAGCTTCACCCGCCCATCCATTGTTTTGGTTTCTGTACTTCCTGGTCCGTGACGTCACCACTGCGAGCCAGACTGTCACAGGGATGCAGAACACTCCTTAGACTGGCACGCACGCCTGCTTTCCAGTATCCGTGTTCCGTACCCAACCAGGACACACACTTATCATGCTTATCCTCCGCTGGAATTTTGCTCTTGCATAAAACTCATGGGTGAAAGCCAGACATGGTGCAGAGAGCCGTATACACAACAGCAGTTCAGTAAATGTGGTATAATTTGAAGTGAGCATATATTAAAGTATATACAGTAACTTAAATGTATTTAAGTATTAGTAAATACAGTACAGCAGAGCTGTCCAGGTACTGAATGATGCACTGAAGCACACAAAGAGATGAACTAAAATAAAGAGCAATCTGTCTGGAACTGGTTTGGAACCAGATGCAATCACCCAATATCCGTGCAGGACTCGGCAACGACCAGTGGGTTCAGCCCCAACCAGTAAGGAGCAACTATCAGAGCCTGATATGTAATGCCAGTGCCAGGTTAATGTTAAGCAATCCCTCTCAGATTGAAAACCCAGTACTCGCTACAGGGCCGACTGGTGCACGGTTTCTCGGTAACGATTGGTGGCTGGTCTTCGTGGTGGGAAGTAACCAGAACCGAGGGCTAAAGGTGCAGAAAATACTTGCGAAAGTATGATATATACTAAAAGCGTGAATATTTTTTCTCAAGGAAGAGGAAGTAGAAAAAATGTGATTTCTCACCTAAAACAACCGTGACGGTCAGACAGTCTCAGGCAAAGGCTGATGAGAAAATGGTGCAGATCCCTCCTGCTCGTGACACTTTATCCCCTTGCAGACGGGGTCTCCGGGCCTGATGCAGGGGGAGCGCTTTCAAGCAGCTTTGAGATACGTGCTCAGGTAAAATAGGGCTACACAGACGTATCCCAATCAAATAGAAAACATTTGTACTTGAAAAGGAATGCTTGGTTACACCATAAACAATCTAGTGTTGGTAGCTAGAGTGTCATAGGATCTCATTGAAAACCAGAAGAATAAGCATTAAAAAAAAAAACTAATGTAGGTTGTTTAAATATCTAATGTAATTTTGAATATTTTTAATTATACGAACATGATCTGAATAGAGAAGTGGCACAATCAATTTTACTGGTGATTACTTTATTGCCTTAGTCCAGATCCAATTTAAAACCCTTGGTATTTTGATAATGGCAGTTATTTATATAAAAAACACACTACAACATTTTAAATTATTATTATTTTAAACTAAAACATATAGTATTAAGTGACGTATTATGTTATGCACGGTATGTGTAAACAACCTTAATTCATATCTTTAATTCAGTGCAAATGAATTAGCAAAAGCAAAGTACCTTTTCAATCACTTTCGGTTACAGTGCACATAATACAGCATTTCTACAGTGTAATGGAACTATCAGGTATTTTTTTAAGCATTACTGTGCATATTATTTGGTATCAGTGTTCCATGTAAATCAGAAGTAACAAAGTTTAATTTTCGTAACAGGACACAGTGGCATAAATAATAAGCATGTAGCATTAGTAACTGTGGAATAATTTAATTATAATACATTGCTAGTTCAATGATCTCACATGGGACAATAATAAATAAACACATGTAATGTGTGTGCATTTTATAATTAATTGAATTAAATGGCAGTAATGTCAGAGTTGTTACCAGCTAATGCTAACATAATTACTTACTGATGACAGTATGATGACCCTAGAAATAGCTGTTGTGCTCTGGAATAAGAATTGTATGCACTGCTGATTGTATAAATAGCTGGTGCTATTGCTTGCATGCTTACCAGTACTGACCACTTGCAACCTTGTACTGCAAGTAAATGCATGCAGAACAGTTTCAGTTCATTAAACCGATTTCTGTGGAGAAGATAGTAACAGAACGTGAAAACAGATTTGCTGTTGCATTAACTATTCTACATAATCGGGAGCTGTGTTTTTCTTCACAGAAGACTATTTGATTTAAACTAGCTATGTCTAACGAGTTGTACTTATCCATTGATAAGGATTGAAATAACACATTACAGACATCTGTATCACGAAAAGGAATGTCTGCAGCATGACGAATAACAAATTCTCATGTATAGTTTCATCAAAACTGGACAAGTTCTTCCATGATACTGGGGTCTATTCAAATGATCTAAATGCTGGTGGATCAAAATACTGCTTGCTGTTGAAATCATTAAAAAAGAACCTTCCCTACAGTTCAAGAGACTTGTATGCATTGTAAAAGGTTTGATTTTCATAACCTTGGCCTTATTGATCAATCTAAACTGTAGTGGTATTTAAATCTGCCACCATTTAGACCTACTAAAGAGACTTAACTGACTTCAACAGCTTGGACAATCTGTGTACTGTAACGTCAAGCAACAATCACATCTTAGAAAAGCTTTAGCTTTAGCAATATCCATACCAAGGTTCGGTGTAATCAGACAAGTGATTCTCAAAATGGACAGATGGATGGCACCACTAAATCTCTATTGCCACGAATGTTACAGGTAGAAAACTTGTACATAGCACCTCCACATTGTGGGGAGGCTGCGATGTTCCTTAGAAAACAAATAAGCCTGTCTTGTCTGCTTCATGGACATTACATATCATCACTCATATTTAGGAAGTGATGAAGCTCCACAGAAATAACTTTTATCTTTAAATGTGTAGTGTCCTCCACAGCTATTAAACACTCACTAGTGATGAATTTAGAAATACTATTGTTATGTATGTGACGTAGCACGCACATACCATGCATATGCCACACGTTATAGGAAGTGCGCGTCTAAAACATTGAACGACATTAAAGGGTGGGTAAATTGCCTTCTCACGCTAAAAAGCCTTATAATTGATTTAAAAAAACGATTATTTTTTTGCATGGCAACATGTCTGGCAGCCATTCCTTATGCTCACAAGACTTCAGCAGTGAAAATCCCGTTTGTGACGTAACCTTGCGCAACTTTCTTACTATAGTAAAGGCCGTACCAAGCAACCCTTTATTACCTGAGAGCTGCTGAAAGTAGCCATGGCAAGGTTCTTTGACCAAATAGGAAAGAATAAGCATACAGTACGAAGGGTTTAGAGACCTTCTCATTCAGTATTTGTTTACATTTTTATGTGACATCATTTATTACTGCCATTTGACTCAATAGTGCTTGTTTTTTTGGTTGATTTTACACTAGAACCACCACGGCAGTCATTTTGACGGTTTGAGGTTTTCAAATTAAAATTACTCTGCGTGTCTGAAAGTTATGCGGTTGTGCGTTTATGACTTTTACTAAATACATGAAATACCCTCATGCTGTTTGAAAGGCAGGATCACGAAAATAAGTAAGTTATAATCCCTCCCACCTAGAACAGCCAGAGCAGTCATTTTGACTGCCTTTTACGATACATGTTTTTATTTTGAATATAACCTACAATAGTCAATTTTATTTTTATATACAAGCCTGTTGTTATCTCTACTGGACCTGGCAGCCATCAATTCCTTTTGTTTTGTACAAGGAATACACTGGGGAAAATATCAGTAGGAGAGATTTCATCTTGAAGCCAGCCACAGCGCTTCAGCAGAAACATTTCGATCAGAAAACTGCAAAACAGCAGCTCAACCTGGATTCAGTGCAGCACCGAGTGACACGTGCAAGAGAAAACATATGTTACTTTCGTTTTAAATTAAAAAAGAATTTAATGGTTTACAGTTGTGTATGTACATACACCTGTTTACACACAAGTTTCTTTTGAAATGTTTATTTTATTATAGTTTTTCATTTTTTGAAGTAGTGCTTTATATGTGGTAAGTTCGAAAATAAACACTTTTACGTTCAATTGTTCATTTAAATACACGTTTTGGCTGTGCAGATGTTTGATATGTCGTGCTTGAATAAAATGTTTGAGCTTTAAGCCTAGGCTTTTCTGTCCCTTAGCAATAAGATGCAATTAATGTATACTAGCCAAGTAGCATCTATCATGGGTACCTACCAAAGAGAAACAAAAGTCACGTTTGTACCAAAATATGTATTCAATTAGCATAGTTGTATTTTTGCTCAAGGATACCAACAACACCAGACTTGATCTCTTAACCTTAATTCATTGAGCAAGATTTGTTTTAAAAATACAACAACGTGAAAAAGAAAAAGAAAACCCTGGTTCCCTGAAATAGAAATGAAACCATTACCAAACAGGTATTTACCTCCTAAAGACCCAAAACCTGAATAAGATATAACAAAGCTGCAAAGCCGAGCCTGTGAGGAAGTCATGCCAGTCCCCGAGGGTATAAAGACTGCACGCACAGATCTCAGCGTCATTTTTCTTTCAAGTGTGCTGCAATCGTTGACGCAGCGACCAGAAGGTTAATAGTTACATTTCTATTTCAGGGAACCAGGGATGTTATGATAACCTAACGTTCCCTTTCAAGTACGAAATGTACGACAGCATTATACATGAATGTAGATATTAAATATGTAAATAGTTTACTACAGTGTTTCTAAGTATTGTTTTCCCTACAGTTCTACATTGGTATATTTAAGTAAAACACACAATGCACAACACAAATGCTGTTGACCCCAGTATGTTATTTAACAGAAGCAGTTATACAAGTACAGCATAAATGGAGGATGACTTTAATAGCAAATGATTGCAGTATGTACAATAAAGTAACATAAAGGGTTATGTTTCTCTTATATTTACGCATTGGTTTATTATTTAACTGAGAATACAAATATACACACAAAATAAGCTAATGAAAGACATGTGATGCAAATCAAAAGGACAGTCAGTTTACTAAACTAAATATTGCAGTGCATCTCTGATAACACAGCCGGCTTGAGAACACTGCAGTGCAGGTACCGCTGGCAGCTGAGGTAGTTGTTCCTCAACTTCCCTGACAGGCAGCAGCCAGTTCTGCCTGTACAACTCCTGACGGTCCTGGAAGAGATTGTGCAGTATACACATGCAGATCCTGGCATTCCACAGCAAATGTCCCTGAACCTTAATACTGTAGGCATATTACTCAAAATGAAAGTATTAGGCCACACATAAACGTTACTGATTCGGGACCTACTTAATCGAATATCGAATTTATTTTACACAAATAACAGTCACTTAAGTTAATTCCGGAGACATTTTCAATAAGCATCTAAACAAAATAAATATTCGCAAATATTAACAAAAAATTGTGTTAGCAATACATGCATCATAGTACTCTTTACCATAACGTGAGAAAACAATTACTTTATTACAAAATATGTATATGTCTTTGTTTCCCTTGTCGTCGACCACTGTCTGCAGAATGTGCAAAGCCCAGAATTTCCTATTGAGGTAATCTCTTAGACACTGCTTTGGTGCTGTAATAGGAATGTGGGTGGCATCTATGATGCCCATTACTTGGGGCAACCCGTACTTTTCACAGACAAGTAAAGCGATGCTTTTAGCCTCGGCTTCATCAGGCATCGATATATATGTCTTGCAGTGCCTCTACACAAGTGATTTTACAAACTTGTACACATACGTACGCACAGCTGACCTATGCACACCAAACACATTCCTAACTGTGCTGCCAGCCTGTGGAGCTATAACCGTACTTTTCTCAAGTGGTATAGACATCTGGACATAATTTAATTCTGCTGCAGGTCTTTTACGAGTTCCACTATTTTATTGAGACTCAATTTCACATGTTGCTATACATCAAAATAAACCAGGGAACGCGAGCACTTTGATATCCATACCAGTTACACTAAACTATTTATTATTCGTTGAAACAGCACATATCGCACAAAAAAAAAAATCCTGAGGGTTGAACTTGCAACACGCTGCGCCTCTGGGTAGCTTTTGAAATGTATTTAATTTTTATTTAAACTGACAAAAATTAATAAATGGCAAGTCAGGAAAATACATGTCATTAATTGATTTGGTTGATGTTTTTTTATCCATAACAATTGATATTTGTATAGGCCTACCCATATATTATATATAAAAAAGTCATGTTAAAAAATAAATATATAGTATACCGAAAGCCTATTAGTCATACAATATGACGCTCATGAGCCATCACTTAGTGTTTGCATTAGGCAGTATAGTTCAGTGGTGTAATGGTTAGGGCACTTCACTACATACTAGAGAGTCAGAGGTTCAATCCCTGGTGGGGGACACACTGCTCTTTTACCTATTGCTCCAGAAAAAATATTGATTCCACTTTAAACATAAAGTTTTAAGCTTTCTTAGAGCAAATGTGAAAAAACCTAAATACCTCTTATACACATTGAGATATAAGTCGTCAAACGAAGGTAAAATGTGTCCTTCATCATCATCATCATCATCATCATCTGTTCCTTACTTTTTGTATGTTGTGATCTTGGAAAACAATAACTAAAGAACGGGATATGTACCAGTCACGTTGTCATGGTCAACATCTAATTAAACCAGAGAAATCAAGCACTTTGACATACAACTAGTTATATTACAGAATTTATTTATGTTTTAAAACAGCACATATTGCGGGAAAAAAACAAACAGAAAAAACAACCTGCGGGGTTCAAAGTTGCAGCATGAGAATTCTATGCTGATACAGACACGCTTTAGCCCGCTGCGCCGCGGGTCACCTGTTGGAATTCCCCCAGTTTTGATGCTTACATCCGTACTTGACGAGTTTGCACAGCAGGATCTGCTCGACTCAAAATTTCCAGCTTCCAGTTTTAAAATCAGCAGTTATCCGTTTACATTGAGAAAAACGGCCTGATTCAGTTACACATGTTGGTCTACATCAAAATAAACCAGGGAACGCAAGCACTTTAATATCCATACCAGTTACACTAAGCTATTTATTTATGTTTTGAAACAGCACACATCGCACAAAAAAATAAGTAAGTCCAGAGGTTCGAACTAGCAACGTTAGTTCAAGGCTGTATGGTTTTACCTGCTGCGCCACTGGGTAACTGTTCAAATATGTTTAATTTTTAAACTTACATAAATTAATAAATGGCAAGCCAGTAAAATACATGAATTGGTTTGGCTGATGCTTTTATCCAGAGCAATTGATATTTGTATAGTGTGGAGGATATTCCCTGCCAGAATTATAAAATAAATAAATGAATAAATAAATAAATGAATACATAAATAAATAAATAAATAAATAAACAAATAAATGAACAAATAAATAAATACCAAAATAAATAAATACACAGACATTTATTTATTTCGATATTTATTTATTTATTTATTTATTTATTTCACAATTTCCACTGTGCTTTTTACATTTCGATGTGACGCTCGCTATTCCTTTTTCGATGTGGTCTCCGTATTTCTTTTTCCTTTTTCAATGCCCTGGATATTGTCCTCTAAGAAATATATTAATAATCTTCAGGCCTGGTTAGTGCTTGGTTTTAAATAACAGCCCTGTTATCAACGTGTATGAACATTTTAAAAGTGTTACAACTCAAACAGGTCTAAGAGTATATAAAATAGCCACAGGTGTTTAATTCCTAAACACATTTAGAATCATAAATTCAGTAACGTGTTTGAAAAGTGTGACAAATAGCCTCCGTGTTTTAAAGTTAAACACCTGGTTTATAGGCTATGTCTTAGTGATAATATATATTTCAATTCATCATATAGCCCCAAAGGAATCAGTATAGCATTTGGCTCTGAGAAACATATTCTTGAAAACACCTACCATGCCTGCTGCCATGTTTTGTTGGATTTGTTATGAAAACAACGTTGTTTCTCACAACACATTGTGGGAAAGTTTGCAAGGAAATGGACGCTTCTATGACTTCTTCACTGCAAGCTAGATATTACACATTTCTTCGTTGGATTGATGAAGTAAATGTATGAATTGTATTGACACTGGAGATTCGGTGAAAAACTTCAGGGATTTTCTGCATTCTACCAATTGCATATCGACCAGCAACATACATGTATGGTAAGTTAATAAATATATTCCTCACTATTTACTGTGTTTCATTTTATTGTGCTGTTGCTAGGTTATGTTGCTATAAAACAAGACAATTTTACCAGCAAGTCATTTTGCATTATTTACAAATCTGCATTATTAATACGCCATTAACTATGTATTGTAAATGCATTACGCTGCTTGTGTAATTAGAAGACCCCAGACAGCTTTTCTTTCAGTTTACCGAGTGTAAAACTCTACAAACTGAGACATTAATATCCTTTCATGTATTTTATTTAGTTCCAGTACTATATTAAACCAACATCATGCAAATACTGTTAATATGTCAATGCATCTTCCTTAGCGATTTATTATTATTTATTTCTTAGCAAACGCCCTTATCTAGGGCGACTTACAATTGTTACAAGTATCACATTATGTGTACATACAATTACCCATTTATACAGTTTTTTTTTTTTAACTGGAGCAATCTAGGTAAAGTACCTTGCTCAAGAGAACAACAGCAGTGTCCCCCACCGGGGATTGAACCCACAACCCTCCGGTCAAGAGTCCAGAGCCCTAACCACTACTCCACACTCCACACTTCTGCCCATGATTTAAACATGTTTAAGCAGGAAAGCATTTTAAAATAAAATAAAAAGTTTCTCAGCCTATTTACAAACAGCATACATTATATTTGGACATTTCAATTCAATTATAATTATAATAAGCAGGGAGTGACATTCAATTTGACTATATTTTACTTTTGTACCTGCGTAAAAATCAAGTTACCAAAATATACATATTGTTTTTACCACTGATGGATGTACATTTGCTACCAAAATAATAAAATCTTTACACTTACAACACAGTCAAAAAGTCCCTTATATACCACTAACTTACTTTCAAATCTTTTCTCATTACTGTTATTTTACTTGACTTATTACGCTCCTAACTTGCCTGTCTGTGTGTCTACATTCTCGAATATCTTTCCCTCGCTTTATTCATTATTTGTTGAAGTAAAAAAAGAAGTGATATCTATAACAAAAACAATGTAAAAAAACAAGTTAGAAAAATGCAACAGCGGATTAAAGGGGTGATATCAAACACAAAAGTCCAAGTTAGGAGAAGCAATTAGGCCAGTCTTGTCAAGCATCAAGCAAATAGGCACAATTGGTAAGGTGCTGGGGCCCAAGATTCACACAATCTTGGCGCCTTTTTTTGATCGGTTCGCTCCACTTTATCTGCTCTTTGTGTGACTTGAAGTGACTGAGACACACACTCACACACAGACACACTCACACACACTGAGACTGTGTGTGTTGTAGTGTGTGTGTTTCTCAGTGTGTGTGTGTGTGTCTCAGTGTGTTTGTGTGTCTCAGTGTCTATGTGTGTTTCTGTGTATGTGTATGTGTCAGTGTGTGTGTCTGTGTATGTGTGTCTCAGAGTGTGTGTGTATGTCAGTTTGTGTGTGTGCCTCAGTGTGTGTGTGAGTGTGTGTCTGTGTGTGTCTCAGAGAGTGTGTGTGTGTCAGTGTATGTGTGTCTCAGTGTGTGTGTGTATGTCAGCCAGTATCAGTAGGATATCTGTTGGAGGTTTTATATATATATTTTTCTAAAAATAATGTAATTGTCATCTTATAGCAATTATTATTATTATTATTATTATTATTATTATTATTATTATTATTATTATTATTATTATTATTTGTTAATTATAACTACACACTGTTACAGAAATGTCACATAAGATTTTCATTAGCTAGAAAATAAATATGTATCCTCTATGGGAAAAGGGACATTGATTATCTATAACTAGGCTTACTACTTTTCGATATTAATCGGTAAAGCTCATTAAATGTTGAATTCTCAAAAAATATGAGTTTATATCGGATAAACTTTGGTAAAACCACTCACTATTGTTTTATTTGCTTATCAAAAATAATCGTTTAGAAATCATCTCTAGTTTGTGTAGTTTTTATTCTTAATGTCTGTCCCATTTCTGTTCTACTCTGAATGGCTAGGGGTCGCTGTCAGTCATCTCAGTGGTCTCTTAGTACTGTAGTTTCACTCTCACTGTCACTTTCACCCTGTTCTGACATCGTTGACAGAAGCAACACTAGAATGCTCTCATTCGTTTAAATGAGTGTCAATCATCAAAACCTACATTGACTGTGCACTTTCATTTGCCAGCTACAGCGCCTGTCATTCAAAGCACCTACTTTGAAATCAGCGGGGTTAACCCTTAAAAGTTAAGTAATTTTTATTCTAAGACTCCAGGGACCTTACAATACTTCCTTAAAGTTTTGTTGAAAAATAGTATTTGGGCAGATTACCAGACCTTATTTCACATGAGTGATTGCAATGACATAATTCATGTTCATTCTCAGGGTCTTTATAAGCAATCCCTCCCCTAGCCATTGATGTGTGATTCAAGCCTGTGCTGCAAAGTACAGTGGCCCTGTAAGTCATCAAAGCAAAGTACTTTTTTATCGTGTTTACATGATCGCGGCCCTAGAAGCCCACTTCAGTATGATCGTGTTAACACAATCCTGGTCCTTAAAGGGTTAAGGTGTAGGTGAGATTTTGCTATAGGTATATGGTGACAGTTACTAGTTTGATTTGAAAATGGTGCGCAAGAGAAAAAAACACTTAATGAATATTCTGTACAATACCCTGACTGACAGCTGAAGTCTCCACGGCAGGACAAAGTGGGCCCGTCTACCTTGCTTTCCAGTGAAGCAGGAGAGGGGGAGCTCAGACTCCAAATAATAAGTGCAAGTTAGTTCTGTTCAACTATATAATGTTTTGTTCTTAGCATATTTTTACTTGTAAATTTATGCTATAAAAGTCTCTGTATGCTGTGTTTTCTATGGTTTGAGAACATTTTTTAATTTTTTAAGTATGCTCTTTATCTTTACAAGGTATAGCTCCGCTGTAACCAAACATTATTTCAATTACAATGTTGGTAACCATGGTTTTGTTGCATGTTGAATATGATAATGTGGTTTCGCTAAATGAGACATTTCTCAATGGCATAAAAAGTCAGTGTGTGTTTTTTTTAAAGCATAAAGATCGATTTCACCCATTCTCTGCTTGAATTGAAAAATAAAGATCGAAAAAAGGCAGTAAATTCTTTCTACAATAAACAGTGATATTAATCATCGGTTTGGCAAAAAAATAAAAATTGAACAGTAGCAAGCCTAGCTATAACCTGTAGTTATTAAAACCCATGTAGCTTACATACATTATAAAATCAAAAACTTTTAAAATATGATATAATTATCAAATTATTATTCATAAAAGCAAGCTAAAAATGTCCCTTAAGTTGAAAAATATTGTTTAAATTACTAATAAAAATGTAATTTTGGTTCTATTTTATACAAGAGTCTATTTTATACATTTTGTGGACAGTCAAGTTCTCATTAACTCTTTGCGGTCCATTTATTCAGCGAGTCTCAGGCGCATCAGGTCCAATTTATTTTCACACACGCAGTTTATTTTAGACGCTCTGTTTAAAAGTATTTTTTTTCATAGTAAAAGGCACTGCATATCAACAGGACATTCAGTACTGCATCTCCAGCCCCGCCCCCACCCCTTGTTCACTATATTTTTCACATACCTCTCCATAGTTGTGCATACCGATAAATCATCTCCTGATCACTCGTTTTATCACCAAACTCCTCAATAATGCGATCCAAGTCATTATTTTTTTACTATAGCATCTCAAAAAGCTCTGCAAATGTCTGTGATATTCTTTGAGCACTGGATGCAGAAGCAGCTAACTTGTTTGTTTATGTGCGTGTTATCTCTGTGGTGCCAGGGCTATGTGTATTGCTCAGATCCGCCCTTTTCAGTTTTTTTTTTGGCTCCTATCGGTCTCACTCGGCCATTGAATGGTTTTTTCAACTTTTTCCAGAGACAAGAGACCTGTGTTTTACATCTTTTTGATCAGTGGACTGGAAAGGGAAAATTGTAATTATTATTATTAAGATTATTATTATTATTTATTTCTTAGCAGACACCCTTATCCAGGGCGACTTACAGTCGTAAACAAAAATACATTTCAAGAATCACAGTACAAGTATTAATACTATTAAGAGCAAGATAAAATACAATGACTTCAGTTCTAGCAAGTACAAGTATATGACAAAATACGATTCAATAACGGAACAGATAACAGTGTCAGTGATAGTTATATCAGGATATAATTAGATACAAAATACTACAGATTAAATAACACTTGTGACAGATTACAGTACTCAAAAGTACAGGATTAAATGCAGTAAAATAGGGAGCATATAAGAGCAAGTAAAGCGCATTAAGGAAGAGTGAAATAAAGTGTCCAGAGGGAAAAGAGGAGTTCTACAGGTGCTGTCTGAAGAGGTGAGTCTTGAAGAGGCGCCAGAAGGTGGTCAGGGACTGGGCAGTCCTGACATCTGTAGGAAGGTCATTCCACCACTGTGGGGCGAGGGTGGAGAAGGAGCGGGCTCTGGAGGCAGGGGAGCGTAGAGAAGGTACAGCCAGTCTTCTAGTGCAGGAGGAGCGGGGAGGTCGAGTGGGGGTGTAGGGAGAGATGAGTGTCTGGAGGTAGCTGGGTGCAGTCTGGTCAAGGCATCTGTAGGCGAGTACAAGAGTCTTGAACTGGATGCGAGCGGTGATCGTGAGCCAGTGGAGTGAGCGGAGCAGTGGAGTTGCATGGGAGAAGCAAGGCAGAGAGAACACCAGGCGAGCAGCGGAGTTCTGGATGAGCTGGAGCGGACGGGTGGCGGACGCAGGGCGGCCAGCCAGGAGCGAGTTGCAGTATAGGCAGGAGAGTACCAGGGCCTGGACCAGGAGCTGCATGGCGTAGTTGGTGAGGAAGGGTCAGGGGCCGGTTGCACAAAAGGTCTTAAATGCATTTAAGACCACTTCTTGGACTTAGACTTAAAATTTAAGCCCAAAATAAATAAGACCCGTTGCACAAAAAGTCTTAATTTGAGCCTGGTCTTAAATTTAAGTCCTTTTTTAAGCCTCGCTCTCACCAGGCTTAAATGGAGAAAAAAAAGTATCTGTTGCTATAGAAGCCAACATGGCAGCAGCACTAATAGCTTTTGCTGAATTTTTAAATGAAAGGGCATTTCGTAGGGAAAGAGTATTTAAGGACAGGCACAATCCCTTAGAGAATTTAAATAACATTGCTGTGTTTGAACGACTGCGTTTCCACAATGAGGACGTATTAACTTTAGTGGAAATGTTAAAAGATGACTTGGAGCCTGCAACTAACAGAAGCCACAGCATCCCCGCAATCATTCAAGTTTGTGTGGCAATTCGTTTCTATGCCACTGGAAGTTTTTTAAATGTTGTTGGAGACTTCACAGGAATTCACAAATCGTTAGCCAGCAGGATTGTCCACCGCGTATCTCAGTCACTGAAAAGAAAACGGAACCACTTCATTACATTTTCAACAGACCCGTCCAAACTGCGGAAATTTAAAGGAAGGTTTTATGAGATCGCTGGATTTCCAAATGTTGTGGGTGCGGTTGATGGCACACATATTAAAATTCAGGCTCCATTTCAGAATGAGAATATATATGTCAACAGAAAGGGTTATCATTCAATTAACGTACAAATAATTTCGGGTCCTAACCTCCTTATTAGCAACATTGTAGCGCAGTGGCCAGGCAGCACCCATGACTCAAGAATATTGCTCAACAGTTCAATCCACACCGCTTTTGACAGCGGAATTGTGCAGGGCTTTCTTCTTGGGGATAGTGGTTATGCCTTAAAACCGTGGCTTATGACGCCCTATCTCAACCCTCAAAGTCCTGCACAGGCCAATTACAATCGGGCTCATTCCAAAACACGGAACACAGTGGAAAGATGCATCGGGGTGTGGAAGCGGCGTTTTCACATCCTACACGGAGAGATCCGAATGGCTCCAGATAGGGTGTGTGCAATTATATGTGCAACAGCAGCACTACACAATTTTGCAAGGTATGGATAATTTTTTTTTTCAAGTTATATTATGATGTTTGTCGAATGCAAAGCTGTTTAACTTTCAATTTACAATACGTGTATATATGTTTTACTGTGTTTTTGTAGGATATTACTTTACAATTATAAACATGAATGTATGGCTAGGACAAAACTGTTCCTTCTTTATTACAGACTACGAAATCTTGGAGACCCTGCAGATTTCCCTCTCCCTGATGACTCAGTACCACAGGATACATGTCCATGCAATGCAGAAGCAGGGAGTGCAACAAGAACTGTGCTCACTAATCATTTTTCCCAATAGGAACAAAAATATTGTATTTAATTATACACATTCACAATATAACAACTCTAATAATAATAATAATAATAATAATAATAATAATAATAATAATAATAATAATAATAATAATAGTGACCCTATACCAATTCCTTCCGTTTATTGACCCTGTTCTAATTGGGCTATTTTTAATTTTAGCATTTTAATTTCCAAATCGAGTTTTTCCCTTTCCAACAAAAGATTTCCTTTGCAATTCCAGCACTTCAATAAAAATGTCTTCTTTTTGTACTTTGGTTTTTCTTTTTGGTGGGAACGGGCTGTCATCTTCAAAATCTGTAAATAAACACATCAATAAATAACTTATTTTTAAATATTCCATTTTTGTATGTAGAATTCATGTGATTTGTTTATTTTGTGAATGGGTGCCGAGTACCTGAAACATAAAGCCTGTATTGTGGAAATGTTTAACTGTTGATAAACAAGGGGACGCGTAGGCAAAGTATTTCAAAAACGTTACCAATTAAGAAAACATACAACATTCAGTCAAAATGAGCACTTCATTTCTTGGGATACGTGCGCTTTGTATTGTACAAAAACTTACTTAGCACAGTGTCGATATCGAAGGACTCCTGCTGCAGTGCCACTGAGTCGTTAGGATGCCACGGTAATGTATATACGATTTCACTGCACGGTTCTATAAAAAACATTGAAGCTTATTTATGTATTTATTGTATTTACCTAAACAAGATTTATACTGTCTTGAAATTGAGTGATTACCAGATTTTTTTTTTTTCACAAGACCTCCACTAAAACAGAGTGGGATTTTGAATATAGGAATACTACCGACTGGATACATTTTTAATTAAAACGGTATTTGAAAATATAGACACTAACTAACTTATTTTAATTTACCTGCTGTTACCATCACCGTGGCATCCTCTATTCCCGTCTCTACACCCCCTTCAATTCCATTGAAAATGGGACTTGTTTCCCCATAAATATCTATTATTAAAGTTTTTCAAAAGGGCCGCCTCCAGTTTTTGGTTTCTTTTTTGAATATTCTTTTTTGGCCTCAGCCAGCAGATTTTTCCATTTTTTTTAATTTCATTTACAGTGCGATTTACGGCTGGGTTGATGGCATTTACCCGTCCAGTAATTTCTTGCCAGGCTTTATTTTTGTCCGAATTTTTTAATGACACCCCTAACCTCCCCAATATTATTTCTTTTTAATAACTACTTCTTCTACAATTGCCAATTTTTCTTCTTCGCTAAAATTAATTTTCTTCACTTTGCCGTCGCCAGACATTTTTTTTTTCAAACAGACTCGAAAAAATAAGACCGGTCTTCGTTGCTTAGCAACAGTACCTGAAGCCCAGTCTTACGTAAGACCTGCTAAGTTTTGCTTTGTGCAACAGACTTATCTCAAGGTCTTACGTTAGACCAATTTCGCTGGACTTGAACTCAGTCTTAGACTTAAGTTAAGACTTTTTTTGTGCAACCGGCCCCAGATTCTTCGTATGTTGCTCAGGAAGAATCGGCAAGTGCGTGCCAGAGTGGAGATGTGCTGGGAATAAGAGAGGCAGGGGTCCAGGGTGACTCCGAGGTTCTTAGCTGAGGAGGAGGGAGAGAATGTGGTAGATTCCAGAGGAATGGAGATAGAGAGATCAGAGGAGGAGGATGAGAAGGAGTGAAAGAAAAGGAGGTCAGATTTAGAGAGGTTGAATTTGAGGTGATGCGAGTGCATCCAGGAGGAAATAGCAGACAGACAGGTAGAGATACGGGAGGAGATGGTGGAGTCAGAGGTGGGGAAGGAGAGGAAAATCTGAGCATCATCGGCATAGAAATGGTATGAGAAACCATAGGATGTGATGAGGGGGCCCAGGGAGCGGCTGTAGAAAGAGAACAGGAGAGGACCCAAGACTGACCCTTGGGGGACTCCTGTTGAGAGAGGGCGAGGTGTGGAGGTTGCTCCACGCCAGGTTACCTGGTAAGTGCGGTTGGAGAGGTAGGAGGAGAACCAGGCCAGAGCAGTGCCAGAGATTCCCAGGTCAGCGAGAGAGGGTAGTAGAATAGAGTGATTGACAGTGTCAAATGCAGCAGAGAGGTCGAGGAGAATTAGGACAGAGGAGAGAGAGGCAGCTCGGACAGAGTTTAGTGAGTTAGTGACAGACAGGAGGGCGGTTTCAGTGGAGTGAGCAGAGTGGAAGCCAGATTGGAGAGGGTCGAGCAGAGAGTGGTTGGACAGGAAAGCAGAGAGCTGGAGGTGTACAGCCCGCTCAAGGGTTTTGGAGAGGAAGGGTAGGAGGGAGACAGGACGGTAGCTCTGGAGGGAGGTGGGGTCAAGGGTAGGTTTTTTAGGAGGGGAGTGATAGAGGCTTGTTTGAAGGCAGAGGGAAAGAGACCAGAAAGGAGAGAAGTGTTGAGAAGGGAGGAGATGAAGGGAAGTAGAGCAGGAGCAGCAGCTTGAAAGAGGTGAGTGGGGAGGGGGTCCAGGGCACACGTGGTGGGTTTGTGACCCTGGAGCAGGGAGGGGAGGTCAGAGTCTGAGAGGGGAGAGAAGGTGGAGAAGGAGGGTGAGTTAGTAGGGGATGCAGTGGGTTTAGGGGTTAGAGCAGGGGGAGGAAGAGGTGTTAAAGAGTTTGCGGATATCTGAGATTTTAGAAGAGATGAAAGAGGCAAAGTCATAAGAGGAGATAGAGGAGGGAGGAGGAGGGGGGAGGGTTTAGGAGGGAGGAGAAGGTAGAGAATAGTTTATGTGGGTTGTTAGTGGGGGCTTGGATTATAGATTGGAAATAAGAACATTTAGCAGAGGAGAGAGTAGAGGAGAAGGACGGGAGGAGAGAGCGGTAGAGGTCTAGGGCAGCAGGGAGTTTGGGTCTCTTCCATTTCTTTTCAGCAGATCGCAGTGTGGTTCTTGCTGAGCGGAGCGCAGAGGACAGCCAGGGTTGGAGAGGGGAGGGGCGAGCAGATCAGGAGGTGAGGGGACAGAGGGAGTCGAGGGAGGAGGTGAGGGAGGAGACGAGGGTGGAGGTAGCAGAGTCTACAGAGACCTGGTCTGACATAGGACCGCAAAGGGTTAACAACGCAGATTTTAAAAACATAGAACGAGTATTAAGTAATCCATAAATAACTGAATGATATTATTTAATATAAATCTTAAACAGTCTGTTTCAATATGTATATTTACATTAGCTTTGTCATTATGTAGACACAATGACTCAGGAGTTATTCAACAAAACTTGTCAAGCTTGAGATCTTTGTGTGGCGACCTGTGCCATTAGAGGAAACACAGCCCCATAGAAGGATATTAGCACTCCATGCTTGACAGTAGGTATGGTGTTCTTTGCTTTGTACACCTCACCAGACTTTCTCCAAACCTAACGACGTGACCAAATAGCTTGATTTTTGTTTCATCACTCCACAAAATGTTTGACCAGAACTCATATCTATCATTCAAATGCTGTTTTGCAAACTTTAAGTGATTGTCCTAGTGACGTTTTCCTAAGAGTAGCTTTTTCCTTGGCCTGCGACCATTGAGAACTGCAATACTCGACCTATGGTTGAAATGGAAACCCCAGTCCCACTTGCAGCCAATTCACTTTGAATATCTTTGGCAATCAATGTCGGATTGTTATTAGTCTTCCTCACAATTCTTCTACTTGCTCTTGGTGACAGAACCTTCTTTAATCCAGACCGAGGGAGCCTTGTAACAGTACCATGAGTCTTGTACTTCTTGATAATATAAACAAGAGTTGAAATTGGGATACTCAAATGCTTGGAAATCTTCTTGTATCCTTCTTCAGCTTTATGACAATAAATAATTTTCTGCCTAAGGTCTTCAGATAGCTCTTTACTTTTTCCCATATTGACATATTGGTAATGACAGCAATCATCCTGTGCCTAACCCTTTAATACACTCTAAGAATGTTTACCTACAATCCAGCATTTTCTAGACTTTTCTAGAATTAGATTCTGTATTATCATATTGAAATTTCAAGCACCTTATAGACAATTCTGTCATAGCATCAAAGGGTATGAATACTTTTGAATTATCATTTTTGTAGTTTTGCACACAAAAAAAGGCTGGAATAAATAATTGTAGACATCTATTTCTTGTAACTTGTTTTCCTCATCCACGAAAACAAAACTTTTCCTAAAATTATTTGTTTGAGAAGTTTCCATTGGGTATGTAAACTTTTGACTACAACTGTACATATGTGTTTACAACATTTATAAATATCAAGAATCAAGTGGACATAAGCAGATGCTATTTCATGAACTAAATTCATCAGGTACATTTTTTTCCTTATTACTGATAATAATGGAATGAATAACTATTATTTACAAATTTTTATTTTGAGAAAATAATCAAGAGTAGTGTCCATTATTGCTTATAAAGACCCTGAGAATAAACGTGCATTATGTCATTACATTCAAGTGAAACAATGTCTTGTAATTTGCACAAACATCAATATATCCCTTGGGTCATAAAATAACATGTTTTTATACATGTTTCTCTAAGCAAAATACATAATAAAAAATAATTAACATTTAAAAAAACAAACAAAAGAAATTGAAATATTGTGTTGAAAAAAAAAAAGTTGGTATGGTTTCTGAAGTACTTTATACTATTCCCCAGAGTGTTCCCAAAAAAAGAACACCATTTCCAATACGCTACTGTAAAAAACAGATTTGTTGTGATTTTTTTTTAGGAAGAGAGTCAAATACAGCCAAAAAACGTCTGGTCCTGGGGGAGTATCCTACTGAAAAATGATTGGTCCTGAAAGGGTTAAACGCCAGGGGAAGGGGGCTGGAAATATGTGGCAGTGCCCGGAGTGCCAACAGGTAGCACTGGGGTAGGTTCGTCCGGCCCCGCTGGTCCCATTGCCCCTTATTGGAACCCCTTTTCAAAGGATTCCAGTGATCCCCTCGGACTATGGATATATGCACGTTTTAGTAGTGGTGGATTATGCAACAAGATATCCAGAGGCAGTGCCATTGCCAGAGAGTTAGTACAAATAGTATAGAGAGTAGGGATCCCCAAAGAGATTGTGACCGATCAAGGAACTAACTTTATGTCTAATTTTCTAAATCAAATTGTTAAAAATCCATTCTATTAGGACCTCCGTTTATCATCTACAAAATGACGGACTAGTGGAATGGTTCAATCAGACCTTAACCCTTTGCGGTCCTATGTCAGACCTGGTCCGACATAGCAATTTTCCCTTTCCGGTCCAATATCGGACCCTGTCCGACATCATCAAAAAGACGCAAAAAACAGGTCTCTGGTTGTTTTTTCTCCGGAAAAAGCCGAGAAAACCATTCAATGGCCGAGTGAGACTGATAGGAGCAGAGCGAACCCGAAAAAAGGGCATATCTCATGAATACAGATAGACCCGGCATCACATAGATAACACGGACATAAACAAACAAGATAGCTGCTTCTGCATCCAGCACTCAAAGAATATCACAGACATTTGCAGAGCTTTTTTTAGATGTTATAGTAATAAAATAATGACTTTATTGAGGAGTTTGGTGATAAAACGAGTGATCAAGAGATGATTTATCGGTATGTACTATTATTAAGAGTTATTTGAAAAATATAGTGAACAAGGGGTCGGGCGGTGCTGGAGATGCAGTAGTGAGTGTCCTGTTGATATGCAGTGCCTTTTAAACCTGTTTTACTGTGAAAAAATCTTTTAAACAGCGCGTCTAAAATAAACTGCACGTGTGAATATAAATTGGACCTGACGCGCTGAATAAATGGACCGCTAAGGGTTAAAACAGATTCTGCTGTGTTTTTAAAAAAAATCAAGAGCAGGAAAATTGGGTTAAACTTCTTCCCTTCCTCCTTTTTGCAGTGAGAGGAGTGCCACAGAGCTCACAGGGTTTTCTCCCTTTGAGTTACTGTATGGGAGACAACCCTGAGGTATCGTCAATCTTGTAAGAGAGAGATGGGAAGACCAAACTAATCATTCCAAAAATGTAGCATAACATGTACTACTTTTGAGAAACCACCTGGGATTGGTTGGTCATTTGGCACTAGAGAATTTAAAACTTGCTCAGCATCGACAGGAGTAACAGTACAACAAAAAAGCAAGAATTCTGACCTTTCGACCTGGAGACAAAGTACTGTTGCTGCTTCCCACATCGGAATCTAAATTATTTGCTGAGTGGCAGAGATCTGACTCGGGTAATTGGTAAAGTAAATTATGAGTTTAGAAAACCCAATCACCGGGATGAACTCCAAATGTATCATATAATTTTCTTAAAACCTTGGAAAGAATAGGAGGCCCAGTTTACAGCTACTGATGACCCAGAAGAGGATTTTGGTCCTGGTGTCAATCCACTTAGAGTAATTAACGTTCCAATGGGGGAACAGTTACGTACTGGTCAGAAACAGGAGCTGCAAGAGTTGGTGAAAGGGTTTGGTGATGTTTCTCTGATGGCAACATCATGACATAGGGTAATCCACACAGAAACAAGTGGTGCCACTGTTCTTCGCTCCAGGAAGGCTGAATGACTCCCAGATCGAGCATTGCCCCCACCTCCATGCGGACTGTATCCTGGCGACTTTTCAGGATCTGATAATGTCTCTTCATTACAAACCACGCCCCTCTTAAGTGGTTAAATATGAACGTCTTAAATATGGATAACTCGGTGGTATCTGGCGCTGCAACCCTTGGACCAAAATGCTGATTTTTTTTTCGGGAGGGGGACAATCGGGGGAGCTAGGGTAAGCCAAGTGTTCCTTCAGCTCCACTCGGGAGGGGTGGGATATGTAAATGGTAGCAAATTAATCTGAGCTGCAAATCTACCGTGTAGCGGATGCTCTATATCGAGTGTATCTGGGTACAGATTAACACTCAAATAACCACTGATTAAGGTTACAAAATTAATAACTCCCAAATCAGCTAGAAATACCGTCAGCAAAAAACACAAGGGCCAAGCTCTGTACACAATTAATAACTATTTTTATTGTACTATGGTGTTTATGTTCCATAACAGCAGATAACTCACCATATACAATAAATACTGACACAGCATTGAAATGACAACATCCTGTTCACCCATGATCCCAGCAATACAAAATAACCACATCAGCAAACAACCAGGCAAACCAATCAACAAATGTAGCACATTATGAACACATAATGAGTCAGCTGGAAGTATTTGAGCAGCTAGAGTTCCATTTGGTGCTTCCTCTGCCAATAGGTATTAAAGCTAAAACAGTCAGCATGAAAAAACAAACCTTTTATATCTTTTGAGTCATTGTAAAGAAACTGAAACGACCTCACCAGTCTTCCGGATGTTTAACCAGCTGCCAAGTCTTCTGTTCTCCAAAACTCCAAACAAAGATATCCAAAAACCCAGAAACAGAAGCGTGGTAGATTTATAATGCACTGTGTTATATTTGTGCATACAAAAAACAATAAAACACGGTTTCTAACTAGGGCCCCAGTAGATCTATTTCATCAAAAAACCTTAACAAAAAATAGTTAATGCAAGTCAAGCTTAACTATAATGCGATCCTTGTATTCCAGATAAGATTGTATGAATTGTAATCCACCAGCTTGCTCTCTTCTCCAGCTCCCTGCTGTTTGACTTTCTCCTCTTTTTTCCCCACTGCCATTTTAAATAACAGCAGCCTATAAACATTTCTCTCATTGGATAAAAACAGCCCAATGAAATTAAGCCATACTGCTTTATAAACGCCATTCCTTCTGGGTACTGAAGTTCTTTAACACTGCTATAGGATAAAACTACATTTATACTTAAACTAAAAGACAGCATTACTGGCATCAAAGTCAGTACTGTAGCTAACCGCTACAACCTCCCAACCAGGAAGGGTGCTAAATAAGGTTGGTGGTATCTTCACAGAGATGGGCCGACTTGATGGTAGGACGAAACCGTAAGTCGGCCATCTTGATGGAAGGGTATAGCTGTAAGTCTGCTGAACAACTCTATTGTGATCAGCTGTGCTGTGCACGGCGATTGGATAGAGCGTGGCGCCGTGCTGATCACAGGGAGGAGTTTGGCAGTACAAAGGCGACGCAGCTACGTGAGTACGGGCCCTTACGCTGACACGCTGACAAGCCAGAGCGCTGTGTGTTTGTTATTGTTTTTTGTGTAAGCAGACAGAAATGGATTCGGGAGCTGAAGCCACAGAGCCAGCACTATCACTCGGCGCACCTTCTCTACCATATCACTTAAATCTGCTGCAGCACCCCGGAGCACAGGCACCTGCACCCTGGCCTTGTATTTATTGTTTATTGTTTTTAGGAACCTTTTTGTTTTGGATGCAAGCCCGCCGTTTTATCCACATTACCATTGTTCGTAGAGGGGATCGTTTTTGTAAATATATCCTCTGTTTGGACATTGTGTCATTTCTGCACCACTCACATCCTGACAGACCTACATAGGAGAAACTAAACAACATCTTCCGACCAGGATGAATCTACACAGACACACCATCAGCAACAAAATTGCCAGCACTCCTACTGGCAACCATTTCAATATGCCTAACCATTCTCTGCGTGATCTGACGGTTCTTGTTTTAAAGTGCAATTTCAAGAACACACAAGACAGGAGAACTAACATTCATAAAACTCCTGGACTCAATAGGGATACTGGTTTCCTACCATTACAACTTATAATACCTGTGTAAAATACATCATATATATATACTGTATATATATTGAGTCAGCTCACAGATCAACCAGCAGGAGGCGCTCATGGCGGTCTGAAGACGAGCTGGTTGGCACAGCAGGGGACAGCTGGAAAGATCAGTGGCTGGCTTGGAATTAGCCTGCCATGTGTGATAGGCTACAGGTGCTGCTAGTATAGATTATAGAGTTGGTTTGGTAACTAGGATTTGGCTCATTTGGCCAGCACCTGTGGCCTATCCTGCAATTGACTCCTCACAGGAACTCCTAAAGTGGGGGTTATTTTCTGTGATGAAGAAGAGAAGGCGATTGTAGGACATTGCTGCGAGGCAGTTAAAACTATTTTGTGTTTTTCTGTTGTTTTTGTACAATACCTGCTTCCAGTTAGTTTTGTTTATCCTGTTTGTTTTGTTTTGTTCTTATATATATATATATATACAGTATATATATATATATATATATATATATATATATATATATATATATATATATATATATATATATATATATATATATATATATATATATATATATATATATATATATATATATATATATATATATATATATATATATATATATATATATATATATATATTTTCTTTCTGTAAATTAGGACTATACTGTTCAAAGGTTTTGCTTATTTGCATTTTACTTATACTTTATTTCTTTATTTCTTTATTTTGTCTTTGTTGTTGTGAATGTTTATTGTGTGGCCACACATCCTGGTTTTTTTTCAACACAGCATTTTTTCTTACAGTATTAGACTTGTAGTGATCAAAATGGATTCTTTTTGTAAACTTCCATCTCTCTTTTCTACTGTCACCTGTATTGAAAGCTTTTGATTAATTATTGTTTAGTTGTCCAATAAAAGGTGTCACCTCTCCTTCTCTTTGTTACCATAATACAAAAAATCTAATTTTATTCAATTCTTGAAAATGCTAGAAAACTGAGTAAATTCACAAAAATCTACTTGTTTTAATCCTCCCTGTACCCCCCACGCAATAAATGAATGCTTACCTTTTTAATATAACATTTTCTGGATCACTTTAAAATATTATGTGCCTGCAAAAATTATATAAATGCAGATAAACCACTTTCTATTTCTTATGCCACATTACTTCTCTTTTTCTGCAACTGGTTTCCATAAGAGAAGCCAGTCACTGACCTTCAAAACCAAATGCAGCTAGATCCAATATTATATCTCTATGTATTACAATACAGTCTGCCCTTCTGATTAGTAAGTGCATACAGCAGGGAACTAAAAGCCTGTCCAGAAGTGAAAGAACAGTGGCCAGATACAAGTTGTTAGCATATTTGAATTCTGACAGTGGTAAAAACACATTATGCTCTTGCCTTAGATGCTAAGCATTTGGGAGCACAGTGTGTTCTGTTCCATTTAAGTTCAACATAAGTGAAACTTACTAATGCTTCTCTAAAACCATAAAGAAATCCAATAAATTGGAAAGTGTTTTGTTCAAATATGTTTTTACAACTATTTACAACTGTATCTTAAAGTCTGATTATGACTTGTGCAGCTCACATAAGAGTTGAGAAACAGAGTTGAAGCTAACTATCTATTTACCAGTTTGATTATTTTGATTCAGTAGCCTGTCCAAAACTGGAATTAAAATGACTTGGGTACATTCATGTAATAGATTTTTAAATAGAAATTGTTGTACTGAGTAAACATTTAAAATGATTGTGACAAGGTAGATAGATTCCCTGCACTGAAAAGGTCACCTCCCACCAGCAGGGGGAACATGGGGGACCTGTCCACCCAGCAGGCGCTGGTGACTACGGGGTTAACATTCTGTAGGAGCCCGTCTGCTAGGAGGCTGGTGGAGGGGAACGAGGTACACCTGGTTCCAAGCCCAGGTAATCGGGTAAAGGGGCAGCCTCTCCACCAGTCGGGACGGTGTTCCTGGGAGCAGAGAGAGAGAGCGTGCAGGTATGAAAGACAAACAGTAAAATAAACTGTGTATTTTTTGTCAGACTAAGCAGTGCTGGTTTCCTGCCTGGTGGCTATGAAGGACTTGCTACTCCTGAAACTGTGGGGTTTAATGGAACTGGACTGCTAACCTAAAAAGCTATGCTCCTTTCAGGACCGGTCAACTTGTAAATAGTTTTGTTGAAGCGACAGTCTTTGTTTTTGCTCTAGTTTTTGTCTGTGGATGTAAATAAAACATGGTTGCACCTTTCCTTTGGAAACGTGACATTGTGTGTTCTTCTGAGACCTCCCACAATGATGTAATCATGTAAAATGATTGATATTCAGTTCAAATCAGTGAGGCATCCCAGTGATCACTTACAGACATTGATTCATATTATTGTGAAATGAACATGTTTCCATTGTGGTCCTATTACATCAACAGGTCAGATCATTGCCCTTTTAGTTCCACTGCATTGTAATTAAAGATGTTATTTTAAAAGTTATTTCTTTCAGTCCCAAGGTTTTAAAAATGTGGTGTAACTTTTGTTTTAAAATGTCAAATTCAGCAGCCAGTTCTTACAAATTCAATTTAAAATAAAGACACAATACAGTAAGAGATCCTTGTACAGGAAACTCTCTTCGTAACCGACGAAGTAACTATTTTTTTTTCAACAGCAGGGCACAGTAGAACTATAACTGAAGGATGAAGCAGGAGTTAGGCGCAGTACAGACCCTCACCTCACCCACTGCGGCACTGATTTACAAAACATAGAGGCAAGTCTTGACCATTAACAGGCAAAAGGTTAATTCAGTATAGCTTCTCTTTAGATAAGATAAAGTGTGTTGCATTCATTTTAAGTCAGAGCACATTTCATGCTAAGATTAAGATAAAATAATCTTACCTGTCAAAGGATTATACTTCTGTCTTTATCTCTGAATAATGCTCACAGACACCAATTGTGAAACTTTAGCCTAAAAAATTCCACCTTTAGGGGCTCCCAAGTGGCGCATCCGGTAAAGGCACTCCACGTGGAGTGCAGGATGTGCCCTATAGCTTGGACGTCGCCGGTTCGAGTCCAGGCTATTCCTTTGCCGACCATGGACGGGAGCTCCCAGGGGGCGGCGCACAATTGGCCGAGCGCCACCCGGGGGGAGGGAGGGTTAGGTCGGCCAGGGTGTCCTCGGCTCACCGCACACCAGCGACCCCTGCAGTCTGACCGGGCACCTGCGGGCTTGACTGTAAGCTGCCTGAGAGCTGCGTTGTCCTCCGACGCTGTAGCTCTTGGGTGGCTGCATGGTGAGTCTGCAGTGTGAAAAAAAACGGTCGGCTGACGGCACACGCTTCGGAGGACAGCATGTGTTCATCTTCGCCGCTCCCGAGTCAGCGCAGGGGTGGTAGCGGTGAGCTGAGCCTAAAAATAATTGGCCATTCCAAATTGGGAAAAAATAATAAAAAAATAATTGGCAACAACTAAAAAATAAAAATAAAAAATCCACCTTTTCATTTACACATTAAGGAATTAAAGGCTTCCCTCTGTTCAGGGTTTATCAGCATGTGTTCTGTTTAAATATATATGTATGCTGTAAGTGATAGGAAGTATTCTAATCACTGGAAAACCAGCTTTAATAATTTTATGTTGATACAAGGTGCCACCCTTAACTCATAACTTCAATTAACAGTCAATCATAAATCCTGAAGTTAAACTGTAAAGAACTCAAGATGACACATAGCTGAAACATTTGTCTACTTGATTTAAGAAGTCACACTTCCCTGAAGCTGAATCTGTTAAAATAACTCTGTTCAATCATTGGTGTAATCGGGTTAAAACATGCCAGAAACAGAAAAGGACAACTTGAACATCCCCTGCATTGATATAGACTTCTTATGGTGCACAATTCCTGACTCATCTGATATATTAATAAATACAGATTTTTGCCAGAGATAAACCTGTTCTGCAGATGAAAAAAATACACGTTTCCAACGCTGTTCACAAACTATTCACAAACAAGGAGGCTGTGTGGTTCAGTGGTTAAAGAAACGGGTTTGTAACCACGACGTCCCCGGTTTAAATCCCACCTCAGCCACTGACTCATTGTGTGACCCTGAGCAAGTCACTTAACCTCCTTGTGCTCTGTCTTTTGGGTGAGACGTAGTTGTAAGTGACTCTGCAGCTGATGCATATTTCACACACCCTAGTCTCTGTAAGTCGCCTTGGATAAAGGCGTCTGCTAAATAAATAAATAATAAAAAATTAATTTTTTATAAAATGTAACAATTTATAGAACCTGAGAACATACCTTTAATAAGTGCCTGGAACTCCTCATGGGAAATCTTCTTGGCTTGCAAGTCGATCTTGAGTGCCATGAGCAGCATGAAGAGGAACTTGTGATCCTCATAAAGGCTTTGAGCCGTGTACCTGAACACCTCGTAGATCAGGTACTCAGTGATGTGGCAATATGTTTGGAGGTGATCTGGGACTTGACAGACATCTCCATGGACATATCAAACAGGCCCAGGAACTGTCTGAGGGATGTCTGATACATCACGTTCACCAGGCTCATCTCCACAATCAGGAAGTATTGGATACTGCCACGGGTGGCCACTGGCGGTACTCCTCCCAGGCTGCATTGATTTTATTCTTCATTTTTTTATGTGTTACAAAATATTCACATTGCCACAGATAGGATGTGTATACTATATCTGATGCATCATTACTGTGGTGGGGAGTGGTCCATTATATATATTTTTAAAACATTTGTAGGATGTTATCCTTTAATCTAACAACACTCAAAAAGTGAGTTGTTCTACCAATTGTATCCTTTCTTCATTGCTTTTACTCCATAAGAAATGCTTTCTGTAAAGTTGCATTTTTTCTTCAAATGTTTTAGATTTGTGCTACTTGTTAAAACGCAAAAGTTATACTGAGCAGCCAAAAAACTACACATTTTCAATGATGCACATGGGCTAATGAGTTGCACATAGGCGAATATCATGTCTTTAATATTTTGAGATTTTTCCAGTGCCTGCTCAGCTGTGCAATTCTCTCACCTCCTTAGCTGTGGTTTTAGTGATGCAAAGGACTTTAATCAGCGACTCATCATCCACCAGGGAGCTGTAAGGAATGTTGTAATAGTAATAGAAGGTGCTTGCATGTGAATCTCAGAGATAACAGATTCAAAAGGAATGTTTGTGAGGCTTGGAAACTTGCCACATACATAGGTATAGGAAAGAGAGGTCATAAATGACATTATTACAAGGGTGTGTTTTGGAATCTACAAAACTAAAGTGAATGCATTGTCCGGTGCTCAGTTCTCAATCTCACTGCAGCCCAGAGTGGCATGACTCTATTCATTCAAATTATTATTTTCTGAGCTATACCATAAACATATATTTGACACCAATAATATTGTTTATCAGTTTCATATTTTTTACAGAGCACTGGGTGCTGGTCAGGCGGAACAAAAGGTTATCGTCTAGCTCCTGCATTTTCCTTTTGTTAGACGTCACCTCTTCCAAGAGCTTCACTCTTTCGGCTTCCAGTTCCTGTAGAAACCAGAATAACAGTCTGATTGTAAAAGAGAACAAATAACTCAACTCATACCAATACTAGGTGACACAGGGGGCTAATTCACTTGCCTTTCTTTCATGCCTCTCTAGAGGCTTGGGATCAGGGATCAGTACCTGAGTCACTATTCTGTATTGTGTTATGAATGAAGATGCACCTTCCTTTTTAATAGAGATGTTATACTTTAACTTCATTTGACAGAAGCAGAACCAACATGCAGCACTTCATACACACTCAAAATGCTGCTTTCTGAAACTTGGAACATAACCAATACTTCCATATTTCAATTTAGAGATCCCCCATCCCCCGGAATACATCCACAAAAACCTCTGAAGAGAAAATAGTCTATTCTTCACAGATGGGAGATTTGTGCCAAAAAGGAATTGAAATTTACTGTAGTTGTATTGGCTTCTCTGACTGAGGGAATGAATTACAATAGGCTGATGGTTATTTTAACAGACTTTTTCATTAGTAGATGGTTTGGGGTTTGTATTACAGCTGCATTGTTTGGATATGTTGTCTTACAACTCTTGGGTTTCACGTTACCAGGACAGCACATTTACACTAGAAATATGATGATGTATGGTGACTGCATTAGGATGATTTAAGGTGGTATTGCAAATTAATGTTTCCAGGCAATACTTACAGTAGCTCGTGATGGGTTAATATGGATTAATGAACCATCAAAAGGGGTAAGTAGCATAAAAGGAAACAGAACTGGCCTAAATAAGAAAGCAGTTCCTGGTTTTCAGGAATCTTTGTGTGAAGGCTTAATACTATTATGTTTTGTAAATGTAGTAATTGATAAATCATGTAAGTGTTTATACACTACCAAATCCACACTACAATGTTACAAAATATTGAATTCATAATCCAATTTAAAGAGCAACACTCAAATAAGTAAGACATTTATTACATTTGCTCTGTTGGAGAAACAGACTATCCTTATGTCATGTCTAACTCAAGGTACTTAAGAAATGGATTCCCCATATGGGTCTGCCAGCATGCTTTCACAGCTACTATTGCTAAAACAATCTGTGGTGGTTCAAAAATGCCTGTCAGGCCAACAGTAAATACAAGCTGACACAGCAACATGTTAATGAGTTGCGTCCGAGAAATTCCACTGATCTTGTGAGAAGTAACAATATTTTTGAATGGATTAGTATTGTGTTAAATATATTTTAGCAACTGTTGTGCATAATACTGTATGTGTTAAGGGTAAATTACCCTTCATATTAGAAAACTTAGATGATTTTAAGTTTAAGCTACAATCCTGTCTACATTCGACAGTCAAGGCACTCACTATGTCATACTCAATGTAGAGCATGTTATGTTTTCTTGAGCACATTTTTATTTGTATCAGCTTATTACAATTTATAAATGTATTATGCCATACTGTGGCTGACAGTGTTTGTTGTAATTTACAAATATATTGTACCAAGATGTGGGTGACCATGGGTTGCATTTTGCAGTGCGTCACAAAGCAATACAAAAATGCAATACGGAGAGACTCCCTCGTTTCTCAGTGAGGATGACACGTCCCAGTAGCTGGTCTTCAAGCCCCTTCATTGTCACGATGAAGTCAATGATGGCTGTTCTGGCACTAATCTCTGGCGTATAAGCTGGGTTAGTTAGTTTGGTGGTTATATAGAGTGTAAACCCCTTCATGACATCAACCTCTTATGTCACCCACATTTACCTATTGAAAACAAGAAGATTTTAATCAAGGAGGGTGAATGGCTGAAAGAATACAAACAATAAAAAACAATTAAAAACTGTAGTATAAAATGAAGAGCAAACTCTGTTCCACATGAAGGATAACCCAAATGGCCTGTTAAAGAATTAAGATGGCAAAAATCTCACACAGCAGTCTGCAAATGTCTTTCATGTTGTCTTTCTAATATTCTGCAGCTTCACTATTTTCCATGTAATTATGCATGTCATCTGTTTTTATCTTCTTGAATTAATAATCTCCATGTCTCTTGTCTTTAAAAGCACAACTATACTGGCTGTACTTCAGGTTTTTAAAAAACTGCTTTTCTTGTGAGTGTAACGGGCAGTGTTATGTGATGAATTGCCACTATGGATTGCACAGTGGCTTAAGACAGGGTTCATGTCTGTTACACTTGCAACCAAAATTCTCCCCTCAAAACATGATGTCACATTGCAGTAGGTTACTTATAATTTCAGAAAGTCTTAATAAGTAAAATAGGTAAGGCTCTGGGCTATTTTGGCCAAACAGTTACCCTTGTTAACAGTAGCATTATTTTGAAAAAAGATAATCAAGCTAGCAGTGTAACAAAACTAACAAAGGTGTGTGAAGAAACTCAAACTAAATTCTGGTCTTACGTATTTTAAACTTTAGCACATCAATGTTTGTTTTTTTTCTTAGAAAAAAGACTAGTGTAAACTGTGTACTTAAATGCCATTAACACACTTATTATTAATGTTACATAGTATTACCAATAGAAATCTATGTGTCTGGCACTGACATTATATAAAAAGAAACATGGCATGATGCTTTTTCTTTAAATTCATCCTATTCTTTGTAAGTTGAACCAGATTTAATAAAGTTTTTCTCCAAAATGTTACCCAAAGCTGGGTCCAATTCCTCCCCAACTTCCTCTATCAGTAAAGGTCTTCCCAAGGACAGGTAGTCTTCCAGGTGGCTCCTAAAATACTTTAATGAGGTGGTTTAATGAGGTCACCTGTAACACACTAGAGCAAACAGATGGTGATTTATGTAGGGGTGAGTTTTTTTGAAGATATTCTGGAATGTTTAAGAAACTAATGAAGTGATTTCAAACAAAGTGAGATGTTATGATTATATTTTTCAGGCAGGGAGCAGGCCGCTGTGTTTTGGGCTGGATGGTACTTATAAATAATGAAATTTGGAACACCAGACAATTCTGGAGTAAAGCACTAGGGTAAGGCAGTTATATGTTTAAACTTAGACTAGAGATAGCAACAGGCTGTGATGGGGTGCAGCCTATTTTGTGGTGGTTTTGTGTTTTTGTAATGTTTTGAGTGGATATGAGTGAGTTTGGGGTGTGGTTCAGTGAGTGAGTTTGTGTGAGGAATGTGTGGAATGTGCCTGGGCTAATGAGGTGCGAATTGCCCAATTAGCCCAGACACCTGTATAAAAGGGAGTGGTTGGGTATGTTAGTTGGTGAGTGTTTGTGAGAGTGAGAAGACCTGTGTGAGAGAGTGAGTGGTTCTTTTTGGATAGTTCGAGTTAAAACCTGTTTTGTGTTTGTCTTTTGGTTGGCCATTGTGCCTTTTGTTTTGTGTATTTTGTTTAATTAAAAGTCTTTTTATTTTCCCTGCACATCCTGACTCTGAGTCTCCTTACCCCGGTCAGCCTGTCACATATGGTTGTCAGAAGTAGGATGTAGCGGCCCCGCTGTACTGGGAAAAGACCACAGGCAAGGGGGAAAAAAAGAAAATAAATGGGAAGAAAACAAAGAAAGGTCTGGCCACAGCAACCACAATGGTGGCACCCGCAGCAAGAAGGGGCGGAGCCCTGCGACGTGTGGCCTGTGTGCATGTGGTGTGGCCAGGAGGAGCACCGCTGGTGGGGACGTCCGGAAATTCCCCCAGACTGGTGCGCCCGCTGTGAGGGGTATGGGCTGAGGTGCCCCTACATGGGAGCGACTGGAGCAGAAGCAGAGGTGTGGTGCACTTACTGCTGCCAAGTCGGGCATGAAGAGGAGAGATGCCTGGAACTCTATGCAGAGGATGGGGAGGAGCCATCGCTGTCGTCCCGAGATCTAGAGGAGGAGGAGCCATCGCTGCCATCCCGAGAGCTAGAGGGGAGGAGCCATTGCTGCCGTCCCCGAGAGCTAGAGGGGAGGAGCCATCGCTGCCGTCCCAAGAGCCAGAAGGGGAGGAGCCATTACTGCAGTCTCCAGGGCCAGAAGGGGAGGAGTTACAGGCTCAACCCCCTGAATTTTTCTGGGGGGGAGAAGGGCAGGATGCTGGTGTCCCCCAGCAGCCTCTATTTATGCTGCTTAAGAAAGCACGGCGCACACCAGCCCAGCCGCCACAGCAGAGGGAGCCAGCACCGCCACAGCCTCCCTCTGAGTGGCCAGCATCAGCCCCATCACCGCTGCCGAAGGAGTCGGCAGCCTTTCCGCTACCTCCACCGCCAGGAGCAGAGCAGCAGGAGCTGCCTCTGTCTCCAACACCTCCACCGCCAGGAGCAGAGCAGCAGGAGCTGCCTCTGTCTCCAACACCTCCACCGCCAGGAGCGGAGCAGCAGGAGCTGTCTCTGTCTCCGACACCTCCACCGCACGGAGCAGAGCTGCAGGAGCTGCCTCTGTCTCCAACACCTCCACCGCCAGGAGCGGAGCAGCAGGATCTGTCTCTGTCTCTGACACCTCCACCGCCAGGAGCAGAGCAGCAGGAGCTGCCTCTGTCTCCACCACCGCTAGGAGCAAAGCAGCAGGAGCTGCCTATGCCTCCACCACCGCCAGGAGCAGAGCAACAGGAGCTGCCTCTGTCTCCGACACCTCCACCACCGCCAGGAGCAGAGCAGCAGGAGCTGCCTCTGTCTTCGACACCTCCACCACCGCCAGGAGCAGAGCAGCAGGAGCTGCCTCTGTCTTCGACACCTCCACCGCCAGGAGCAGAGCAGCAGGAGCTGCCTCTGTCTCCAACACTGCTACTAATGGATGAGGTGGAGCTCCAGTTGCCGCCTTCATGGCCGGGGGCTCCCCTCCCATCGTTGCCTCCTGAGGGTCTGCTGCTGCCATCGTCTGGGGTCACGGCCGTCTCTGCTTTGCCTGGAGTCGCCGAGGGTCCTGCTTCACCTGGGGTTGCCTGGTGCTCCGCATCACCTGGGGAGCCACCAGTTACAAAGTACGAGGGAGAAGTGGAGCTTCCGCTGCCGCCTTCATGGCCAGGGGCTCCCCTCCCGAGTTTGCCTCCCGAGGGTCCGCTGCCGCCGTCGCCTCCCGAGGGTCCGCTGCCGCCGTCGCCTCCCGAGGGTCCGCTGCCGCCGTTGCCTCCCGAGGGTCCGCTGCCGCCGTCGCCTCCCGAGGGTCCGCTGTTATGGCCCTGGGCTGCCGGACTATCTTTGCTTGGGACCACCGGACTGCTTATGGGCCAGGGGAAGCCTCTGCCCTCTCCCCAGCACCAGAAGAGACGATTTTGGGACTTTAAGGGGGGAGGTGGCTATTTAGGCCATGTTGTGCTGTGCACAAGGAAGGGAGGTGTGGGATGGGGTGCAGCCTATTTTGTGGTGGTTTTGTGTTTTTGTAATGTTTAGAGTGGATATGAGTGAGTTTGGGGTGTGGTTCAGTGAGTGAGTTTATGTGAGGAATGTGTGGAATGTGCCTGGGCTAATGAGGTGCGAATTGCCCAATTAGCCCAGACACCTGTATAAAAGGGAGTGGTTGGGTATGTTAGTTGGTGAGTGTTTGTGAGAGTGAGAAGACCTGTGTGAGAGAGTGAGTGGTTCTTTTTGGATAGTTCGAGTTAAAAACCTGTTTTGTGTTTGTCTTTTTGGTTGGCCATTGTGCCTTTTGTTTTGTGTATTTTGTTTAATTAAAAGTCTTTTTATTTTCCCTGCACATCCTGACTCTGAGTCTCCTTACCCCGGTCAGCCTGTCACACAGGCACATAGAGACATGTTTTAAAATATGTGCAGAAGGGTCATTCCAAGGGATGTGCTTAACTCTGCTCTCACTCTCGGAAAAGACCACCAGTTATAAAGCTGATTGTCTAAATCATTTCTTGTTAGGTTTTGAAAATAGACTTGCTACACACTTTGATGGACAGCATTCCCCGGATACCTTTTCAGACAAATAAAAATCAATGAGAGCCTGTTCACCAGAAGATGTATGGGAACAGCCTACTGTATAACAAAACTAAAGGCAAGGTGAACCTGGAAGTGATAGTCTTTTATCAAAGGATTCTCTGACTAACTTCATAATGAATCAGGCAGCAAGGCCCTGTGCCATCTATCTTAATGTATTGAAAGCAGTTAGACCTTGCCTTCTTCCTCAGGTTGAACAATGTATTCACTGACTGTCATAATAAATCGGGTGGCTGTGCTCTAATCTATTGATTTTCTTACTTGTTTAGATTGAATTGGCAGCTATGTTACAATTAAACCAAATTAACCTCCACTCGGGCTTCTGGGTTGTGTAGTTTCACCTATGGCGCCGCCATTTCTTAAAGGCGACGCCGCCCTTTCCTCACATATCCTCCCCCCCAGCTCCAACCTATCGGTTTGAGCGGCCCAACCAACCACATGCTTCCTTGACAGGCCATCTGCGTTCGCATTCTGAGCCCCGTTCAATCTTGAACTTGCAGCTAAAGCTGCAGAGCTAAAAACCAGCGAGTTACCTGAGCATTTTTCTCCTTATTCTCCTTCATAAATTTCAAGGGTGCATGATCCATAACCAGGGTAAACTAAAAGATAATACTTTAAGGCTTCAATTGCCCATTTTACAGCCAAGCATTCTTTCTCTACGACTGCATACTTTCTTTCTCGGGGCAGGAGCTTTCTACTGAGATACCCTATGGGATGTTCCTCACCGTCAATGATTTGCTACAGCACGGCCCCTAAACCTACTTCCGAGGCATCTGTTTGTAGGACAAATGGCTTGGAGAAATTGGGCACTCTCAATACTGGGCTGTTACATAGCACTTCCTTGACGGTCTTAACCCTTTGCGGTCCTTTGTCGGACTGGGTCCGACATTGCAATTATTCCCATCAGGTCCTTTGTCGGACCCTGTCATTTTAAAAACGCAAAAAACGCAAAAAAGTCGGTTTTTCAACGGAAAAAGCTGAGAAAACCATTCAATGGCCGAGTGGGAACGAAAGGAGCCGAGACAAGCCGATAAAAAAAAAAAAAAAAAAGGCGTATCTCATGAATAGTCATACAACCCCCTGGCATCAGATGGGGCGGTCATATGGAAACAAGCTGGGAGTTACAGTATCAGCGCACAGAGACTATCACAGACATTTGCAGAGCTTTTTTGAGATGTTATAGCAATAAAATAATGACTTTGCATTATTGAGGAGTTTGGTGATAAAACGAGTCATCAGGAGACGATTGATCGGTATGTACGACTATTATTATTATTATTTTTTATTTGGTAGCATATGTGAAAGCGATAGCAAACGAAAGGGTGGGGTGGGGCTGGAGATCCCTAGTGAGTGCTTTGTTGATATGCAGGGCCATTTAAATCCATTTGACTGTGGAACAAAATACTTTTAAACAGCGCGTCTAAAATTAACTGCGCGTGTGAAAATAAATTGGACCTGGCGAGCCTGACGCAGAATTAATAAATGGACCGCAAAGGGTTAAAGGCCTTATCTGTCTCGAGAGTCCACTTGACACGAACTGGGGTGTCATTTTTATTAAGTCGGTTAGGGGTGTGGCAATGGAGGAAAATTCAGGCACAAACCTCCTATAGTAGCCTGCTAAACCTAAGAAGGCTCTAACCTGTTTCTTATCTTTCGGTACAGGCCAATTAGTGATAGCCACTATTTTACTAACCTGGGGCTTTACTTTACCACCCCCTACCACAAATCCTAAGTACTGCGCCTCCTGTAAACCCACAAAACACTTCTCTGGGTTGGCTGTCAGCGCTGCCTCTCTTAGGGACTGTAACACTGCGTTGACTTTTTCAAGATGCTTCTCCCAGGAATCTGTAAAAATTACAATATCGTCAATGTAAGCTGACGCATACTGGGCATGAGGTCTTAACACTTTATCCATAAGCCGTTGGAAAATGGCGGGGGTGCCATGCAGACCAAACGTCATTACTTTGTATTGGAACAGTCCGAGAGGTGTAGCAAATGCCATCTTTTCCCTGGACTCTAGGCTCAGGGGAATTTGCCAATACCCCTTTGTGAGGTCTAAGGTTGTCAAGTACTTTGCCGATCCAAGTCTTTCAATTAACTCGTCTACCCTAGGCATCGGATAGGAGTCAAACTTGGATACCTGATTTAACCGGCGAAAGTCATTGCAAAACCGCCAAGTTCCGTTGGGTTTGGCCACCATCACGATGGGACTGTTCCACGGACTCAAGGACTCCTCGATTATGTCCATTCGTTTCATAGCTTTGACCTCACAAACGAGTTTGTTCCGTTGGGCCTCCGGGATCCTGTAGGACCTAACCCAGACACACACCCCGGGAGGTGTGTGGACCTCATGTTGAATGGCTGTTGTTCTTCCTGGTACTGGGGAGAAGACATCTTGATTAGCCATAACACAATTTTGTACTTCCTGTATCTGTTGGGGTGTGAGTGAGGGGCCTATATTGACTGACCTCTCTTCTACTGTTGCCCCTCCTTCTTTACCCAATGCCACTATTGCTACCAGCTCCTCAAGATCCAGGAGGTTAGTATGGTATACTTGTTCTTTCTTTTGTTTATCGGGTTGTCTTACTTTATAATTTACTTCCCCCACAGGAGCTATAATTTCATATGGCCCCTGCCATCTAGTAAACAGCTTACTCTCCGGGGTTGGCACCAAGACCATAACCCTATCCCCGGGGCTAAATTGGCGACGTGTCGTCGATTTATTGTACTGACCTGCTTGTCGGGCCTGGGCTTTTTCCATGTGGGCTTTTACTATGGGGGTTACTTTTTCAATTCGGTCTCGAACCTGTAGGATGTAATCAATCACATTACAACCTGACGAAGTTTGAGCTTCCCACGTTTCCTTGGCTATATCCAGGATTCCCCGTGGTTGTCTCCCATACAGTAACTCGAACGGTGAGAAACCTGTCGAGGACTGTGGCACCTCACGAATAGCAAACATTAAGTATGGTAAGAGGAGGTCCCAGTCCCTCCCATCTTTAGTAGCTACCTTCTTTAGCATTGACTTCAAGATCTTATTTAATCTTTCTATGAGCCCATCCGTCTGAGGACGGTAAACTGACGTCCTAATAGGTGTAACCTTAAGGGTTGTACAGAAATCCTTCATTAACTGACTCACAAAGGGGGTGCCCTGGTCTGTCAAGACTTCCTTAGGGATACCTACTCGAGAGAACAAGTGTATCAACTCCTTCGTTATAGTTTTGGACGCCGTGTTGCGTAAAGGAATGGCTTCGGGATATCTGGTAGCATAATCAAGTATGACCAAGGTATATTCGTGCCCTCGGGCCGACTTATTTAAGGGTCCCACTAGAGCCATAGCTATCCTTTCAAAAGGTACCTCGATAATGGGAAGGGGTTGCAGCGGGGCTCGCAGGCCTGGATTAGGACTAGCCAACTGACATTCGGGACATGATTTACAATACCGATCCACGGCCTTCCTTATGCCTACCCAATAGAACCTTCTCAGTATCCATTGTAAGGTTTTTTCAGACCCTAAATGACCCCCATACAAATGTGTATGTGCCAGGTATAAAACTTGGGGTTGGTAAGCCTGGGGAACCAATAGCTTCTACAGGTTCTTCATTAAGCTGCGTGCAGCGGTATAGTAAATCATTTTCTATTATAAAATGCTCATGTGGGTTGATTATTGTGTTTTCTACCCTCGTACCATTTACCGAAACCACCCTCTCCCGTATATTCACTAGGGTGGGATCCTGTTCCTGTTCCCTGGCAAATGCTTCACTCGGGAGTTGGAGGCACTCTTCCCAGGACCCCTCCCCTGGGTTTTCCATTACCACCTCCCCTGTCTCTGCAAAAATTTTCCTTTCGCTACACTGTGTAGCCACCCCCTTACTATTACGTTTTGCCAGGGCCCCTACTAGGCTCTGTGTCATAGTATTACGTTCCTGTCGCCGCTGTCGGCGTGACTTCCTCATCTTTATACAAACCTTTTTCCCCTTCAACAGAACTAATTGAACTTTTGTAAGTCGATATAATCAGTAAAATTTGTGTATTATAAAGAAATTCCTAAATATATTAACATATAGCGATACAAGATACAGCTGTACCACTGGTCTATTAATTTTTGAATACCGTTTGTTTGCACATCTTTTAGCAAACTGAGTTAATTAATAACATTCAGTACAGAGAATCTGCAATGTGGATGATTTAAATTGCAATTGAACAGACGAATTAATGATGAATAATGAATTTGGCCAGAGACCTTGTCCGTGGGTGTTGACAGCTATCCACAATGTTGGCCGGGTAGAGAAAACACAATGACATCATCTAGACTAGTGCCACGGATAGGAAGTGGCTCGTAGGACCCCCCCCCCGTCTACCCCCAAAAAAAGAAAAAGGATGAATGAAAAGTAAGCAGCTAAAACGTGGGCCCGCCCCTTGCACATGAAATGCACTGAGGGAGAACCTGGCCTCTCTGGCCTGCCATGCCCCTGCAGAAACTAAATACAAACCACTCGGCACTCAGGTATGGAAATCCACCCTACTCGCTGGTAGGAGGAAACCTTAGGGAATCCATGGCTGAGGGTAGCCTTTCCTCCAGGTTCTAAAGACGACCGTCTCCCTGTTTGGTCAGAGACTCCTAGCACAAAAATCATTTCGATGGGGGAACAATTGGTTCCAGATCAGCAACAAGGGGTGCGTAAGCTTATTGAGGAGTTCAGCGATGTTTTTTCCGACGTGCCCAGCAGGACTAACTTGGTTGAATATGACATTATCTTTTCACCAGGTGTCACCGTGCGAGAGAGACCTTACCGGATCCCAGAAAGTCGACGAAGTGGCGTTCGCAAAGAGGTATGGGACATGCTCGAGCTTGGGGTGATTGAACAATCCAGGAGCGAGTGAGGCAGTCCTATTGTCATAGTGGCCAAGAAAGACGGCTCCAACCGCTTCTGTGTAGATTTCCAGAAGGTAAACGCTATTGCCAAGTTCGATGTGTACCCTATGCCTCGGGTCGACAAACTTTTAGATAGACTGGGAAAGGCGAGGTTTATCTCCACTCTGGACCTGACAAAAGAATACTGGCAGATCCCCTTAACACGTAGTTCTAGAGAGAAAACAGCATTTTCAACACCAGAGGGGCTGATTCACTTTAAAACCATGCTGTTTGGGCTACATGGTGCGCCCGCTGCCTTTCAGAGACTGATGGACCAGGTTTTAAGCCCACATCATGAATATGCAGCAGCATATATTTATGACGTGGTTATTTACAGCTCCACCTGGCGAGAGCATTTGGCTAGGATTGCAGCCGTCCTTCAGTCTCTAAGGGTAGCCTGGCTGACAGCTAACATGAGAAAATGTGCGTTTGCTGAGACAGAGACACAATATTTGGGATTTTTAATGGGGAATGGAAGGGTGAGACCCGTGGTCCAAATTTAATTAAATGCTCAGCTGAATGTCAGGGGGTGTTTGATACTATTAAGCGTAGACTTTGCCAGGCCCCCACTCTTATCACACCGGATTTCACCAAGAGATTCATCCTCCACACCGATGCGCTGGATGTGGGTTTGGGTGCTGTCTTGTCTCAAAAGGTAGATGGAGTAGAACACCCGATACTGTATCTCAGTAAAAAGATGCTACCTAGGGAGCGTAACTATTCCGTAGTCAAAAAGGAGCGTTTGGCCATTAAATGGGATACTAACTCTTTACGATACTACCTGCTGGGACACTCATTTGATCTTGTCATAGATCACACCCCACTCAAGTGGTTAAGCACAATGAAGGACAGCAATGCCCGGATAACTCGTGGTATCTGGCATGGTACACCATGCAGGGAAATCATCAAAATGCGGATTATTTTTCCCGGGAGGGGGGAGTAATGGGAAAGGTAGATTCAGCCGAGTGTTCCTTCGGCTCCACTCTGAGTGGTGGGATGTGTGACAGAAATACAATGAGTTTTGGTTGTAAATCTCCCTCCTGACCTGTGAGGGTGCTAAGCAGCGAAAGGGGAGGTCTTTGGATGGGCTGGGCTGACAGTTCTTTCCCCAGGCCATGAAGTTGGTCAGTCTGGAAGAAAGCGAGACTCTGTTGCAGGAACATATTGACCCGGAAGGGAAACAACGTAGCAGCTGCAGGTAGTAGAGACAGCTGCACTCGTTTACCAAGGGGTCATGCATGATAGCATAAAGGGGACGGAGAATCATAAATCTTTTCCTTCACTTGTTTCAGGAGACAAGGAACTGGAAGGACTGGGAGAAAGCTCGTAAGTGTTTTGTTTGTTTTGTCGCTGTTAGTAATTGTCTTTTGTTTTTGTAAATTCACAAGATGGCTAACACGTCTCCGGAGCTGTCGCCTTGGGCCAGCACTACCCGGAACAACACTACACCACACTGTAAATTGTTATCACCCACCACAAGCAGTACTGCAAGCACCCGGACTGGTGACCGTGTTTTGTATTATTGTGGGGCAGATAACGTGTCTTTATTATTTGGACTGCAATCCATTTATTATTGTTACCTCTGTGCTATACACATTGGTGTGTATTGCCGGAGGTTTATTGTTTGGTCACAAGACCAGGAGTTAAAATAAAAGAACCCCTTTTCCAAATGGATTACAGTTTCCTTTTGTGTGATTATTTCTGCACTGCATCACCTCTGCACCTGTTTCTAATCAGCAGCCACTTTGCCACATGGTCATTATGATGGTTACATTTTAAACAACCTCAGTATTAAAATGAAAGACAAACTAACTCAAAAGTTTTACTCAAGCACATCATATCAAACATTTGCACAGCTGAAATGCTGTATTTAAATGAACAATTAAACATAAAGGGTTTATAAATGGCTTTTCTAACTTACCATATATAAAGCACTACTTAAAAAAAATGCATATACAAATCTGCAAAAACGAAAAACATTTTTTTTAAAGTAACATAACAAATTAAAATAACTCAATTCCCATTATGAAACGTGAATGCGCTTTCAGGGAAACAGACTTCAAAGTAGCACAATCCACACAGATGTAAGGCTTCTTAACTTTTCCTGTGCATTTACCACATACTGCTTTTTCACAATGGTTACAGAAGTTTCATTTTTATTGCTTTTAGCTACCTGGCATTGTTTTTTCATGCGTTTGTCACTGGGCACAGCACTGAATCCAGATTGAGCTTCATTTGCTGCTGCTTTGCAGTTTTCTGATTGAAATGTTTCTGCTGAAGCGCTGTGCCTAGCTTCAAGATGAAATCTCTCCTACTGACATTTTCCCCGATGCATTCCTTGTACAAAACGAAGGAATTGATGGCTGCCAGGTCCAGTACATTGTAAAATACAGCAACTGGCCACCGGTGAGAACCAGCTTTCACTGAGTACTGATGTGCCATCTGGTCTGTACTCCGTACTTTGTGTCATTGTAGAAATTCACAGTGTCCGTTTGTTTCTTGTCAACAGTCCCGATGACAACTGACGTATGAAGGGAGCTGAGAATAATTACATTCTCTCTCGGCTTGCACTTGCAAACAGTTAGTGTAGCACAGTCATTGTGTTTCAAAATTGTACTGGAGTACAGCTGTGGTTGCAAGTTTTGCGCAGATGGTGGAAGCTCTCTTCTTGCTTTGTTCACTGTTCCAACCAGGCTGATGATTTGTTTTTCTTCAACTCTTTTGTCAATTGCATTGAAGTAAAAAATAAAATTGTCAGTGGTATGTTCACTCCACAAACATACAGGATTGCAATAAACGCTTCTAATTCCTCCAACGAAATTGCCCAGGAATCATCATTCTGTATCCTATGTGCCTCTGCTACAGTACAGCATTGAATGTGGTGTAGTATTCGCATATTGATTTTGTGCAGCCCGTCTTCCCACAGCGTCAACACCGGGATTTATAACTTCCCAAATAGTGCCATCTTTCCCAGTCTTGTGAATGCCTGTTCATGCTGTTGATGCAGCTGGAGTTGCTGCCCTTGGTATTGCTGCGGGTGAAGCGGTTGGCATAGCTGGCACGCCTGCAGCTGCTGCAGGAGACGATACAGGCAAAGTGGCTGGCATTGCAGAGAATTCCTGCGGCAAAGTGGTTTGCAGTGCACAGGTGCAGGAGTGATGTGGTGATCAATGAAAGACAGACAATGATAATCCAGATGCAATGGTGTTTATTTATAATCAAAAGTCACTTGACAACTGTAAATAATAATGAATGGAGTACACAACGATGTGTTCTACACAGTATAACCCAGGGGGTTCAGTCCTGAAATAATAAACACAGTATAAACACACACAAAACACAACACGGTCACAAGTCCAAAGTGAGTGCTAATGTGCAAGTGGTGAAATACAATTTATTAGGTGAACAGTAGTGCAGTGTTCTCCAGGTTTTTGCTGGCCTTTAGCGACAGCTCCTGGGATGTGTTTCGCCGTCTAATAATAACAAACAAGCAATAATTAGATAACAAAAAACAAACACTCACGATTTAATTCAAAGTATGGGTACATCTGTAACCATAACAAAGCAACAGCTCACCTCACTACGCCCCCTTGGTAAACAATTGCAACCGTTCCTCCAATCCGCAGCTGCCACATCTCTTCCCTTCCGAGTCGATGACTTGGTGTACCATAGCTCCACCCCCTTTCTAGATGGCTGACTCCCACCTAACCCTGGGAATGAATTGTCTGGCCATCCAGTCCAGGGTACTCAATAACACTACAGTGGCACCTTGCTCGCTTTCACTGGTGGATTTGCCTGTTTTACAAATCCAGGATTCATCATAAGTGGTAAACGCATATCAATCGCTTCTTGAGTGGTCATGTGTCTTCTTTGAGCTACAGCCCAGTCTCTGTCAGTGTACCTGTGAGAGTAAAATAGTAATACTACACTGAACAAAAATATAAACGCAACATGTAAAGTGTTGGTCCCATGTTTCATGAGCTGAAATAATAGATCACAGAAATTTTCCATACACACAAAAAGCTTATTTCTCTCAAATTTTGTGCACAAATTTGTTTACATCCCTGTTAGTGAGCATTTCTCCTTTGCCAAGATAATCCATCCACCTGACAGGTGTGGCATATCAAGAAGCTGATTAAACAGCATGATCATTACACAGGTGCACCTTGTGCTGGGGACAATAAAAGGCCACTAAAAAATGTGCAGTTTTGTCACACAACACAATGCCACAGATGTCTCAAGTTTTGAGGGAGCGTGCAATTGGCATGCTGACTGCAGGAATGTCCACCAGAGCTGTTGCCAGAGAATTGAATGTTCATTTCTCTACCATAAGCCGCCTCCAACGTCGTTTTAGAGAATTTGGCAGTACGTCAAACTGGCCTCACAACCGCAGACCACGTGTAACCATGCCAGCCCAGGACCTCCACATCCGTCTTCTTCACCTGCGGGATCGTCTGAGACCAGCCACTAGGACAGCTGATGAAACTGTGGGTTTGCACAACCGAAGAATTTCTGCACAAACTGTCAGAAACAAACAGTTTCAAGGAAGCTCATCTGCATGCTCGTCGTCCTCACCAGGGTCTTGACCTGACTGCAGTTCGGCGTCGTAACTGACTTCAGTGGGCAAATGCTCACCTTCGATGGCCACTGGCACGCTGGAGAAGTATGCTCTTCACGGATGAATCCCGGTTTCAACTGTACCGGGCAGACGGCAGACAGCGCGTATGGCGTCGTGTGGCGAGTGGTTTGCTGATGTCAACGTTAGAACAGAGTGCCCCATGGTGGCGGTGGGTGACGAGATCCTGAGGCCCACTGTCGTGCCATTCATCCGCCGCCATCATCTCATGTTTCAGCATGATAATGCACGGCCCCATGTCGCAAGGATCTGTACACAATTCCTGGAAGCTGAAAATGTCCCAGTTCTTCCATGGCCTGCATACTCACCAGACATGTCACCCATGTTTGGGATGCTCTGGATCGACGTGTACGACAGCGTGTTCCAGTTCCCGCCAATATCCAGCAACTTCGCACAGCCATTGAAGAGGAGTGGGACAACATTCCACAGGCCACAATCAACAGCCTGATCAACTCTATGCGAAGGAGATGTGTCGCGCTGCATGAGGCAAATGGTGGTCACACCAGATACTGACTGGTTTTCTGATCCACGCCCCTAGACATGTTCCCAAAAGATACCTTTTTTAAGGTATCTGTGACCAACAGATGCATATCTGTATTCCCAGTCATGTGAAATCCATAGATTATTATGATTATTATGATTATGATTTTATTTCAATTGACTGATTTCCTTATATGAACTGTAACTCAGTAAAATCTTTGAAATTGTTGCATGTTGCGTTTATATTTTCGTTCAGTGTAGCAGACTATATATGCTCACGTAGACAGCCAGACGCCAGTTCTCCAAGTAATTGATAGGACTACAATAGATCTTTGGATAACACATGTTTGGACTTCAAGAGCCATATTCTATTCAAAGACATACTGCTGTAAGCTCAGCGGCGGTAGAGATAACAACAGGCTTGTATATATAAAAAAAAATAGAATATTGTAGGTTATATTCAAAATAAAAACATGTATATGTAAGTCAAAATGACAGCTTTGGGGGTTATAGGTGGGCAGGATTATAACTTCCTTATATTTGCAATCCTGCCTTTGAAACTCCATCAGGGTATTTAACACATGTATTTAGGAAAAGTCAAAAACTGCCAATCGCATAACTTTCAGACACACAGAGTAATTTAAATTTGTAAACCTCAAACCATGTTAAACCGTCTTAAAAGTGCTAAATACAGCTAGTGTCTACAATACGCAGTGTTTAATACCGTACTCGAACTGTACTCGAGACCACCTCAGGGTATTCTTGAGTCCGGTTCAAATTAGATTGCATCAGGTAGTGCGGTTTGTCAGAAGTGTGGACACTGTAATAGCGAACAACATTTACCACTTCAAAGCAAAAACAAATAAATAAAATAAATTGATTACCTTAAAATAAAACTGACCACACAGGCCGAATGTCAGTCTTCTCTGGCTGCTGGTTTCCATGAAGTTGATGGATGCAGACCTGCCTTAAGCCAGGATCTCACAAAAGGCATCGGATCAAATCTCTCCAGTTGGGGGCCGTTAACATCTACGAAGAGCGTGACGCTCTTTTACGCTGTCTTCACTAGGGTTGTAAAAATACCGATACTTTGATACTATCGCGATACCAAATTTCAAAAACAATTCTGAGCTTCATTAATTATGCATTCGGTAATACCGAAAAACAAAAAGTATCGGAGGACTCTATACCTGTATAATGAAAATTGCGTGTTTGCGTCCTTCATGTAAAAGACGGAGTCGTACTAAAAAAAGCTTCCCTTTATGTCCGCGCAGAGACACCATACACTCCAGGTGGAAACAAAGACAACGAGACAGCCAGGATTCAGAAGTAAAAGGTTAAGATGGAAGGCACACAAGCCTAGCGGCCCGCGCTCTTAGAAAAAGAGAACAGCAGGAGTGCTGTGTGGAAATATTTAGTTTATGAAGCGAATGAGCAGGGCAAAGCAAAAGATCCATCCAAGCCCATATGCAAACGGTGCTTTAAGACGGTACAAACAAAAGGAGGCAACACCTCAAATTTAGCAAAGCATTTGGCGGACAGGCACTCTGACCTCTTCAAATAATTCAGACAGGTTAGCGACAGCGTAGATTATTGAATTAATGCATCACATATATACGTTAAAAATACATTTCCTCAAAGAAAACGATGAGGAAATGTGAAATTAAGAAAGCAAGCTAGCTAATTTAGCGCTAATGTGTTCGGTGTTGTGCTCTATGTTGGAGTGATAGATAGTATTTGTCTGCCTTCACATTAATGTTACAAATAACGACTCTAGTTATCTGTCAATGTATCAAACACACTTCACAGATTTCTCTGAGGTTAGTCTAGCTTTATTGCGGTCGCCCCCGGGCTCGGCCTTCTAAGACGTAGTACACGAGAGCGGTATATCATAGGCGCATATGGCTGTCACTCTTGGAAAGGCGGACTGTGGCTTTCTAATTATACCCAATATGGGCATCTCGTCGGTGAGAATCTGACTGCTTCACGCTGTGTGAGAGAGCACTGGATGGCGCAGACACGCAGAATAGCAAAGAAAACATTGCCAAACAAAACAAAAAAATATTGCGATTCCTTTGTTTTTGATAATTTTCTTCTTTCATATATTATTTTGCATTTCTTCCGTTTTCTATAGTTTTGTTATAAATGGCTGTAACTTTTGTTTTGGTGTTCCAATTTTAATTCTTTCATTTTAGACATGTTCCCAAGACCTTGAAGTTTGATTGTAAAATACATTTTTTTTCTACTCAGAGCACTGAAAAAAATATTTGACAACAAATGTTCTTTTTTTTTTCTAAAAAGCGTATTTTATTTTCATCCTGCCATTCGTTAGTTTTTTGTTTATTATTATTTATTTCTTAGCAGACGCCCTTATCCAGAGCGACTTACAATTATTACAAGTTATCATTATTTTTTACATACAATTACCCATTTATACAGTTGGGTTTTTACTGGAGCAATCTAGGTAAAGTACCTTGCTCAAGGGTACAGTAGCAGTGTCCCCCACCTGGGATTGAACCCACGACCTACTCCACACTGCTGCCCTATGTTTCTTTACTAAATTTATTGGGTATCAAATCAAACAATGGATTTTTTATTTTCTGAACCCCCAGTTTGTGCTGATTTATTCCACATATGGTACTTACCTGAAACCCCTGTAGTCACAGTTATACTCACAAATATAATAACAGTAAAAAGGTTTTTGAGAACTTTTCTCCATCAATAATGTACAGAGCACTCACCTGAATCACTTAATAAAAATCTCAAATTCATCCACTTTGTAGTTTTACTTCATCCTCTTTATTTCACTACCAAAAACAAGCAGAACTATTAAAGGGCCAGTCAATTATAGTCCTACACAAAAAAAAAATCCTTAAGTGATAATATGCAAATTACATTTACTGCACCTGCACCGTTTGACCTAGAATCAGATTGTTTACCTTTATTAAAGGAATGTTCTCTTATTTTGCGTGTTAAGATTTTTTTTTTTTGCCGTGGTATTGAAGAGGTATCGAGTATCGTGAAACTGAACTGGTATCGTATCGAAGTTCAAAATTCTGGTATCGTGACAACCCTAGTCTTCACCCTGCAGCTTCCAAGCACAAAATTCCTCAACAGCATCCTGAGTAGACTCTCTTTTTCCAGACTATGTATTTCATTTTCGCCAGACGATCCCAATATTTTGGTCATAAATGTGTATCCAGAGGTTTCAGTTGGTTGACAAGTTCTGAGTCAGGGAAGCGTTTGGCTAGATTATCAATTACTGCCTGGTAGAATTGCATTTTTTCCACGGTGTCATTTAAAGCAACTCCCTTGAACACTCCAGCTGAATAGCATTTTTCAGCTTTTTTTGTGGAGTTTCCACCCTCAGTCTTCATTGCCTTCAGCACTTCCATAGTCTGCAGAATGCTGTGATGTGAGTCTGTTAAGGACATGCTCCTTTTCTGAAGATTGTTCCGAAGAATGTCTTTCATCATCGCCAAGTCCACAACAAAGCCTCTGGTTGCCAGCCTTTTGTACAGTCCACCGTATTTCTTTCGTTCACAGTCAGAACGTGAAGTATCCTCCCGTGCCGCTTTCAATTGCTGCGCCATTGATGGATAATCTTTCCACACTGCTTTCACTGTGTTAAAGCTGCTTGAAACCCAGCGAATTGTAAAAATGTGACCAATTTTTTAAATTCTCATTTTAAGATTGGCTGCAGCTTCACAGAGCAATTTACCATTCTTTGGTGACTGATGGTAAAGAGCATAGAGTTTCGAAATGAAAAATTCAGTGGTCGCAATCTGTTACCATTTTAAGGGAGTCGTGTACTGCAAGCTCGTGTCGGTGTGCAAAGCAATGGACTGATTTTAGCGAGGGGAAGTCTTTCTTTAGCCGAGTAACCAGTCCATTTTGTTAAAAGCCAGCCTTTCTTTGCCGATTAGGTATGCAGTTCGGAATACTGCCGCCGTCTCGTTTAGTAAATGAGAGCTTAACTGAAATCATGTTTGGAAGAACACTTTTCTCCCTGATACTGGCGATCTTGATAGCATTTTGATGTGCAGTGCTATCTATGTGCTTGTAGATTTGTTTACGTATCTGTTTTGCAACAGATGAACTCACTGTGCCACTCAACCATTCTTCTGATAGCTGGACTCCCTTTTCAGATTTTCAGAAAGAAGAAGTCGTTTAGCTTCTTTGCTCCAGATGTTTGGTTTTTCAGTGTCGTTGTTGTCGGTGTCTACATTCTATATTTCAGCTTCTTTAATCAAATCTGCACTTAACTGGCCAGTTGAGCTGCATGTTGAAACAGTTACAGCCTGACTTTCGCCAGTCTTATGTTTCTTCGTGAAACCGAAATCTGACAAATCTTGCTGTTTTCTTTTAGACATTTTCATTCAACTACTCACTATGCGCCAAACCTTTATTTCCGATAATCAGACCGAGGCGCGAAGATAAAAAATGATCGTGTGTAGAGGAGCGTTCATTTGAATGTGTTAACTCTACACAGCGCCACCCGTGGTGCGGCTGATCATGACAGGTCCACCTGAGTGAAGGAGCAATAGGCTATGGTCGGAGACCCCCCCCCAGGTTACGGTTGGAGCCCACCCCCCCAGGTTTAGATCTTTAACTCTTAAAGGGGGCTTTCATCTCCCAATCTCCCCCGTAATTCGAACCCTGGGTATACCGTGACAGTTACTGGTTTGATTTGAAAATGGGCCGCAAGAGAAAAGCACTTATTGTGCACAATACCCTGGCCGACGGCTGAAGTCTCCGCGGCAGGACGAAGCAGGCCCATCTGCCTTGCCTTCCAGTGGCACAAAGCACACCTCATTCTTCTTTCTTGGACACTTCTTTTGAAGAACAGAGATTTGATTTTCCTTGAACTCTGACCACAAAAGACTTGAACACTTCATTTTGATTATTAATATAATTTTCTTTATTAACTTAAGTGGACAAGCCATTTCAGACCGGTTGTCTCATGGTAGTTTTAATATTTGAATGTCCAGGTTGTTTTAGCTGTGTTTGTTATTATTATTATTATTATTATTATTATTATTATTATTATTATTATTATTATTAGCTATTAGAAACAGAGACAAAGCAAGTATGTTTCAGTTTATTTAATAGCAAACTAGCAATCAAACAAAGAACATCAACTTCCTCTGTTCCTACTTCCTGCTCTACTCTGCTCAGTAATGTGTAAATCTACAGCACAATTATAAATGAAAATTTCAACAATACCACGTTAGCCTTCCCCTTTTAACATTAGGATAATGTTTCCATAACAGAATGGGTCCACCTTGTAAATGTGTATTTCTGTACCATTGCCACAATGTTATAGCCAACTTTGGGTGCTTCATGTTTACAACATTATACACAATATACAAGTGTATTTACACATGCAAATTCATATTACAGAGAACAATGATGAAATACAATAAATGAATAAACATTTCATTTTCCTGCTTCCTGGAGGGATTCATCTGCTTAAATGGTTTTAAAATCAGACCACAAACATAAGTTGAATATAATATCAGCAAACTAACCCTTTACTGCATAATAATAAATACAAAAAAGACGCTACATTCGATTCACCTCGTATATTGAATATTGCAGCGATGTTTTGATAATGCCATGGGACTATAGCAATACATCTCCAAAAATGCCCAACACATGCCAATTCCTGTTTTGGAAGAACATATTGGGGATGGGGAGGGAGAGGGGAGGGGAGGGGAGTGGGGGTTGAGACATTTATAAGAATATTGAGATAAAAAATAAGTCATGCAGTTCTCAGTTAAACTGTAGGCTTGAATAGAGATTGTGGCTGTCTAGCACCTGCTGCGACTTGTGTTTCTTGTGATCAGTTTTGTAGCAGTGTAAAAAATTAACCTTTTTTATTTCAATCGTTATTTTTTATACTTAATTGTGTTCAATTTTTGTTTGTTTGTCATATGATCTGTTCTTATTAGATGTATCCATGTTTGAAATTACTGATTATAATTCTGTAATTCCCCTAATAGCTTTTTACATTTAAGACAGGATGGCCACAATACAAACAAACAAATAACAAAATAATATTTAAAAAAATGCTTCCGGGCATGCTTCCTGGTTTGCTACAGGTGAAACGTACTTGCTTTGTCTGTTTCCCAATATGTGAATACATAAATATGTGATTATTATTTTTATTAGTTAATAATAATAATAATAATAATAATAATAAAATTAATAATAATAATAATATGCTCTGAGCGTCTCCAGGCGCTTTCCCCCGGACCCTCCAGACGGGTTTTAAGACGACCTACTTCAGACAGTAGGGAAAACCATTGGAAGTTTAGGTAGAGCCCTGTTGTGGCAGGTTTTGGTTTCATTTTCTGTTTGATTATATCAGGGGTGAAATTCTCAACAAAAAAGTGCTCATATGCACAGCCGGATGTAAACATTTTAAAAATTGAGACAATTTGAGTGTCAATGAATAAATACTTAAATGTATACATATTACTACAAGTTATATTTATAAATACAAAATAAGCCCTAAAAACTAACTGATCAATTATAACCCATACACCTTAAACAAAGAAGCTGAAAATACTAAAAGCTTTGTACCCTCTGCTTGTATCACTGTCATGTACTGTAATATAACACTGAAGTTAAACCTTAAATGGCAAAAATTAAGAAATATTACACTGTGCAGTAACTGCTGTAGAGAGAGGGAGTTTTGTTTCAAGATATCCTAAAAAAAAAGGGATGCTGTCAACAAAGCACAATAGGGACTAAAATACCACTCAAATGTATTATGTAACAGGCACTACAACGACTAATGATGTACCATAGTATTCTCTCAAATCATCCCCATAATTTCCAGACCCTGGGCTCTCACCTACAACAGGACCTGGCCATGCTACAATAAAAGCCTTGGATTAGAACATATATCCCTGTTTCTTTTATTTATTTTGTACTTATTACTTATCTTACAATAATGTGTTCTGCTTCTCTGTTGTGTTTCTGTGTAGATTAATTACCATGATCTATTCCAGAAAATATTTTTCAAGCAGAAACAGTATAAAAGTTTTTTTTTTTTTAAATCTTATCACTGATATTGTTGTTTCTGTACAAGAACCACATTGGCAAAAGACACATTTCCATAAAGTAATATCATTGCTGTGGTTTACTTCTGCCTTTTTTTAGATGTGCGCACAAGTGAAAACTCACATTTAACTTAAATAAACTCTTCAAAATGTTTTAGAAAAGGGGACATTGTACAAAGAAAAAACACCTCACCATTTTGGTTTTCGTTTTATTACAGTCCTCATAACAGAAAATACTAGGATTACAACAAAACAAAATGTTGATCACTGGTTAACATGTACCTTGCCAGTTGGGCCAGTGTTTGAAAAGCTTGAAGCACACATCCATCTGTATCCCGATTCTGACTCACTTACCAAATCTGAAGCTGCAGTTTGATCCTGTTTTTTTATGTTATTGTTAATCCCTACTGTCCCACACATTGCTAGAATTTGCGCGAAATTTTCAAAATTGCAATGTGGCAAATCGGTGCAAGGAAAAACGCGTTATGATAATTATCAACTGTGTAATTTATGGTGAACACTGACATGGATTTTTGCCTTCAAATTCATGTGCAGCAATGTTCGTTTAAAATATTTCAGATAGTTTCTCCGCCACATTAAAGAAAATAATTATTACTTCATAATAATAATAATTACTCCACACAGCTGTTTTCACATTGCACTGGTAGAGTCTTCTCACATTGATCAATGAATGAGCACTGACACAAAGCAAAATGGGCGGAGATTTCTGACTCATGCCAAAATTAAATGTGATGAGAATGAAAGCTTGGCCAATCAACATGCAATGATTATACTGACGTTAATGGTGGCCAATAGCAGCTAACAGAAACAGAAGCAGTATGAGGAAACAATGCAAGTAGCACGCACTGTGCTGAATGAAGGCGCATTTGAGAAACGTTGCGTTAGTGGACTGTGTGAGTGGATGGAATGCATCCGCGTTGGATGAAAAGCAGATAAATAAGTCCCGGTACAGAGTACCGGCATGAAAATAAGTCTCAGTACAGAGTACCGGCAGAATTTCACCCCTGGGTTATACTATCACTGTAAATAAAACACACCAACTGGATTTCCTTTTGTCACTGCCCTCTTCTGTTGGGAAACAGTAACTGCACCTCAAAACATCCTTTTGTACAGAGGATTTAAAACAGAATTGCAAATTGTGGCAAAATGTTAAAAAAAATGTCTACACACAAAAACCCCAGAAGAATGTGCCTGTGATCATAAGGATTTAGTTGTGGAAGACAGTAAAGGAAAGGTACAAAATAAGTGCAAGTACTGTTGAGTTACTATACATATTATGACAGGAAAAAAAAAAAACGTGCAAGCATTTTGGAAAGTAACCAAACACGATTATTTCATACAGTATATAAAAAGTGAAAAGACGATTTACATAAAACTCGAAAATAGCTACAAATAAGCACTGAAAAATGTAATTTATAACAAATGAAAAACAGAAGCCCAAATTATAATCACCCCCATCCCCACTCCTCAAAAACCACTCTTCATGATTATTAAATAGAATTATACATTTTAATTTTAGGAACGATGGTACTGTATGGTAATAATATGGATTACTGTCGATTGGCTGTTGCACAGTTAAGGTTGATCTAGCATGTAGATATTTGTCACTGGTAAAAGCCTAATGCAGACATAAGATTGGGAGAATGTGGTCTGCAAGATTACCACCTTGTATGAGATGTGTAGCACTGTATATGTTTAATAATGCTGCCACAGTTCAAACATGATATATTATTAGTAGTAATCGTAGTTGTCTATAATTAGGTGAAATGTATATCAAGTTGCTCCAGAAAAAAATGTTTAAAATTCTCATGATCAATTCCCCATACTGAAGAAAAATACTAAAGAGCAGTTGCAGTCATTACACAGTAGGTCTCATAATCTAGTCACAGTTGCAGGCGAAGGCCATGTATTTCATTGTATGATATGCTGATAAATTAGGGCTGTATTCATTCCAACTTAAAGGACCCAGTTCCTGCCACAATGCTCTTAACCTCTTCCTACAGAGGCATTATTGGTACAACAACTATGTTACAATGTTCAGTCTACTTGAGGTTAGGATAGGACGTTCAGTGTCACATTGGGATAAGATGAGCTCACTACAAACTCCCAAAGAAACAGTATGTCAGTTACCATGAAAAACACCAGATCCATCAGTGAACCTGTGAAAGCCTCACTGTACTGTACCATGAACAGGCTCTAAAAGGAGGGGATAGATTTTAGGGGCGTCAAGCTCAGCATCATCAGGCTCATCACCTGTGGCTTCATCTCTTAAAAAGTCAACAAAATAGGCTTCTTTATGTGCAGTCTATCATGGGGTTTCTTTGTGGGTCAATTTACACGTGAAATGGCGATGCGCGTGCATGTTTGGGAGAATTACTTGTGTAAATCAGGTTTGTGGCTGAAAAAAACAGCCAAAGAGAGGGATAGGGTAAATCTCATTTATTCTTGTAAATGACGAAACACGCAGGAAATCCACGCCCAGTTTCGCATGGAAAACCGCATTTCACATGTAAATGTGAATGAGCGTGTTTATCCTTAACTATAAATATTGCAAGGGAGCAGGTCAGTTGTTACTGTGGATTCCAAGACGGCAGAAAATAGTGGCTGATGGGTGATTTTATGGTTAGCAGTGGTGTAGTTCACCTTAATAATAATGCGGGTGGCTTTTTTTATTATTCTTTTTTGCTGTGTCTGGACTGTCATGTTGTATATCTCTTGTGGGTTTACAGTTCTGTATAAAACCACTTACCATGAACTGTGTTATGTCCTTGTTGTAGTATTAAAGCAGCTGTTTGAGAATACCCTTGCTGTAAAAACTATGCTAAAGTTAAAGACGATGAGCAAGTGAGCTGCTTAAATGTAACTGAAATAATTCCCATCCTTTTTTTGATCCCAGCTATGTCCAAAGACAACGCGTGTCTGTCCTCCACGTTAATAAATATAGTTGGTGAACTGGATGTCATGAGCCTGCTCGATCGCCCAAAACAGCGCAACAACATCCAACAAGTTGTTGATGCCTTCTCAGAACTGACCAAATAAAATTGCAAATGAAAGTATTGATTGTGTTTTATTTGTTTGCATCATTAATATTTGACACAACAGTAAATCCAACACAACTTAAAAGAAAGGAGAGAATCTCTGACAGCACAAGCCTCCTCAGATCGCTGCTGTCCAATTGAAACTGGCGGCTGAGGTAACCTTCACAGTTGCCAAGTCCACTTATAATAAGCTGAATTGGGCTTATTTTTTGAGTCGCGGGTTGTAATTTGCATAAACACCCACTCTAACATGGGTTGCGTTTGTTTTGGGCTTGTTGTGAAAGGCAGTGCTGCTTTTTTTTCTCATGAGACTAACCTTCCCCTTCTGTCTCACAGGCAGCCACTGATTCCTGAACACCTCATGTTGTTGTTGTCAAGAGTTTGTGCAGGATACAGCAGGCAGTGGCAATTTTGGGAAAAAATTAATGCACTTCAGTCTGTTTCATCAGTATCTGCCACCTCCCTTTCAAGTGCCCACTACCCGTATTTGCCCAAGCGTGGTGTTGAAATCTTCCTCAGAAGCTGTCAGTCGTCTGGACAGGTAGGGTTTCTAAGCCAGGGTAGTATATGCATGTGGCAGGCTGGCTCGCAGTGGTGAGTGTGATGACGTCACGGACCAGGAAGAAACTGAAACCACAACAATGGATGGGCGGGCGAAACTGAATGCAACGGCGTTCAGTTGATTTTATTAATAAACAAACAAAACAAAAGATTTAAACAAAACAACAAAACAAAAGGGCACGAGGGCCAAACGAATAAACAGACAAACAAGTAAGTGGCGTGCTGGCTAAACCAGCACGTTTTAGCAATTGTTTTATGTCGTCTCTCCGCTCTCTCTCCGCTCTCTACTCCAAAACTCCACCAACGCAGAACAGACAGCTGCAGGTTCTTATACTCTGGCCGAGGGGTTAACTAGCTGTTAATTATCTTATTACCCTCGCCACAGTCTGCATCGTTTGGTAAGGATGCATGACTGTCAGCTAGTTAAATAATCAGTAGCTGATCAGTCATGCATCCTCACGAGGTTTTTAAATATAAATAATAATAAATACGGCGCTGTTATCCGCCGCAAAACAATAATACAAATAATAATAATGGGGCGGGACACTCCGCCACAATGCAGCATCACCATACCCTATATCCTGTATTGCCTGAGTTTATTTTTAATTAATGAGTCGTAAGATAAATTAGTTGAAACAGTATTCACTACTAATGACATGATACCCCACTAATGACATTTGAAAAACAATTTGGGCAAGAGCAGTAAAACACATTATTAACCAACCAGGCATGAGGTATTTTGCTTTATTACAGCAGCTTAGATTCACTCTAAACCACATTAGATTCACTGGAAACCACATTTTCACAAAATTTCACAGTAATCTTCAAAAACAGCACAAGTACTTTACGCATAGCTAATTTACATATCAACCCCCACCTTTTCCATTCATTTGCATGACGTCAGGTGAAAAGCCTGGTTTACTCAAGTAAAATAAACTGAGCGAATGGAAACCCAAAAAAGCATTTTACATGAGACATTTTTCTCGTGTAAATGTCTTGAGTTAAAAAAATAAATAAATAAAAAACTTGCATGGAAACCCCATGTGTGATTGCTGACCCATGATCCTCAATGGCAATCTGGATGAAGAAGGGAAGAAGAGTAGCTAACATATTTATTAAAACAAATAATGGATTGTGTTGTCACTTTAGCACAACCGGTATCTCTGGGGAAATGGGTAATTTTCATACTTAATTAATTTATTTTATACTTGGAAAAAGGTTACAAGAATGTAGGGACTAAAACACGGATAGCCATATACATGCAATGGAGAACTAGGACATGAATAAATAATGGTCAATTAATGGTCAGCGATTTAAAAGCCAAGATCATTTCTAAAATGAGTGATCTAGTTACTATTAACAATACCTTTCAGATAACAGACGATAGGCGTTTATTTTACAATAATCATTTTCTATATATAACAGAAAATTAATTAGAACCTGGCAGGAAGAGATGTGAACAGAAAGTGTAGGACGTGTTAATTTGTTAAGTTAGATATTGGTTTGATATAATGAGTATTGGAAAATGCTTACGATAGTGTTTCATACTAATCAACTCTAAAATTGGCAAAAAGCAAAGGTTGTCTTAAAACCTGCTTTGACTGGATTTTGTATGAACAGTGAAGAAGGTCAGACACAGTTCAGTCACTACAACACTATTACATTTTAATATGTTAATTCTAGCCTGTATTTAGATATAAATAACTGGACCTTCCCTTACCATATACTGGAAGGTAAGCATATATTTGAATTGAATATCTCTTTTATATTGATGCATTGCTATAAGGTATAGAAATTATGTTTTAGTCTTAAGAGAGTGATATATATTGAATGTTCTAAAATTTAGCGGTGGGCGTTTTTAGCTTTTTGCATTTTATAGCTTAAGAGCTAAATATATGATAACCATATTTGTATTACTGTATTGAAGTATTAATGCTGTTAAACCTGTAAAGGCACTGGATCGCCCAGACTGCTTATTGCTTGGGATTTATGGTGGTCTGCGCAACCAACAAAACCAATTTTTAACATAAGCATTTAATAAACCGAAAAGAGCACTACTACTGCTCTGACTCTTAAAACTTCAAATTAAATGAGTCTGTGTGATTTTCTTTATTATTAAAAAGTCAACTGGATACGGTGCAAGCCCAGTGCACGAACAATCCACTACAGGAGTTTGAAACATCTTAATGTCCTCCTGAATGTCTCCCCTGAGTTTAAGAGTGTGCTCAGAGCATATACATAAATAAAAAGAGTATGTTGCAAAAAATTCTTGACAATATACACTTTATTAGAAAAATGCATCATTTTGAAAGAAAGACAGCAGCTGTCTCTTGGGTAGAAATATCTAATCGTGTCATATTTCAAAACTAATTATATCTACAGCAGGTCTGAAGCAAATTCAAAAGGGTGTCAGGGCCCCAAGGTTCACTTGACCTTTGAAATGGAAATTACACCATAATCATGATTCTAAGCTCTAACAAGAAAAATGTGTGTGTGTTAGTGCTTCCTACATCCTTCAGGCATTTTTTATTTCCAGGACATGAACTCGATATGCAGTCACCTGTTGGTGTCTGTCTTACTAATCTGAAGATCACACCTTTTTCCTGTTTTCAAAAAAGCTACTTTTTCAACACTTACCTTCATGCCTTACTGAAAAGCATGTCGTGTTTAGAATAAATACAGTGGTTTAATGTAATCTTATTCTGTTCTGTACGTATACCTTTCAACGTAATTCAAAATAATTAAATTGAGTCTTATCTAATATCAATTAACATCACTTCTTAGGTCTAACACATTCCTATATAAAATATGCTATCATTATGGTAAACTTGTATATTTAAATGACATTTTTTCATATCAATTAATGAAGACAATTTTACTGAGAACATATATCAATGTAGTTCTGCCATGTACCAGCATTGCTTCTTCAAGGGTCACATGAAGGAACAGAAAGACATGGAAAACAGCCATAGGAAAAGCAGCGATTGGTTACTAAGAAAATGAAGCAAAGCATGGAAGATTTACAATGAGTTCTGGGAGTAACAGCAGAAATTCTGAATGTTTGGGGTTGAGAGGAAGATGCGAAGACAATCATGTTTACATTGAAACTAAAAGGTACAGCACTGAAGACTGCACTGAGCAATGTGTTTGTTCTAAACACAAATTGCTGTGCAGCTACCCTTCATGTCGTCTTTCTGATGTGATTATCTTAAATAATTAATTATTTCTTAAATCCTTAATTCACATGACCTGCAAGTCTCCATGTTTCATTGCAATATTCCCAGATGATTATGTTTTTCCTATTTCTGTTAATATGTCTGAGCTGTGCATAAACCAAGACTGGTTATTTACTATTTCTGTCTTTTATAATGTTTTACTCCATTTAACCCACTTTCTGTGATCTTTGGGATACATGACGATTTTCATTTCCTGAAATAAATAAAAATTGTAATTTATGTTGTAAACTAGATTACTCCATTTCAACAAGAAGTTTCAAGATGGCAGATTTTACAAACAGTAGTTACTCTAGTTATTCATAGGATGTTTTGCTTGTGGTGGGAGTTGAATGGGTTGTACAGACATTTTGCTCACCTTGAACATGGTTTGCTCAAACCCCTCTTTGTCCTTGTGGTTGGTGAACCTGTCAGCAATGACGCGGGAACACTCATGCTTAAATTGAGCAACCAGGACCTCTACGTTCTGGCAGACTTCTGCAGTGACAGTCAGGATTCCCTGCCAGATACGGCTCAGGTCACGAAGGTTGAAGATGTAGTGGAACTTAGCAGGTGTCGGCAGCATCAACTGAAAAAAGACCATGAGTTATCGTCAAAACAGCATGCTCTAGTGCAACTATAACTGAGTTGCTAAAGCATAATTGCTGAGCACTGCTTTTTATGTTATATTATATCTGAAACAAAAACAATGGAAATGTGAAAAAACACCAAGTTATCAAAAGTGCCCAGCCATTTAAAGTAAAGATATCAAAAACACAACCAAGTTTCAAGAAACCATTGGGGCAATCTTGTCCAGCACAAAGCAAATAGGCACAACTGTAAAACCGATGTGGGCCCAATTGTTTCTTCTAACTTAGTTTGTGTTTTTGATACAAGTTAGATATAGGGTTGTTACAGACTGTGGGAATGTGGGGTGCGCTACCAAAGAAAACCACTTGAGGCAGTATTGATTTTCTAGAAAGTTCTATTATTTTTTTGTTTATTTTCTTTCACAACATCTTCACAATTCCACAGGCTTTTTATTCATACATTTCTCTATACATTCCTTCTTTTTATTTTAATAACTCAAAGTTCCTTTAAAGATCATACTCTCTTAAAAATCCTCCCCTCCTACCAACAATGGTATTCAGTTTAGTTAAAGTCTTAAATGTAAGAGAACCGCTAACCAAGGACTTGCAATAAACAAAAAAAAAATAGTTTTAAAGTTTTTACAGCTTCCTGGAAGTCTTCATTTCATGGGAAGAGTCAGCATCCTGCTGGGTTTTCTGTCTTTCTCTCTCTGGATCTATTTGATAAAAAGTCCACACAGAGTGTTAGTGTCCTCTTTTTAACAAGCATCCGTGACAGCAGTGTGCTTGTCTCCTTCCAAAAACCAACTCCAAGCTGTTACAATCTGGGCCCTATATACACAAGGAAACCCCCCCGCGCCCCAATCAGCTGCACAATCATCTGCTGATTCGAGAATGTTCCAGCGTATTCCCGGGTTGCTGCCCCCAATAAGATGTCGACCGCTGTAACTGCACTTCCGCCCCAACGTCAGTCCCACGTCAGGTGATCCTTGTTGGGAACTTTGTGGTCGATTCACAGCCCTCTGACGGCTGGGAGGTTCAATTGCAGTAAAGGATCGCTTTACCCCGTCACAAGGGTAATCGGGAAATATGCAAATTTCAGCATTACAAGAGCCAATCAAATTATGTCAGAATCTGCACAAATCACTGATTTGGGGACATATTGTTTCTAATCTGTAGCCCTTTCCATGGCCAAGAAAATGACCTGTCCAGTGTTATCTCCAAGTAGTGAGACTTCTTTGGGGTAACTCTGGACAGAAATAGTTCTGCATATGTACCAAGGATAATAAAATTATTATTAACCTTGATATGTACTACGTTACTATGCCGCATACTACTTTACCGCATATCATGTGATTTTCATCTCGTCACTGATCATGTGAGGGTGTTAACATTAAATCTCGCGATAAGAATTTCAGACTAGGACATTTTCATAGCTGAAGGGCATTAGATTGCAGAGACGGTAGAAATGGTTCGAAACTACCATGATTATAGGGATAACTCGGTAGTATCTGGCGTTGCAACCCTTCATGTTCCACATGGTACACCGTGTGGGGAAAGACCATCAAAATGCAGATTATTTTTCCCAGGAGGGGACTCTGAGCGGTGGGATATGTGACAGAAATACAATGATTCTTGGTTGTAAATCTCCCTCCCAACCGGTGAGGGCGCTAAGCAGCGAGAGTTCTTTGGACAGGCTGGTCTGACAGTTCTTTCCCAGGGTCGGGAAGTTGGCCAGTCTGGAGGAAGGCCAGACTCTGTTGCAAGAATGCATTGACCCGGAAAGGAAATGACGTGGCATTGTTTGGGTCTGCAAAACCCGTTATTATTGTAACTGGTCATCAGACCTGGATATACAAATAAAAAGACCCCTTTTCCAAACTGTTTGTTTCATTACCGCACTGCATCACCCCTGCACCTGCATCCACTCAGCCACTTTGTCACAATGATTAAGACGTGTTTTATTTTTGTATCCGGCAATGCAGCGCACACATTACACCACATATTACAATGATTTCTTTGGGATATTTTAAACATATTTAAAATTATAAATGTATGCTGCATCATTTTTACTCAAAATGACTTAAAAAAATCTCGGTCTAAGCACTTCAGACCATAAGATCAGTAGCCCATTGTATTAACATGATTTTTTTTTAAAAAGGAGTGGAGTTTGGTTTCACTGGAGCTGGATTATAAAGTTTGTCTTTATAAAGTAGATCAGGTTCAGATTCCACTCACCTGTCATTGTCATCCAATAGTAGAGCAAGGAAAATTAACCAATAGCAAGGCAAATGAACCAATGAAAATCAACTATGTTAACGTCATTCAGTTGCTGTATTTCAGTTTATTTTTTATTATCATCGGAAGTGCATACTATACTAAAAAATCTAGGACACTAAAAATCTATAGTAGCTTTTTTTTTTAAACAGCCCCAGAGCCAAAGACTGGAACTTTTACCCACCGAGTTACCCACGAGTCACTCGCTGTTGTATTGAGTTCCATTTATTGTGGTTACACTCCGTGTAGTTATCAATGAGGTTATGTGCAACAATGCAAGTACTTTTTATGAGTGTGTTTTAACATTATTTTAGTTGCTGTAACATAGTAGTTTTTGTTATTGCCTTTTGATACCGCATCCATAAAAATAATAATAACTGCATTTATCCTGCATGACAGCAGATTTGGCAAATATGTGATACCTAAAGATTTTTTAGCAGTTGATTTGGTATAAATAAGTAGCTTAGTGATTCTCTTAACTGTTTAAATTGTGTACTACAGATGTATCAAGGCTTGCCCTGATGTTTTGTTGTTTGTCTATTTTATCCCCATGTGGAAGGGTGATGGACAATTCACTGGCACACAGGACATAGAACTTTATTTCTAACGCCACTCAGGTGCACTGATTTATTTTAGCCCGCAGAGGGCGCTGTTGTCCGTGGCCTGAATACCGACAACGGTAATCAGGTCCACAGGAATACCAACACAGGTAAACAGTTCAAATGCGGGTGCATTCACAGGTGCTCTGAAAATAATAATAACGAATGACAAAAGGTGAAAGAAAAAGGGAAAATAAAACACAGTAATAAAACTACAAAATAAAGGTGCTGCACTCTGCAGTTTTACCCCAACCGTCGCTATCCTCACGGATCGGGTCTCCATCCTACGCTCACTTATTCCCTCACTATGCTATGTGGATACTGTCTGGGGTTCTGCCCAAGTATTTTTTCCCCCGCTACTAAAAAAAATAATTTTCTTTCTTTTTATTTTGTTTTGTTGTGTTCCTCTCCGTCTATGCTTGTTCCGGCAGCAGCGCTTCCGCTGGCTCGTTTCTCATCTAGAGGGGCAGAGCTGAGGGAACAACAGAACATTATTTAAAGGTTCAGCAATCCCCCAAGGCCCACCTCTCAGCCATGCAGAGAGAGGGGAATCCAGCACACCCTCTTCCCCACCTCTCCGTGTCATTGCCATGACTGACAGGCGGATCTTACGAGGCTGCTGCCCGCTTCCTGCAGCACCATGCATACGCCAGACAGTCAGTACAGGGAGCTGTTGCTGAGTGAATCTCGGTTCGAATAATAGAGAGATAGTCAAGGCAACCGCTGTGAGTATATGATGAACGAGAAGCTTGTATTTCTTTTTATTCATTTGCTCTGAAGTATACTCGCACTGACATCAGGTATTCAAACCACAGTTTTAATGTATGGACAGGAGAATTTTTTTTTTGTGTGATTTTATTTTTTCATTATACATTAATTAAAAAAATATTGACTGCAAAATCTTTGTATGGTCATTATATCATACATTATTAAAGCGACAAGCACTTAACGGTACTAAAATGTACAGTAATTTTATTTTGATAAATACTGTATGTGTGTGCTGTCCTATATACTTTATTCTGCATTCTATGCCTATACACACTGTACAATAGAGTTTAATGTGCATACATTAATGTAGATTTCTTTTCCTAATCCATTGTTTTTTTGAGATTCATTAAAAAGTATACATATGGTCTGAAATATCAAATGTCATGAGTTGGGAAATTAATCAAAACAGAGAAACATGATTACATCGATTTCCCATATGCTACTGTTATCCCTTTGCATGGGACTAATCTGTCTGTTTTTAACTTATTCAGGTTTTCATTTTTGTGTCAGAGATGGAATAGAAACAAAGACACAAATGTATTTGTTTAAGTGGCACACTCATATAATGTGTGATGAACATTTTTACCTTTTTTCAGTCACATCATTACCTTACTTACAACCACATTGTTGCACAGCTCTTGCTCTCAGACTGTATATTATAGTATATAATAGTATATATTATAGTATAACAGTTATGCTATTAATGTCACATATAAATGTCACATACATTTTAAAATGTTTGGAATGATACCCCGTTAAATGTTCACACTGTTCTATTATTAAAGTACTATTCATATGGTAATATTTGTAAGTCTTGTTCAATCTACTAACATTTCATTATATAATATTTATTACATTGCTTAAAAATGTGCAGAGTAAAATACTCTGGCCCGTCTACTCCTAACTTTTTTCTAATCTGGCCCCCATAAAAAAACTAGTTGAAGAGCCCTGCTGTAGAGATTACTACTGGGAGTAAGAGAGAGAGAAAACTTGGAAAGCAATACAAAAAGTATTTATTAATATGAAACTGGGTGCCACATTGATAATTATTCAGACAGTTACACAAAGTAACCATACTGATATTTAATACTGGGTTTGAAATCTACCAAAATGATGCTACTGCACTGTTACAGCTGGTGTCACAGCTGACCAACATATTTTTCTTTATTTCATATTAAGTATGGTTTCAAACCTTCATATAGTATAGTACAAAATATGAAAAGTGTATTGTCCATGATGTGTCAGCTGTTCCTTGTTCACCAATGACAAGTACAGCTTCCCAAGCATGCAAAAGCCACCAACTATAAGAGATAGAACTGCGACAAGTAAATTCTAGCAGGCATTACTGATGCTGTAAATTGTTAACATCTTGTACAGATATTGCTTTAGGGCACTCTCACCATATGATATGATAAAAAAAAATGGTTTGGATACCAAAATAATGAAGGATTTAATTTTGTGGTGAATTTCATTGTGTTGCCTTTCCCAATATGTCTAGGCTATTATATTAGAAAACAGAGGATAAAATGGCAAATGTTGCCCACCTTTAGATGTTCTTGATTGCTCATCTAAACATATGAGAAGAGTTATCAGTCATAATGGGCATTTGATGATGTTACAATTATACAAACCTGACGGGATGATTTATTGTCAGAGCAGTCCATACATGTGTTTCTGCTCATGGCCTTTGTATTACAAAAATAACCAGAGTAAATCAGTCATACAAACACAAAGAAAATTGGATTATGAATATTAAAATGATGCTGCTGAAAAGAATGTATCTTTCCTTTAAAAATCTTCAAGCATAGGCGTCTCCCGAGTGGCACATCCAGTAAAGGAGCACTGTGTGGAGTGCTGCCAGGGCTCACCGCGCACCAGCGATCCCTGTAGTCTGACCAGGCGCCTGCGGGCTTGCCTGTAAGCTGCCCAGGGTTGCGTTGTCCTCCGATGCTGTAGCTCTGGGTGGCTGCATGGTGAGTCTGCAGTGTGTAAAAAAGCAGTCGTCTGAAGGCACACGCTTCGGAGGACAGCGTGTGCGCGTCTTCACCGTTCCCGAGTCAGCGCAAGGGTGGTAGTGGTGGGCTGAGCTTAAAAAAATAAATAAATAAATAAATAAATAATTGACCATTACTAAATTGGGGAGAAAACAATAAAAATAATTGGCGGCCACTAAATTAAAATATATATATATATCTATATATATATATATATATATATATATATATATATATATATATATATATATATATATATAAGCATAGGTACCACCCCTACTAATACTGAAGGTCCTGCAATTCCTCTGTCCTGGTGCTTCTCGTCATTCCTATTTTGTTATTTATTCTTGGATTTTTACTTACCTTCTTTAACCAAATGATCCCACAGTCCATTCTCATTCACAACACATTCTTCTCCCTTGGTTTCATGCAGCTCCAGTGTAGTTGTGTGACTTAGAAGACAGCTCTCCATCTAAACCCCCATATTTTTCGACATGCAAAGCAATACCATAGTTCACAAAAAGGGAGAAAAACAGGAAATCACGTCTGGAAATAAGAAGCAGAGCATAACTGTAATGCCCTGTGTGACAGCAGACGGCCGCAAACTGCATCCATAAGATGTTTTTTTATATGCGTATTTGAGTTTGCATCTTTGTAAATGTATCTATTTGATATTTTATTTTTTCCTCAAATTAAGGTTGGAAAATTTGGGCTGTGTCTTAAATTCAAGGGCATCTGGCATTCATCCTGTTTCTATAGAATAATTTTTCCCCTTATATTATATTCTTAAACAGCTTTTCCACATCATGCACCCTATATAGGGCGTCCACCATACGGGAATCAGCAGGAGTTGTTGCCGGATGGTCCCAGGAAGACTGGATTTCATGTAGAACATCTGGTTGAACTGGGGGGGATATGGGAGCGGCAGTAGGCTCGTCATCAAAAATGGATTGCCTTGTTTCCCCAGCTGTAGGCTAGGGCACTTGCAAGGTTGCAGTGGAACTCTTGATTAGCGGTATGAGCTCTGCCTACAGGGAGAGCTTTACTGCTGGGGACGTGCCATCCGACTGCACTCTTCAGTTGGGAAGGCTAGCTCCTGTTCACCCACCTCCTCAGGGACAGTGTGTCCTTCTGTGGCACCGAACGTTTCTGCAGCAATTCAACAAGAGTAGTTCCCTGGTGGGAAACAGCTGCCAAGATTTTCTCCATGTGCTCCGATCGCCCGGAATGGTGACTCTTCTAGAAGACGGTTTCCTGCCTGGGCTATTTTCCCGCATATGTCATCCGCTCTCCCTTGGCGTAGAGCCATAGGATGAGGACACAGCAACCAGTGTAAGAGAGGGTGATGGTGGACATGCTGAGCAGGAGTAAGGGACGCAGAACATTCCTTAGAGCTGTGGGATAACCTCTTCTCAAGCGTGCGCTTAGAGAAAAGAGCACAAAATTTGCACAAGCTGCAATTAACCAGTGCCTCCTTGGCATGCTCTGGCCCCAGGCAGGAAGAGCATCTGCTGTGCTTATCCTCCTTAGGTAGACTGGCCTTGCATGTCTCACAGGGATGGAACCTTGGCATGCAAGGGATGGTACCGGGTCGGTTCAATGTACTAAAAACCAGGTCGGTACCAGTTCAGAACCTGGTAGGCACTGGTTCGGTTCGGTACCGGTTCGGTGGCATCAGCACCGGTTCAGTACCAGGTCAGTTCAGTACCAAGGCCCAGTTTATCTGCATCATACACCCTATATAGGCTGTCCAAACATCTTGAGACAGCAGGGGCAGTCAGCGGACATGCCCAGGATGATTGCACCTTGTGCAAAAAATCTGGGAGAGCCGGGGGGAGGGCAAGCGCTAGTGTATAGCAGCGGGAACGTTTGTGCTCATCTTCCGTGGGCCATGGCACCTGCAATGGTGTGGTAGCACATTTGATAAGGGTGGCAATCTCCTTGACAAGAGGCTTACCGTGGGAGCCAAAATATCAGATTCTGCGTCCTTGGACAGGAAGATTAATTCTTGGGTGTCCATGTCCTCAGGTGTCTGAACTGTGGGGACTGAGACAACAGGGGGTCCATATTGCCAGGGGGCCCCACAACCTGGCCCGTATTGCCAGAATGCCTGCTACGGCGGCTTCTGTCCCTCTTCCTTGGCGGAAGAGAGAGGGGGGCTCACCGAGCCAGAGGACGAAGGGGAGGATCTAGAGGAGCACGGGCTCTTAGTCCTGCTCCTACCCCTAGAAGGTCGCTTCCTAGCTCCCAGCGTAACAGGGAGCAGGGACGCTCTTGACCACACTGCAGAGGATGAATGGGGCAAGTCTGCATGGTGTGCCTGTGTCAGAGATGCAGAACAGTCCCTAGAACAGCGAGCCAGCCTACTTTCTAGTGTCCTCTTAGAAAAAGGAGTACAAGACACGTAAAAGCTGCTCCCTCTGCATGCTCCCTTCCCAGGCAATGGATGCACCTGTCGTTTTTATCCTCTGCCAGAGTGCTTCTCTTGCAAGCAGCACAAAGGTGAAACCCAGGCATGGTACAAGATTGAAAAAACTGGTCAGCCATGCAATGTATGCGCACAAGAACAGACAGTAAGCTGACTGGTGCTGAAAACTGTTGTGTACACAGAGTGCACAAGAAAAGAGCACTGGTAGTAGCCTTGGTGCTGAATCGCACTGAACCAGATCACTGGTATCGATTCTGATATGCACCAAATATCTACTTTGGTACTGACCAGGTCACTGGTACAGGCTCTGGTACCGATTGGTACCAGCTCTGGTATCGACTGGTACCGAATTTGGTGCTAACCAGGTCACTGGTACAGGCTCTGGTACTGACTTCGGGACCGAAGTCGGGTCACTGGTACCGACTAAGGTACCGAAAATGGGACTAGTACAGACAGACAGCCTACGTGTGTGCTGGGTTTCTGAAAGAAAACAGAAAATAATTAAATAATAATATGTTATAAAAAATAAAATGCTTCCTCAGCAGCTGTCAGCCGTCTGGACAGGTAGGGTTTCTAAGCCAGGGTAGTATATACAGCATCACCTGATCCCCTATGTGCTGTATTGCCTATATCGACTCTCGAAGAGCTGAGCAGCAAGGGAGAACGCGTGAAAACTTAGCCGCAGCACGGGACTGAATATCGGGGAAGGGGCGGAGAGCTTCGCGCAACACACAAGGCAGTGGAGGGGAATTAAGCTAAAACTAAATAAGAAAGAGAAAAAGTGAATATATCAACAAGAAAAATGGCGCTGACACCCTTGCTACATTCGCTGATATCGCCTGTCGGCAAAGACAGAGCCTGACGCAAGTCGGGCTCTCAAAAGAGCAGGTTTGATATTGTAAGGTTTGTTTACTAAAAATAATGTCAGTCTTAGTCAGGTAATCTTCAATCAAAAGAGTTTAATTCCGGAACAAAGCAAATCCAAAGACAGTACAGAATGCAATCACAGCAATACTGTAAGCGCTGTTACAGTTTTGAGCAAACAAAGCTGCAGGTAAAAACCTACAGGTCTTTATAGATGGAAATATTGAGCAACAAATACTGCAAGTGAGCCTACAGTTCTCAGAAAGCTGGCTGGATTCCAAGCAACTCCGAGCAATGAAATACAGATTACAGACATTCATATACAGGGTAAAGGTTACATCCCACAGGTGGTGGTAATCTTCTACTCTCACCAATGAACAGAGTTACCCCCCCCTTTCTGGAGGCATGCCAGCCAGCGCCCTGTGACGAATCCTTTAGTCTCAGTTGGCTTGATTGTGGTTAGCACCTGTGATTGAAAAATCAGCATTTTAAGTAGAAACAACAATTTGTAAACAAGGGTCATCCGCCTGTGATCAAAAGGACAGTTTGTTATCCTGATTCTTAGACAAGCAGGCACCTTTTGCTGGGTGCAAATATAAGTGCTTAGGTAATTCGGGCTATAAGAGATATATCCCATTTGGTTACATTTTGTACTTGAAACTGAATCACAATCAGTACAGAACACTGTACTGTCAATCTGATAAGACTGGAGGTGCCACAGTGCTGTTAACAACATCTTATCCACAACACTGTGATCCATGCATGGCACATCTCAAACTATGCAAATCTGTAAGATGACATTTTGGTAACTGTGTCTCTTATTGCATAAGAAATGTCATGCTATACAGGTTGGGCAAGAGAATTGATATTCAAAGGCTTTGCCAATAAGTTAAACATTTTTTAACTTCAGATTATACAGTACATTGCATAATGTCCACTTACAAATATTGGTCTGAAGTAACAGTAGTGGAATGGAACCAGCAAACAAGAAGTGCAAGGATGACATTTCAAAGACACTCGGCCTTGTTTAACAATAATGTCTTAGCAAAGTCTTAGAACATTATTTGATGCAATTACTTACTTGTAGTAGGTCAATGGCTTGTCTGATGTACATCGATTCTAGGATTTTTTAAGCTACAGCAGTGAACAAAAAATTAATTAAATCCTGCAGACAAAAAGAGAAAAAAAATATGGTTTATTACATTAACCTTCTAATTCAACACAACAGCATTATAGGCTATCCATAATTATATCACTGCCCTGCATTGCAATGAATTATAAATAGCTTAACATCTAATGAATGCCAGTGGGAGGCCAGAGTAAACCCTCAATTGAGGAAAATCTTAAAACTCATTAGTGCGACTAATACTGAATCTCAGTCAACTACTGGATATTCATCTTAATGTTACACAGAACTAAGTAACTGCAATTTTCTAAACCAATGTAACCCTTAACCAGTCTCCAGGGAAGTTTAAATGAATCTGTCAGCCATATAAGTCTGAATAGGAGCTTAAGAACTTGAGACTGCAAATTTAAATTACAAATCCTTAACAAACTCACTGTTTTTAAAGAACGTAATAAATATAGGTGAACACTTCTAGTACTGTACACCCTTAATTTTCCTTTTTATATTGGCCTAGCTTCTGAAATTCCACCTTGTTCGTTGCCCAGATACAAAATATCCACAAGTGCAAAAACAGTAAACAATTCTGACTAAGTCATTATAAAAGTTTACCCTGGTAAATGTGCATGGTCATTTTACATACCTTTCTTGAATTTATAATATACCATGCATTCATTATACTTTATTACACTTTGCTATGTTTGCTGCTACCTGGAAGTCAGCACACACCTGTGTCTCCCATTACCATATCGACCTTAAGTTACCCTGGGATGCTTGTCTTGCAGCCTTGGTTCTGTAGTATCTTTTCCTTAAATAGGGGGTGTGCGCCTTTACCCCTCCTCCCACAGAACTGCTAGGAGTCTGCCATAAGTGTAGATAGTTTACCTTATCCACGTCCAAGAGGGTTACTCACCGGTAACCATAGTTCTAGGAGAGGTATATGATGCATATCAAACAACCCACTGACCTCCCCTGGCATATGGCACACCGATTCTTCATTCCAGCGTGTAAGATCTGACGTCCCGAGGAGGATACCACCTGGGTGGGGAGGAGGGGCAAGCTAAAAGACCTTCCAACCAGAATTAAAGGGGAAAAAAATATTATCTGCATGTCTCATGTCACAGCTCCTTGTTCAGGCCCTGGTACTATCCCTCCTTTATTACTGCAACTACCTCCTGGCCAGCCTCCCTGCCTCTGCTATCCGTTCACTCCAGCTCATCCAAAACTCTGCTGCCTGCCTTGTCTTTTCCCTTCCTCATTTCTCCCACGCTACACCGCTGCTCCGCTCCCTCCACTGGCTCCCTATCGCTGCTCACATCCAATTCAAAACTGTATTCGCCTATCGCTGCCTCGACCTTTATGCTCCCTCCTATCTCCAGGCTATTATTTCCCTGACCACCTTCCGGCGCCTCCTCAAGACACACCTGTTAAGACAGCACCTGTACACCTCACAACTCTCGACTATACTGGACTATATGGCACCCAAATGTACCAGTACTGTGAACTGCTCCATACCTTGTCATATTCTACTACTGCTCTTAATTATAACTATTTCCTGTATCTTTTACTTGATTTTACTCTTATAGGTATCCATATTCATGTTTTTTTTGTAATTGCTCTTATTTGAAATCGTTCTTATCCATTTGTTGTTACTGCATCTTTTAAAGCACTTTGTGATGGTGGTCCACTACGAAAGGCGCTATATAAAATAAAGATTGATTGATTGATTTATCGTATTTACTTCATGCTCAATGGACTTTTCTATATTTTTACTATAACTATAACTACTATAACTGCTCTTAGTCGAACTCGCTCTTACATGTAATTATTTACTGTATTCTTTATTCTGCTCTTATTTGAATTTGATCAGATTTTCTACTGATTTATTGTACTTTATAACTGCTCTTATCTGTAATGTGATATTCTGTAATGTGATACTTTGTATTGTGATATTTTGTAACAACTGTAAGTCTCCCTGGATAAGGGCGTCTGCTCAAAAATTAATAATAATAATAATAATAATAATAATAATAATAATAATAATAATAATAATGTCGTTCAGGCCTCTCCGAAGCAGTCAACCCACCAGTGCTATGCCTTCAAATTGAAGAAATTTTCCATTTGGTGTCAGGGCATGGAGCTAGACCCCCTGTCCTGCCCAGAGGCGAGCATCCTGGATTACCTCTGGTCCCTCCCAGTCGGGCCTAAGGTTGACGACCCTCAAAGTGCACTTGGCAGCCATCTATTCATACCAGACGTGGGCTGCAAATATAGTTCTATTTTTGTAAAGCTGATACGGTTCTGCAGCCTGAAGTGGGTGTGTATGTGTTGAAGTGTATATGTATATCCATGGCTACAGCACCGGTGGATCATGATGATGGATGTCTCTTGTGTCATCTGGAAAGAGTTGCATGTTCTATGATGGCAGTCTGCAGTCGCTTGTGTTGTCTGGTTCCTTTGGCTACTCCTGTGGGGGTGCTCCTGGCAAACTGTAATGGCCTCTACTGCTGGCTCTCCACCCCAAACGTAACCATGAACTTCATGGGCAATATCTACTGGACGTCAAGAAAGAGCGTCGACATTGGTATGCAGTTTTCCTGGGTGATGTATTATGCTATACTGGAAGGGAGCCAGCTGTTCCAACCATTGTGTCAACTGCCCCTCTGGTTGGCTAAAATTATGTAGCCACCGTAAAGAGCTGTGATCAGTCCTTAGAACAAACTCCCTCTCTAAGAGGTCATGCTTAAAATATTTAACAAATGCGACAACCACTAACAGCTCTTTTCTTGTAGTCACATAGTTACGCTCAGATTTTGTAAGAGCCTTGCTAGCATAGGCAACTACCACCTCATGCCCATCTTCCTTCTGTGACAGTACTGCTCCAATGTCTGTATCACAAGCATCTGTATCTAGAGTAAACTGTTTCTGTGGGTCAGGTTATGCCAAGATCGGGGCAACCATTAATCTCTGATTCAATTCACCAAAAACATCTTGGCATTCCACTGTCCATATAAACTCAACTCCTTTTTCAGTAAGCTTGTGAAGGGGCCATGCTATTGCAGCAAAGTTAGGGACAAAACGGCAGTAGTAGGACACCAGGCCTGTAAAACTTCATACTTCTGTTGGTGTTTTTGGTGCTGGCCAAGTTTTTACAGTCTCTATTTTTGAGGGGTCAACAGCAATCCCTCCACTTGAAATAACGTATCCCAAATACTGTACCCTTTGTGCAAACAGCTGACATTTAGTAGGTTTAACTTTCAAGTGAGCCTGTCCTAATCGTCAGAGGACTGCTTCCAGTCGCAACAAATGCTCCTCAAAAGATAGTCCAAAAATGATTATATCCACTGTCCACTGTCCACTGTAAATCAGCCAACACCAATTCCATCAGCCTTTGGAAGGTGCTGGGAGCATTGCACATTCCAAAGGGTAACACGTTAAACTCAAAAAGGCCCTGTTGTGTGACAAAGTCAGTTTTCTCTTGAAGTTTTGGATTAATTTCCCACCTGCAAATAGTCACTGGCAAGATCTAATATAGAAAACCAGCAAGCAGACCCCAGCGAATCCAAAGTGTCATCAATCCTGGGAAGCGGGTAAGCATCCTTGACAGTTACCTCATGTAGTCTCCTGTAATCCACACAGAAGCTTAGCTGTCCAGGACCACGGGTGCAGCTCACGGACTCTTGGACGGTTGAATAATGCCATGTGCTTGCATCTCCTGCAGATGGTCAGCTACTTCTTCACGGTAATGGAGGGGTACTCGACGTGGTCCCATTTACTGGTCTAGCATTAGTGATATCAATTGAACGATAGGTCAGGTGAATTCTGCCCAAGTCATGGTCACTGAAACTAAAAACAGGTAGATTGTCCTGCTATACACCCTGTATGGACCCCATTTCTTGAGGTGAAAACCCCCGTTCACACAGCCCCAATTGCGCCATTAATTTCCCTACAGACTGGCCCTGTAATACTATTACCCCCAGCCAAAATCTTCCTATATACACCCCCTGTCTCAAAGTCTGGGGTTCAACAGTTAAGTTTGCAACTCGAACTGGCGTACAGCCTAAGTTATTTTACTCACTACTCGAACAACCAGTAGATCATACCTCTCAGCAGTCATTAATAGGTTCCAGGATCCCTTCAGCCACTAATCCAATGGGTCCCTCTACCGGGCCCTCTACCCGGCCCATCTACCCGGCCTTTTATAATGATTACAGCACAAGGGGGGGTGTGACAGGGTGGACAAGTGGTGACGTCAGGTCAGAAGCAGGAACCGAAAAACTGACACCAGTACTGCAGTTCAAGGTGCTTGTATTATTTAAATAATACAAAAATAAATAAAAAGGTTTAAACAAAAACACTTTGCTCACAGAGCGAAAATAAAAGGTTTAAACAAAACAAAATCACTAACACAAAATAAACAATATCGGTCAGTCTGGGCAGTAGCCTTCACTGATCCTGTATTTCTGATCAAGTTTCGTTTCTCTCTCGCTCCTCTCGCTCTCTCCGCTCTCGCTCCTAACACCCACACTGAGTGCAGAGAGCTGCAGGCTTTTATGCAAGGGGCCGATTAGCAACAAATTAATCACTTAATTAATTTGGGAGATGGCCACCTTCTGCACAAGGTTTTTAATTACCGTGGATGGGCTTCCCATCCACACTAACAAACAATACAATAAATAAAACACACGGCTACGTCGTCACATTTATAAATAACAAGACAATAACAAAACATACAATAATAAATCATAACAATAATCATAATAACAAAATAAACCACAAATACAAAATAATAAACTGCACAGGGGCAGAGGGGGAGACCCCGTTCTAAAAATAAATAAACAAAACACTGTACAGGGCTCATCGCCCTGTTACAGGGGGTGATTACATCCTCTCTAAGAAAAACCCTCAACACGTCAGACTCATTCAGATATAGTAAGGGAAGTTTCTTACCCAGAAGGCAGCAGGTCTGAGCTTTCAAATCCATCACAGCTCCATATTGGGCCAGAAAATCCATCCCCAATAGGGTGGATTGATTGGCATTTTTGGCAATTAAAAAATCATTATTCAGGGTTAGCGTTAAATGTACATTTCCCACTCCCCACCCCTACAATTTCCAATTGTCCCCCATTAGCTGTGGGGACCCTCCCATAATAAGGTTTCACTTCCTGCTGCTCTCCTTGATTGAATTCCTCCCATAGTTCATAATTTAAAACAGATACTTGTGCCCCAGTATCAATCAAAAACTGACAAGGTTTATCTTTAATGGTTCCCTCCAAATAAACTCCGTCTCCAAAGTTCCCCATTTGTGCCTCTATACTGGACCGTGAATTCTGTCTAGAATGGGTAGGCGAGTGGTCCTCATCACCTGTCCACTCTAGTTTCCTACCCCCTGTGAACAATTTTTCTTCACATGTTGGTTACTGCCACAACGCCAACACGATTTCACTTAGTTAGCATAACCCCTAGGGGGCACCTCTCCGACAGGTCTTTGCTCTGAACGCCAATTTTTACGATAGCCAGACAGGCTATATTGCCTTTCCCCCCTTCCTAATTCCTGGTGAACCGAAGCCTTAAGTGGTTGTACCTCTTTCCTCAACAATTTTAAAACTTCCATCACTTCCCCAACAGGAGATCCCCCTTCCGAGGAGATACCTGCTTGTTCACCAACCAGAACTCGTACTCGAGCTCCAGGCATTGCTTCCTTTTCCAAATTCCTAATTAATTCCAATTTGGCAGCTAACATAATGGCTTCCTCTAAATTACCAGGTTTAGCACTACGCAGCTGAATACGAATATCCCCACTACCTATTCCAAAAATGAAACGATTGCAAGCAAGCATGTCCTGGGTAGGTGGATCTGCCCCCGGATAGGATTGACCAATCAGCCTCCTCATGACATTACCAAATTCTTGTACAGATTCCTGAGGCTGTCTTATACGATTATGGAAATTTACCCTCTGTAGCTATTCACTAGCCGACGTGATCAAATACCGACTCATAGCTGCTTTTAAACTTGAAAAACCCTCACGGACCTCAGGGGTTAATCCCCAATAGATTTCTCTGGCCCGACCAGACATTAACAACTTTATAAACTTCAATTTCATAGCATCGTCCCATTGATTAATTTCTGCAGCTGCTTCAAATTGATCGTTCCAATCGGCCCAATCTCTATTTGTACCATTTAATGTCTCAGGCATAAATAGAGGACGCACAGGACCACCTCGGCTGGCCATTTGATTTGAACTTCCCGCCCCCTCAGTTATTGTGGATCTCAATGTTAATTTAATTTGAATCCCACCGCTGTCACCAATTGTAGCAAACCTGCCTTTAGGACCAATTGGATTTCAGTAATGTAATTAGCTGCCACCACCTTAAAGGTAAAGGTTCAAACAATGCACAAAACAGGTGTAATTTAAAAATATGTCTTTATATAAAGAAAGGGGGTACATGATTTAGACAGGCTCACTCTTAAAAGATCAATTATTGCACAATGCCAGACTAAATTAGCAAAAAAGCCATCAATATAAAGAAACACCACGCAAAACAGCAAACCAATAAACACACTCCAATATCAACTATAAATCAATTATTTCATATAACTAAATCACACACAACAATTACCAAATCATTTAAGAACTCTGTGCACATTGTAATTAATAATTTAATACCACACATCAGTTAAACACAACTATTGTGTACAAGTTAAGAAGAAACAAAGGGAAAGCAATTGATGGGTTTTTACTACTTTAAGTCGGACATAATTAATTTAGCTTAAAAATACTGTTTAAATGTCCTGACCCATTAATAACCATTTACAGAACAAAATACATTGCAGTTAAGAACAGCTTAAAACAATCAATATACCCTATATTGCAAAGGCCAGTCAACCAAGATCAACTACTCTGAGAGAGAGAGAGAGAGAGAGAGAGAGAGAGAGAGACTTCAGTTTGTTGCAGTGTTTGTAAAAGCTACAGAGGACACCCCGCCTCCAGTTTCACCAGCCGAAATCCCAACAGCTCTCCCCCGTTCAGCAACCTGGATCCGCAACAGAGTAGCTTTCCTTGTCGGTAGCCACTCTCCGTTGCACTCGTGTCAGCTCCGCTTATTAACAGCTCCACTGTACAATCTCAGCTCCGCTCTCTCTCTTTACACACCCCTGCCTCGCGTCTTCTCAGTCCAAGTCCTGTCTTGTTTCTCTGTCCTCCCTTTCTTTCACTCTATATATATCCCTTTCATTCAGGCAATACAGCACATAGGGGATCAGGTGATGCTGCATATACTACCCTGGCTTAGAAACCCTACCTGTCCAGACGGCTGACAGCTGCTGAGGAAGCATTCAACACCACGCTTGGGCAAATACGGGTAGTGGGCACTTGAAAGAGAGGTGGCGGATACTGATGAAACGGACTGAAGTGCAGCATTAGTTCGTTCCCAAAATTGGCACTGCCTGCTGTGACAGACGGGGAAGGTTACCAGTGTTGCCAAGTCTCACGAGAAAAAAAACAAAACGACCCTGCCTTTCAAAACAAGCCCAAAACAAGTGACCCGTGTTAGAGTATGGGTGTTTATGCAAGTTCCAACCAGCGACTCTGAAAAACAAGCCCAATTCTGCTTATTATGCTTATTATGGCAACTGTGAAGTTTACCTCAGTCGCCAGTTTCAATTTGACAGGAGCGATCTGAGGAGGCTCGTGCTGTCAGAGATTCTCTCCTTTCTTTTAAGTTGTGTTGGATTTACTGTTGTGTCAAATATGAATGATGCAAACAAATAAAACACAATCAATACGTTCATTTACAATTTTATTTGGTCAGTTCTGAGAGAGCATCAACAACTTGTTGGATGTTTGTTGCGTTGTTTTGGGCGATCAAGCTGGCTCATGACATCCAGTTCACAAACTATATTTACTAACATGGAGGGCAGACACGCGTTGTCTTTGGACATAGCTGGGATCAAAAAAACAAAAAAGGACGAGAATTAATTCAGTTAGACATTTAAAGAGCAAGGGTATTCTCAAACATTTGCATTAATACTATAACACGGGCATAACGCAGTTCATGGTAAGTGGTTTTATACAGAACTGTAAACCCACAAGAGATATACAACATGACAGACCAGACACAGCAAAAAACAATAATAATAAAAAAGCCACCCGCATTATCATTAAGGTGAACTACACCACTGCTAACCATAAAATCACCCATCAGCCACTACTTTCTGCCATCTTGGAATCCACAGTAACAACTGACCTGCTCCCTTGCAATATTTATAGTTAAGAATAAACACGCTCATTAACATTTACACGTGAAATGGGGGTTTCCATGCAAAACTGGGTGTTTCCCGTGTGTTTCGTCATTTACATGAGATTGAGATTTACCCCATGATTGACCCCATGATTGATACCTTTAGATTTACCCCATGATTGATACCTTTATACGTTTAGAATGATAGTGAAGTTAGCAAACAGTTCGCAGTTCGCTATTCCAGCTCACGTTAATCCAGCCTGCAGTTTCCTATTTCAGTTTGCTATTCGCTACTTCAACTTGCTAATCATTTTTTCCAGCTTGCTATTGGTTTCTACAGCTTGCTATTCTTCTCTTCTTTTTTTTTCTTTTTTGCAAAAAAAAACAACAATTTTCGAACTGTAGATGAAAAAAAAAACCTGAAAAATGAAAAGAACAAACAATATTTTCAGTTTTTCAATTTCTGAAAACAGTAAACAAATAATAATAATAATAATTGGGGGGGGGATGTAATGAGCAGATATCTATAAAGTGCACGGTAAAAAAAAAAATCTATGGTGCAAATATTAGGAATACTTGTTTTTGCTTAAGTTTGCAATTATTGTGCACAAAAATAAATATACATTGTAGAAATGATGAGCGGCTCACCTCTTACTAAATCCAGTCTATCTCATCTGGTAACTTGCCTGTCACTGAGGCTACAGACCGCGCAGCCCCCCTGGCAGCTCGTACTGCTGTTTCCATACCAGACAGCCAATGGGAAGGCTCACTATCAAATCATTATATACAAACAGTTATATGCCATTATTTTTATTCTTTGAGCAAACTAATGTGCCAGAGTCCTGGGGAAGGGGGTATTCCAACAGTAACACAGTGACCCAATTACTACGTGCATTACACACACTCACATGTACCCGAACAGAAACTGCAAGTAAACATTTCTAACATGGTTGCACTAGTATACAATATAAATCAAAAGTATTTGTTTTATATGAAAATTGATTGTATTCAATAAAGAGATTAATTTCTGGAGCTAAATAAAAAGAAAAATATTAGCCTTTTATGAAAATTGATCTTATTCAATAAAGAGATTCATTTCTGGAGTTAAATAATATGTTTTGTTATCGATTTAATTGTTCTTCACACAACGTTACATCTGACCCCAGCAACTGTCACAACTGACCCTGGCCATGGGGTCAATTGTAACATCTGACTATAGGAATTGGTAGACCACAGATGTAAGTTGTTTGTGTCAAGGTGTGGTCAGCTCAAGTCGCTTGTCTGCCCTACTACGGGAATGTGGTCAAACAATAAATACTGTTTTTAAAAATCTATTTTTGTCTGCTTGTTACTTTTTTGCAGTCAGCACAAACCCTTTTAAAAAACTCTTGTTTCCTGCACAAGTTTGATGCACTACATATACTTGTAAAAAATGCAAATGTTTCTGCAGTAGACAATGATACAGTGGCTCTCAAAAGTATTCACCCCCCTTGGACTTTTCCACATTTTATTGTGTTACAACATGGAATCAAAATGGATTTAATTAGGAGTTTTTGCCACTGATCAACACAAAAAAAGTCCATAATGTCAAAAGTCAAAAATAAAATCTACAAATTGTTCTAAATTAATTACAAATACAAAACAGAAAATAATTGATTGCATAAGTATTCACCCCCCTTGAGTTAATATTTGGTAGAGTCACCTTTGGCAAAAATTACAGCCATGAGTCTATTTGGATAAGTCTCTACCAGCTTTGCACATCTGGACACTGCAATTTTTGCCCATTCTTCTTTGCAAAATTGCTCAAGCTCCGTCAAGTTGGATGAGGACTTCAGACTTCAGCAGGTTTTCCTCCAGGATTTCTCTGTACTTTGCTGCATCCATTTTGCCCTCGATCTTCACAAGCTTTCCAGGCCCTGATGCAGAAAAGCATCCCCATAACATGATGCTGCCACCACCATGCATCACGGTAGGGATGGTGTTCTCAGGATGATGTGCGGTGTTAGGCTTGCGCCAAACATAGCGCTTAGCGTTGAGGCCAAAAAGCTCTATTTTGGTCTCATCAGACCATAGAATCTTCTTCCAATTGGTCTCAGAGTCTCCCACATTCCTTCTGGCAAACTCTAGCCGAGATCTGATGTGAGTTTTTTCAACAATGGCTTTCTTTTTTGGCTTTTCTTTTTGCCAGTTTTGAAGCAGCAGAGAGGAGCAGCAACTGGCTGTGGTTGAGACGGAAAGATTCTGGCTGGGGATCTCAAGCACAATAGAAAGAAAGAAACGCTGATGTACAGGTAAGTAAGCTGGGCTGAGTTGAGTGGGGGACGGAGGGGGGTGATGCTGGGAAGCCAGAATCACCGTCGAGCCCTCTTGAGGTGTCGTGGGCTAGTCGAAGAAACACCGAGGATGGAAGGTGCCCACTTGAAGACCGCAGAGATGTACCCTACTTAACTCAATCCAGACGGTTGTCATGCTGATGCGCTGGGGAGACCGCACTATGGTTGATCCCCGGAGCCAGCATCGCAGCCGTTGTGTGTGCTGATGCACTAGGGAGGCAATAAGCTGATCCCTGGAGCCAGCATTACAATTCAGCCATCAACACCAGACAGAAGGATATCTACATCATCATATGGAAGGAAGCGCAAATGGATGGAGACACATATGGATTACATTACATTACGTCATTACATACGTCTTAGTTGGTGCTTATCTTGGCGAGAGCCAAGTTCAAATCAGCATGAAGTTTTAACATCTACTCTCATGTAATGGAAATCATGAAGATCTGGATACGTCCAGTGACTGCTGTGAATAGTGCAGCTGGCAACAAGGGAAAGACCTCGTGACAGCCTGGAGAGACAGCTGACTGGAGGAAAGAGACCCCATTGGGGCTGGCAAGGGTTAGCTACCCTTGTTGGCAGTATCCAGCTCTGTGTTTACAGGATGCTGGAGACACCCGCCCAAGGCTTCTAAGAAATTAAGGAGAAAAATACCCCTAGAGTCTGCGAGGCGGGGCGAAGATGACTCAACGTTGGACAACACGGTTAAGGACTTAGGAACGGAAACGGATATGAGTATGGAGAGTACTTCACAAAAGACTAGTTCAAGATCTGCAGTTAGCAAAGACATGGAACTCCAGGTTTGTGTCTGCGGCTGGAGCAAGGCGACAACGGTCAGGGGTTTGAAGATTCATCAAGGGAGAATGAAGTGCTTGAGGGAGAAGGGACAAGGGCCTCGCATTGATCAGTACTTCTTACGAAGTCAGCAAGTCAGTCGAATGAAATCCAGCGACAGGAAGCAAACCACAGTTCGCAGGATATCAGCACCCCTGTCATAGATGTGAGGAGGAATTGCAAGGACACAGTTAGTGATGAACCTAATGATCCTTGTGAACCCGGTCAGACAAAGCAGTGTAAGAGAGAAAAGAACCTCAACGGGCACAAGCCTGGAGTTAAATGGCCAAGAGCTTGTGAGAAAACTGCATGGGACACAGTAAACACAGATCTCTGCTTTGCATTGGAAAGGTTAAGTGGAACAGTTGAAAAGAAACTGGATAAATTTGGGGACATCATCTCACGATATGGAAGCGAGAGGTTTGGAGTTGAAAAAGGAAGGAAAAAGTACAAACTATTCCTGGAAAGTCTAGACGGCAGCAGGAGATTGAACGCTTAGTTAGAGAAAGGAGACAGCTGAGGAAGCAATGGAGAAGAGCAGAAGAAAGTCAGAAGGAGGGACTCAATCTCTTACAAAGGGTCATAAAAGATAAGCTTGCAACATTGCGCAGAGCTGAGCGCCTACGGAAACGCTACAAAAAGAAGGAGCGTGCGAGAACTAACTTTTATAAAGACCCATTCAAATTTGTAAAGAAGTTATTCACCAGTGAGACGAATGGCACACTAAAAGCATATAAGTTTAAGCTGGAGAGATATTTGGAGGAAACACATACAGATTAAAAAAGGCAGGAGCCTATGTCAATTCCTTCAGACATCCCACCTATCAATCCGCCAGAATATCAAATGGAGGACTGTGCACCTAAGTGGAAAGAAGTAGAGCAAGCTGTGAAAAAAGCAAGGGCTTCATCATCTCAAGGGCCTAATGGAGTTCCATACAGAGTGTACAAGAGTGCGTCAGGAGTTCTACGAATCCTGTGGAAATTGATGAAAGTAGCATGGGAAAAACAGGTTGTACCAAGAGCATGGCGCCGAGCAGGTGGAGTCTTTATACCTAAAGAAAAAGATTCTACATCAGTCAGTTTCGCCCTATTTCCCTATTAAACGTAGAAGGCAATATTTTCTTCAGCATTATTGCTCAGAGATTGTCAACTTATCTATTAAAGAACTGCTTCATTGACACTTCAATACAAAAAGCGGGCATTCCAGGTTTCCCAGGATGCTTAGAACACATCAATGTGATCTGGCAACAAATTCAATCAGCTAAAAAAGAGAGGAAGGAGCTCCATGTGACATTCCTGGATTTGGCTAATGCATATGGTTCAGTGCCACATGAACTTCTTTGGGCAGCATTTGATTTTTTCAGTGTACCAATGACAATAACAAATCTAGTGAAAGCCTACTTTGGAGATTTGCAATTTAGTTTTTCAACTTCAGAATTTAGCACTACATGGCAATGCCTAGAAGTTGGAATAATGGCAGGATGCACCATTTCTCCACTGGCTTTTACCATGGCAATGGAAGTAATCATTAGGGCATCAAAATGGGTATTGGGAGGAGAGCGCTTGGCTTCTGGAATGCGACTACCACCAATTCGAGCATACATGGATGACATGACAACCATGACTACAACAGTAGCTTGCACTAATCGGTTATTGGGCAAATTAACCAATAACATTGAATGGGCACGAATGCAATTCAAGCCCACTAAATCAAGGAGAATCTCTATAATTAAAGGTAAAGTAGTAGATAAAACGTTCTTCATTAATGGTGAGGCAATACCAACAGTGTCTGAAAAGTCAGTGAAGAGCCTTGGGAGATGGTACGACGGGGATCTAAAGGACACAGTTCGTGTGGGAGAAGTTAGACAACAAGCAGTGGAAGGGTTGAAGAGCATAGACAGCAGCGCTTTACCAGGCAAACTAAAACTCTGGTGCTTTCAGTTTGGTCTACTGCCAAGGTTGCTGTGGCCACTGACTGTGTACGAGGTTTCTTTGACAACAGTAGAGAAGCTGGAAGCTTTAATTAGTTCACACATCAGGAAATGGTTGGGAGTTCCACGCTGCCTCAGCAGAGTGGGACTTTATGGTAAAGGAATACTGCAGCTACCTGTCTCCGCTCTAACCGAGGAGTTTAAGTGCGCCAAGGTCCGACTTGAAATGACATTAGTAGAGTCACGCGACAAATGCGTAAGGGAGGCAGCACCTGTGTTGAAAACTGGAAGAAAGTGGGCGGCAAAGAAAGCTGTGGAGGATGCAAAGGCTGCCCTTCGAATTGGTGATATCATGGGACAAGATCAGCATGGAAGAGGGGGTCTTGGTCTCAGTTCAGCTCCTCCTACATGGCACAAGGCAGCCCCAGCTCAACGGAGGAAGCTGGTAGTCAACGAGGTGCAAAAGCAGGAGGAGAGGATGAGGTGTATAAAGGCCATTTCCCAGGCCAAGCAGGGAGAATGGATGAGATGGGAGAGTGTGGAACAACGCAAGATTGGCTGGCAAGACCTGGTCAATGGAACAGAGCAGGATCAGTTTCCTCATCAGGTCAACATATGATGTTCTCCCATCACCACAGAACCTAAACCTCTGGGTAGGAGAGGATCCCTCATGTCCTTTGTTTTCATCACCTGCAACATTAAGGCACATTTTGACAGGATGTAAGGTGGCTCTTAGCCAGTTTACTTGGCGCCATGAGCAGGTGCTGCGATGTTTGGCCTTAGCATTGGAAGACAAGCGTAACATGACCAATAAGTTGCCACCTGTTCCATCAAAACATTACACACAAAAGACAACATTCCTCCGCCCAGGAGAGCAACCACCAAGAAAAGGTGTTAAAACCAATCCTCGCCCAGGACAACTGGAAGCTGCTAGAGACTGGAAAATGCTGGCAGATGTTGGTCAACGGCTTATTTTTACACCTGAGATTGCCACCACTAACCTTCGACCAGATATTGTCTTGTGGTCTGGATCAGCACGCCTTGTTCACCTGGTAGAGTTAACAGTGCCATGGGAGGATGCTGTAGATGAGGCGTATGAGAGGAAGAAACTGCGGTATGCTCAACTAGCCACTGAAGCGGAACAGCAAGGATGGAGAGTCTGGGTTTACCCAGTGGAAGTGGGTTGTCGAGGATTTGTGGCACACTCTACAACCCGGTTTCTCAGAGATGTCAGATTCAATGGCCAAGAGTTGCGTCGCACAGTGAAGAACTTATCTGAAGCAGCAGAGAGGAGCAGCAACTGGCTGTGGTTGAGATGGAAAGTTTCTGGCTGGGGATCTCAAGCACAATAGAAAGAAAGAAACGCTGATGTACAGGTAAGTAAGCTGGGCTGAGTTGAGTGGGGGACGGACGGGGGTGATGCTGGGACGCCAGAATCACCGTCGAGCCCTCTTGAGGTGTCGTGGGCTAGTCGACGAAACACCGAGGATGGAAGGTGCCCACTTGAAGACCCCAGAGATGTACCCTACTTAGCTCAATCCAGACGGTTGTCATGCTGATGCGCTGGGGAGACCGCACTATGGTTGATCCCCGAGCCAGCATCGCAGCCGTTGTGTGTGCTGATGCGCTAGGGAGGCAATAAGCTGATCCCTGGAGCCAGCATTACACTTCAGCCATCAACACCAGACAGAAGGATATCTACATCATCATATGGAAGGAAGCGCAAATGGATGGAGACACATATGGATTACATTAGTTTACTGTGAAGCTACGTCTTAGTTGGTGCTTATCTTGGCGAGAGCCAAGTTCAAATCAGCATGAAGTTTTAACATCTACTCTCATGTAATGGAAATCTTGTGAAGCACCTGGGCTATTGCTGCCGTATGCACAGTGTCTCCCAGCTCAGCCGTGGAAGACTGTAACTCCTTTAGAGTTACCATAGGCCTCTTGGTGGCCTCCCTGACTAGTGCCCTTCTCACCCGGATACTCAGTTTTTGAGGACAGCCTGTTCTCGACAGATTCACAGTTGTGCCATATTCTCTCCATTTCTTAATAATGGACTTTACTGTGCTCCGGGGGATATTCAATGCCTTGGAAATGTTCTTATATCCTACCCCTGATTGGTGCTTTTGAAGAACCTTATTCCGGAATTGCTTTGAATGTTCCTTCGTCTTCATGATGTAGTTTTTGTTAGGCAATGTACTAACCAACTGTGGGACCTCCCAGAGACAGGTGTATTTAACCTGAAATTATGTGAAACACCTTAATTGCACACAGGTGGACTCCATTCAACTAATTATGTGACTTCTGAAGACAATTGATTACACCAGAGCTTATTTAGGTGTGTCATAGCAAAGGGGGTGAATACTTATGCAATCAATTATTTTCTGTTTTATATTTGTAATTAATTTAGAACAATTTGTGGATTTTATTTTTCACTTTTTGACATTATGGACTTTTTTTTGTGTTGATCAGTGGCAAAAACTCCTAATTAAATCCATTTTGATTCATGTTGTAACACAATAAAATGTGGAAAAGTCCAAGGGGGGTCAATACTTTTGAGATCCACTGTAATTGTGTTCAGTATAAAAACAAGTCTGCTCATAGGGCCACGGCTATACAGTAGGTAGATCCACAACACATAATTGTTTAATTACTTGGCCTATTTGTGAAAACTACACCATGGAGCAATACAATTTGGTGCACATACAAATGGGAACATGTTCCCATATGTACTGTCATTGTCCATGGGAATATATATGTATTTGGGTTTTTTTGTAAATATTTAAAAATTAAAATTATTACTTTTAAAAGTATTTTATGGCCTGTTTTCAAGTGTACTTTAATAAAACCAATAACATAAAACCCTGTGGTTATTGTGATTATTCATACCCCTTTTAACAAAGACTTCAATAATTTCATTTATTAACAACTCAACAAAATAGGGGAAGGAATATATATTTTATTTTTACAAACACTACTTAAAAATAGTTTTTTTATTATCATTTTTATTTTGGTGAAATGAACAACTGGTGAACTTTAAATTTGTAAACAGTATTAACCTACTACAGCCATTCTTAGACGGTAACATAAGAACATAAGAAAGTTTACAAACGAGAGGCGGCTATTCAGCCCATCTTGCTTGTTTGGTTGTTAGTAGCTTATTGATCCCAGAATCTCATCAAGCAGCTTCTTGAAGGATCACAGGGTGTCAGCTTCAACAACATTACTGGGGAGTTGGTTCCATACCCTCACAATTCTCTGTGTAAAAAAGTGCCTCCTGTTTTCTGTTCTGAATGCCCCTTTATCTATTCTCCATTTGTGACCCCTGGTCCTTGTTTCTTTTTTCAGGTCAAAAAAGTCCCCTGGGTCGACATTGTCTATACCTTTTAGGATTTTGAATTTTTGAATCAGATCGCTGCATAGTCTTCTTTGTTCAAGACTGAATAGATTCAATTCTTTTAGCCTGCACTGAACTGCAGGCTGGAATAGTGAGCTGGATTAATGTGAGCTGGAACCGCGAACCACTTGCTAACTTCACCCACGTTGCATACGTCACAACCTTTTGATTTATGATTTACTCTATAGTAACAGCTCTAGAAAACGACCACCTAATCTCCCCTGCAAACAAATTCGCTTCATCTAACAAGGCTTTGATCTAAAGTTTATTAATGTGGCCTTAAAATATTGTTTCTTGTTTTACAAAATTAAAAAAAAAACACCTGATATTACTAATTTATCAGAATGTAACAGTGTATTCTACAAATAACAAGCTTTCATGTTCACAGAACTCAGTTAAACTGACCTGGGGCAGCTACTTTGCAATGTCACTACCAACAAACACAGATTTCAGATAGATCCAGAGGATCTTCACAGTGAGCCAGTTTTCAATGATTTCTGTGGTGTTGGATAGTTTTTGCACCCATTGTTGAATTGTTGGCTTGAACAGTGCGTTGTACCTGAAACAAAAAACAAGTTTAAAATCCAACAACCAAAAAACTTAAAATATTCAATTTATATTTTGACATGAAACAGGTGATATGATATCATAGCGATGATTCTTGAAACAAAAATAAGATACAAATGTCAGCTTAAAAATGATTTTATTTTGATCAGTTTACTCTCTACAGTGGTGAATATGAACACTGCAGACCTGTATACAGGTTTAGGAATGATAACTCCACTCAAAACAGCAGACCAGTAACCTACTGTAATTTTGCGTGTGGTAATCAGTATGTGCGGCCAATTTATTCAATGTTTTTCAGCACAGCACAGATAAACTATTTAATTAGTTACCGTAGAGCTGGAATAGTTAATTAGTTAGAAACAAGGGCAAACCAAGACATCTGAAATAAACCTTTTGAATTATCAGAGACACAACTGTTATTAAAACTTAAAGAAAATACAACTGGGATACATTCACAATATACTTGTTTAACCAATGCATTGGCAACTACATGGATTTGGAACAAATACTGCAATTTGGTTTTGATATGGTAAAACAGGTACTGTTATGATATCATAATGTACTGATGCATATCACTGTGATACCACTGGAATGTCAATATATGTGAATGTTATCATTCAACCAATGCCTCATGCCCTTTAGTGGTCTTGTAATTTCATTGAAGCCCAATACCCCACCCAGTGTCTTATACTAAAAACATTATTAAATGGGCATACATTGAATTGCATTGCCACTGAAGATCTTTTAGCAAAATAGGTGTCATTCAGTTTTACATTCATCCCTATCTTTAAACACTCAGTCATTCATTCTGAGGTATAGCCTTCCAAAAAGTAATCAGTAAGTCAAACCTACAACTTATTTATTGTGTTCTTATAGTTTTTCTCAGTAGGTACTAGCATCACTAACATTATTTAGAGCTCTACAGTTAGTTACAGAAAATTATGAAGGCAGTGAAAGACTACTTTTTTTAGATGGTCCCTGCTAAAATGTAATAAAACTGGGGCTTTACAGTATGATTGGACAGTTCACACAATCCCAGAAATTCACTATTTTCATGCTTCTGAGTACTAATGTATTTGAACCTATTTTATGTAATAACATTTCCAACTGTGTCCTGAACTATATCTTTGTGTGTGCGAGATAAACTCGTTCAAAGACACCCTACTGATACACATAATTCTCTACTGCCCTCTGCTGCATATTCAACCACACACATTTTTTTAGTAGAAAACAAACACAGTAGATTGTTGGTCATTATTCTATGTGGCTAGATAAGAGTTAATAGCTGTACATTTCAATTGTTTTTTTTGGTTTTTTTTAGCGCGACAGTGGAATAAATTATGTATGAGAAATCATCCAACACTGTTAAAGATTTATCAACATACCAGTACATCATATCCAATGTAAAGATATCATCTTGTGTAGAGAACATAAAGTACAATTCTAAAGTTACAAAAACTAAAACACTTTGGGTCATATTTATAAAAAATGACAGTAATTCCGGCCATTAAAGAAAATTACCGGGCAGTATTTAACACACGATTTATAAAACTACTGTCTGGTTATTTTACCGGCCAGTAATGGGTTTTATATGTGTTACCATCACGGATTGTTACCGAGGGATTTTATCTAACCAATTGTCGGAGGTATGCAAATGAGCCGTGACCCCTACTTAAGACGTCAATGGCATACACAGTCTGTTTACACTGTCACGTTACGGCTATGGAACATGTGTGGAGACAGGCAGGTTGTCCGAAATAACAGTAATAATAATAATAATAGCACACACAGGTGCTGGACGTGAGTGAGAGGTTAGCGTAGGTGCAATATACGCTTTTTGATTAAAAAAAATACACTTAAAAAAAAAATTATATATATCTCCTTATATATTTTCTCATTATAAATTATATATATATATATGTCATGCCGTCAAAAACCTATAAATACCTCCAATGTTTTGATTCAAACACAGGCTCCCTTGAGAAAGATATGTGCAACATATCGAAACGCTGGGCAGCTGGCTCTTTGAGCTAATATATATATATATATATATATATATATATATATATATATATATATATATATATATATATATATATATATATATATATATATATATTAGTGTTTCAGGGGAACAAACAAAAGCCAGACAAACGCAGCGAGATGTGTATTCATTCAACGTCAGGGCACCACAGCCCCAAGCTAAATACAAGCATATCAAATTCTTTTTTTTGTCATTTAATGAGTGAACATTAAGCTGGCATGTTAAACCTGGGGTTCCAACAAATAAATCTGTGAATTAAAATATATTTTTTTACACTTGGCTAGTCAACATTTAGGTAACATTTCTAGAAAATAAATCCATGAAAAATACACATATATATATATATATATATATATATATATATATATATATATATATATATATATATATATATGTATGTATTTTTCATGGATATATATAGGCGATTCAACATTTACCTAACAAATACATTTGAAAAGCATTATCGTTCAGCAATTAAATCTAAGAAAATAAATCTGGGTTTTCACAAAATATATATAGAGATAGAGATATTGTGATGATCTGCCTTCTTATCACAGGTTTTTCTTCAAACAGACACTTGACAACCAGATGCAAGGAAACGCCGTAGCATGTGTTTATTATTTTTAAACACTGAAAAAGAAAATAAAGAAAACAAAACCTAACCCAGTCTCGAGTCCTAAATAAACAGATGGTTCCCTAACTAATGACGGGGCAGGCTAAGCCTGTTAGCTCGTTTCCAAAACCAAATCGTAACCCAAATACCTTTTCCAAAATGTCGTTGACCAGTTCTCACAATAATAATACTCTTTTCCTCTCCCACCCTCATCCAAACACTCACAAACACAGACATCTTAAATGGTAACCAATTACACCGTTTAACAATTGACATATCATTAAATTGAATAATTAATTTGAACTGGAGCCAGACTTGACTCCAGTAGCTTCCACCTGGTCCTAGTGTCCCCATGTATTGTCTCTGCACAATAATAAATATTTATTTTAAACCTTACTTTTTTTATTTGTACTTTCCCATTGTCTCTGCACAATAATAAATATTTATTTTAAACCTTACTTTTTTTATTTGTACTTTCCCTTATTTAACACAGTTATTATTTACAAAGTGTATTCTTTAACCCAACTTCATTTTTGATCCCAAACACTACATTCATTTTCTTTGCTTACCATCCAGTTGGTTTACGTTGTCTTCACATTTTGTTCTTTTCCTTTAACCAATCTCTCACACTACCCCCCCTTTTGCAAGATCCCGTGGGATCGGGCATACCAACCAGGCAGAGCTGCAAAATTAACAAGTACAATTTTCCAACCAAGGTCCGAGGCCTCTTAAACGCTGCTTGGACACGTAGATTCCGTCCTGTACCCAACCTCTCAGTTTAACCTCACCCTGTTGAGCAAACAAACTAATTTCTGTTTGTGGGGACCTTGAAAAAAAATCTGCATTAATGTGCTCTTTGCCCTTTCTGTACTTGAGCTCAAAACAATACGGTTGCAAAGACAAGAACCAACAGGTCACCCTTGCATTCCCGTCTTTGTTGCGGTAGAGCCATTTTAGGGGTGCATGGTCCATTACTAAAGTAAACTTTCTACCCCATAAGTAATAGCGCAGAGCCTCTACTGCCCACTTAATGGCCATACACTCCTTCTCTACAGTGGCATATTTGATTTCCCTGGGTAACAACTTCCTGCTTAAAAACAAGACTGGGTGTTCCTCTCCATTCCTTTCTTGTGACAATACAGCCCCTAAACCTACAGCGGAAGCAACAGTCTGCAAAATGAAGGGTTTATTAAAATCTGGGCTGATCAACACTGGCTCCTTACAAATGGCTGTTTTTAAATCTTTAAACGTCCTTTCCGTTTCCGAGTTCCAGACAATTTTGTTTGACTTTGTTCCTTTCATCAATTCTGTCAGGGGAACGGCTCGAGTAGCGAAATCTTTTATGAACCGCCTGTAATAGCCTACTAACCCCAGAAATGCCCTCAGCTGTTTTTTATTTGCTGGTTGCTTACACGCTTGAATTGCATGTATTTTCCTATCTTGAGGTTTTATTTCTCCATTCCCCAGTATAAACCCCAGATACTTGGTTTCCAGCAAGACGAACGCACACTTCTTTTTATTTGCGGTCAGTTTACTGTCCCGCAACGCCTGTAATACTGTGCTCACCTGGTGTAAATGGGATTTCCAATCCTTACTAAAAATGGCTACATCATCTAGATATGCAGCAGTATACTGCTGATATGGACGAAGAACTTTGTTCATCAACCGCTGAAAAGTGGCTGGCGCGCCATGAAGGCCAAATGGAAGCACTGTAAACTTAAAAAGACCTTCCGGAGTAGCAAAAGTTGTTTTTTTCTTTTGAACTTTCTTCCAAAGGAACCTGCTAATATCCTTTAGTCAAATCTAGCGTGGTGATGTATTTAGCCCTCGATCATTTCATCTATTCTGGGCATGGGATATGCATCAAACTTTGATATCTCATTAACCTTTCTAAAGTCAATGCAAAATCTTACTGTACCATCGGGTTTTGGGACCATTACCACTGGACTTGACCAGTCACTGTCCGATTCCTTGATTATTCCCATTTTTAACATGCTCTGTATCTCGGCTTTCATACCCTCTCGCTTAGCTTGTGGGATTCTGTAGGGCCTTTTCCTGATCACTACCCCTGGTGGTGTAATAATCCTGTGTTCCACAAGATTAGTTCTTCCTGGCACCTCTGAAAAAACATCTATGTTTGTTTCTATTAAATGATTTATTTCTTTTTTCTGAATCTCTGACAACTGTTCACCAATCAGTACATCTTCTATCTTCACGTTCAACACTTCTGTCTGTGCAACATTCACTGTCAGATCCCCCTCATTCCATGGTTTCAGCAAATTAATGTGAAATAGCTGATATGGGTTTCTCTTGCCTGGTCTAAACAAACGATAGAGATTTTTTCTACTACCTGGTATGGCCCTTGCCATTTAGCTAAAAACTTGTGTACGTGTGAGGGTAATAAAACCAAAACTTGATCTCCTACTGCAAACTCCCTTAATCTAGCACCTGCATTGTAATGTCTCTGTTGTTTCTCTTGTGCACTTTCCATGTTCTGCTTGACAATTTCAACAACCTTTCCCATTCTTTCTTGCACTTGACAGACATACTCAACTACATTTTGGCCCGAACTTGATTTCTCCTCCCAAGCTTCTTTAATTATGTCCAAAATTCCACGGGGCTGTCTTCCATACAGTAACTCAAACGGCGAAAACCCAGTGGAACTTTGGGGTACTTCCCTAAAAGCAAAAAGCACAAAGGGCAACAGCTGGTCCCAGTCCTTACCATCAGGGCGCATTACTTTCTTTAACATTTGCTTTAATGTTTTATTAAACCTCTCCACCAAACCATCCGATTGTGGGTGGTAAACAGAGGTCACTATCTTTTTAATGTTACACAGCGTGCACAGCTCCTTCAATATTGAAGACACAATGGGAGTTCCCTGGTCGGTAATTATCTCGTTTGGAAAACCCATTCGACTAAAAACTTCCAACAAGGCTCGTGCTATGTTCTTTGAGCTGGCAACTCTTAATGGAATTGCTTCCGGATACCTAGTTGCGTAATCTACTATAACCAAAATATGTTTGTACCCCGAACTCGTTTTTTCTAACGGCCCCACTAAATCCATGCCAATTCGAGAAAATGGAACTTCAATTATGGGCAAAGGAATCAAAGGAGCGGGTGCAGGCTTTCTTTCTGAAACCAATTGACATTCTTTGCATTGATTACAACGATTAAGAATTTCTTGGTAAACCCCAGGCCAGAAGAATCTACTTAAAATCCTTTCCCTAGTTTGAGCCCCTAAGTGGCCACTCAACACATGACTATGTGACAAATGGAAAATCAGTTCTTTAAATTTACCAGGTACCACTAACTGTTCTAACCAATCACCTTGATCAGTTTTGGTTACTCGATGCAATAAGTCATGTCTTGTGATAAAATGTGGAAGAGGTAGGCTGTCTCGGATATTTTCATAGTCGTCATCAATTTCAAAGACTTGGCTAAAAGCAGCATGTAAATTTGGGTCTGCTGCCTGCTCTTTCCTAAAATCCAATTGCGATACCGGCAACTCATTTTACATTTTTACTGACATACTTCCTTGTGAAATCAATGTTTCGGCTTTTCTAAGCCTTTCCTGTTTCGAAGTTTTACTTTTCTTTGTACGCTTTCCTGATGGTAACCTTTGTGGTTTAGGCTGACCCCTGCTCTCAGGTACAATTTCCCCACCACTCCCAGACTCATTATCAGAGTTTACCATAACGTTAAAGGGTTGTTTCTTTTCTCGTTCCCTTTTCCCTATAACCCCGTCTTGTTTTTTTAAATTTCCTGGACTTCCTTGTCTTACCCGGTTCTGCAAACACCCCATCTGAAAAATCAAACAACGTATGCCCCTCAGACACTCCCTCATTATAGTTTTCAGCAACGGACATTGAGGACAGTTTCTTTTGGTTTTTGATCAGAGTGTTAAAATTAGGACAATCTCTCCCTACAACTACTGGGTAGGGAAGAGGAGGAAATACTCCAAACTTATAGCGTACTGGTTCTCCGCCAATCTCTACCTCCACTAACTTAGCCAGATAGGTTTTAATGTCACCATGAATGCAATTGATCCTAACTTTGTTGCACTCTGGTAAATTTAAATGTTCAATTAGTGACGCAGTGATCAGACTTTGCCCACAGCCTGAATCCAAAAGTGCTACAGTCTCCCTACCGGTTACTTTAATAGTAGACAAATAATCCCCCTCCAACATTCGTGAGGTAAACAAGTTATTCACAGTGGTGACGTAATTGCAAGTATAGTCACAGCCCCCATATGCATCAGCCCCATCACACTCCATATTTTCTACCTCTTGGTTTTTTCTACATTGTCTAGCAATGTGTCCCTTCTGATGACAATTAAAACACATAATGTCAGAGTTATCCCGTCCCATATATTTTTCATCCCAAGGTCCCTTCACAGCCCATGGCTGCTCTTCGTCACCCCGTTTCCCAAGCACAGTCTTACCAGCGCCTGTGCGTTCCTGCCTCTTCAGGAATGGGGTGCGCTGGTTGAAGCGGCGTTGTCCCTCCGGGAAACAACGAGCCAACCTGTCGGCGGCTGTATGTCTCTCTACCAGAGATATCAGTTCATCGGCGTTGACTGGATTGGCTTGTCCGACCGTTTTCCTCAAAAGAAAAGGCAAAGCTCTCAAATACCGGTCCAAGTAATTCCACGACCAGTGCTGATGAGTTTAGCTCCGGTTGCAACCATTTTCGGGTTATTATTATTATTATTATTTAGCAGACGCCTTTATCCAAGGCAACTTACAGAGACTAGGGTGTGTGAACTATGCATCAGCTGCAGAGTCACTTACAATTACGTCTCACCCGAAAGACGGAGCACAAGGAGGTTAAGTGACTTGCTCAGGGTCACACAATGAGTCAGTGGCTGAGGTGGGATTTGAACCGGGGACTTCATGGTTACAAGCCCTTTTCTTTAATCACTGGACCACACAGCCTCCTAGATGTATCAGGTCAAACATTTGAGACCCCGGCACTTTATCCTTTTGGAACTGCCAGTCATGGAACCGCTGAGCTCGTACAGCTGTAGTAACTCCCGCCCGGGCCAATATCTCCTTCTTCAACTGACTATAGTCAGCAGCAGAGTCCAGCTCCAAGTCAGAATATGCTTTTTGGGGGTCCCCTATCAGGAGTGGTGCTAAGATCCCTGCCCATCGAACCCGCGGCCATTTCTCCCGTTCTGCTGTCCGCTCAAAGGTTAGCAGGAAAGCCGCCACATCATCCTGATCAGTCATCTTTTGTAAGAGATGAGTTGTCGGTACAGCCCGTTCTTCAAACAGTTTAGTAACTTGTTCTTGCATCACAGTCAATTGTTGCTGTATCGTCCGATTGGTCTAGTGCTGCATAGCACTAGCCTGCAACAGTGCCTGTACTGCCGCCTCCATGATCCAATTTTATCACAGTAAAAACCCAGGGTACGAGTCTGAATTTGTTGTCAGACAAAGGCCCCACTTCTGGTACCACAATGTGATGATCTGCCTTCTTATCACAGGTTTTTCTTCAAACTTGACACTTGACAACCAGATGCAAGGAAACGCTGTAAGGCTATGCACACCAGACACCTGTTTTGCATTTCATCACAATGACATGGCATGGAGTGGGTTAGTTATTTGCCTAATTCGCTGTTAGAACCTTTAACAGAACATGTTTTTAAGGATGGTAATATCAGCCTATATGGAAACCAAAATCATTTACCAATTATTTTTTATGTCATTGGATTCATATAAAACTGTGCATTAGAGACTGCAGTAAACACTCAACTGGATTCACGTGTTTAGAGAAAAAAAAAAACCCTTCCCCTGTCAGTTCCTGTTAGGTCTGGTTTATGATGCTACAATCAATAAGATCTTTGGTCTCATGTTAACACCAAAGCCATGTTGTTAGAATTATTTATTTATTTTTTTAACTTTCTTTTTATTTGGGTGTTAGGTTGTTAGGTGTCAGTGCCCAGCATCCCTCTACTCTCAATTACTCTCAGCATCCCTCTACTCTCAATATCGAGGTGGCACATTACATGGTCAGCAGGCAGGGGGAGAACCGGAATTCTCACATCACAGGAAGGAGTGTGCATAATTAGAGGTATGGATTTGCAAATTCAAAGTAAAACAATTGTACCTTCTGTTGCTAGACCTCATAGGGTTCTAACTGATATATTTGTACAATTTAAGTTATTTCTAAAGGTATGCACCATGAAGGTTCTCCTAGTCATCTGCTATGCTCAATCCCCATTTTTTATAATCATAATGTTAAAGACAAAAACAAATTACATTAACTTTTGGCATCAGTATCTCAAAACTATACTGCCAGACAGAACTGTAATTCCAAGGTCTTGATTGAGCACATATCAGAGATTCACTTGAACACTGCATTACTCTTAGAGGGCTCTTTAGTGAACTTGACTTTTGGATGTGTCATTTTTAAATGTCATACAGGTATATCGGGCGGCACGGTGGCATGGTGGTTAGCACTGTTGCATCACAGCGCCAGGGTCCTAGGTTCAAAACCGACCTAGGGGGTCTGTGTGGAGTTTGCATGTTCTCCCCGTGTCTGCGTGGGTTTTCTCCGGGTACTCTGGTTTCCTCCCACAGTCCAAAGATATGCTGTTCAGGTTAATTGATCACTCTAAATTGCCCTGAGTGTGAGTGGTGCCCTGAGATGGACTGGCGTCCCGTCCAGGGTGTAGTCCTGCCTGATGCCCAGAGTCTGCTGGGTTAGGCTCCAGCTCACTGCGACCCTGTAAAGCAGCAGTCATACTCAAATGGCGGACCGCGGTCCGTGTCCGGACCCAGCAAAGGGTCAATACGGACCGAACAGCACCGAACCTAACGATATCGAAGCAGTGGTGAAGCAACACCAGCCTGGGGCCGCGTCCTATCCAATCGCGTGCATTTATGCAAATTAGCCTAGTGAAGAGAGCTGCGTCTTATCCAATCGTATGAATATATGCAAATATCTTCGACAGGTAAATACGGTGTTGGGACTGGGAGCAAGCAGCAGGCAGACACACACGGAAATACAGTGAGGATGGCTTGTTCAAAGAAAAGAAAAGTTGATAGCGAAAATCGCATATTCAAAGACGAGTGGACAGACAAGTATGCATTCATTCTCCCCGCAACAAGTTCAAAACCAATGTGCCTGATATGCTCAGAGTCCGTAGCGCTCGTGAAAAGTGCCAATGTGAAGCGCCGCTGTGACACGAAACACAGTCATTTCGAGCAAACGTATCCCCAAAACACAGAAGTGAGAACAAGAAAAATAAATCAGCTCAAAGCCCAATATGAGAGGTCCACCAAAGTTCTTGTCCATTCCCTGACAGCCCAAGAACGTGCAATGGAGTGCTCACTGAGAATAGCTTGGGTTTTGAGAAAACGCAAAAAGCCATTTACTGACGCAGAGATGGTTAAAGAACGCATGAGTGAAGTTGCTGAGACCTTGCTTGATGGTAAACAAAAAGATGAGCTGAAGGAAAAGATAAAACAGATCCCACTGTCAGATTCCACAGCAGTGAAAAGAACTGAAATATTTACTGAAGATGTGATTTCACAACTTTATGAGGCCATTCAGAATGCACCATGCATTTCTTTAGCTGTGGATGAATCAACAGATACCACCGATAATGTCCAGCTTCTCGTACTTGTGAGATTTTATGACAAAACAAAGAAGGAATTCTGTGAGGACTTATTGGGTTTAACAACTCTTGAAGCACACACACAAGGAGAGGACATCCATGAGGCCATCAAAGGGATGCTAACAAAAAGGGGGATTGCTCTGAAGTCGGTGGTCTCCATCAGCACAGATGGAGCTCCAGCCATGATAGGAAGAGGTAGGGGACTGGTTGCACGTCTGAAAGAGGACCACCCTGACCTGACATCTTACCATTGCATCATCCACCAATCTGTCCTGTGTGCCAGTCTGGTAGAAGGGTATTCTGAGGTCATGACAACAGTGATGAAACTGATAAACTTTTTGAGAGCATCATCATCCCTACAGCACCGTCTGCAAAGATGCTTTCTGACAGAGGTCAATGCCAGCTATGATGACTTGCTACTGCACAACAATGTGAGATGGCTCAGCAAAGGCAGGGTTTTGGAGCGCTTTTGTGCCATTCGGGAGGAGATCAAATCTTTCCAATCAGAGCAAAAGAGTGAAAAGGCAACTCAGTTTACAGAGTTTTTGGAAGATGTGGAGAAAATGCAACAGCTGCATTTTTGACAGACATTACATCACATCTTAATGAGCTCAATGTTAAGCCGCAGGTACAGAACAACACAGTGTATGATTTGATAACAGCAGTCTAGGCTTTCCAGAGGAAACTGGAGATTTTCAAGACTGATCACCAGGGAGAACTTGTCCATTTCCCCAAACTTTTGGAGCAAACCCAGGGAGAGAAATATGTTCCCTACCATGCTGATTTTATACAAAAGCTGATGGATAACTTCAAGGCTCGCTTTGATGACTTCGCTCTTGGAAGACAACTGCTGCTGTTCATACAGAACCCCTTCTTGGTCACAAATGTCACAGAGTTTTCAGAGGAAGCAAAACAGACCTTCAGATGGGTAAATGTTGCATCACTACAAATGGAGTTGATTGAACTGCAAGAAAATGTGGCTTTGAAAGAGCAGGTTGGTGATTGTGACCCTGTCACTTTCTGGGGAAAGATGGTGCCTGTTCTAAAAAAAATAGCACTACACATCCTGACCATGTTTAGCTCCACATACTGCTGTGAGTCAGCCTTCTCCACAATGAATATTATTAAAACCAAATACTGCACCAGGCTCACCAATGAACACCTGCACCAGTGTCTTAGAATTGCACTCAAACCATTTTTGCCAAAGTTCAAAGTATTGGCAGGAGGAAAAAAGTGTCATTTCTCTCATAAGTCATTGATGCAAGGCCCAGAGTGACTTGTGCATGCATGGAACACTGTACACTCTGCACTGAGATTTTCTTCTCTATTGGACTCTGCTTTGTTCTCCATAAAATGTGCACTTTAGTTTTTTTTATTATTATTATTTATTCAATTAAGAGAAATGCAAGGCCCATGTACATTGGCTCACAGTGACTTTTTTGCATACAGATTACTATGCAACAACTTTTGATCTTCAGCAATGATGTCACAAATGTGCACTTTATTATATTTTTGTAAAAACAGAAACCATTAGTTTTCTAAATACTTTTTTTGTACTCATTTCTTAAATTTCTTTGAAGCACCATGACAAATAGTAATAGCCTACATACTACTACAGTACAGCCTGTACAATGCACATTTTCACAGTCAAAATAAAGAAGTTGTTTATAATTCATTAAAATGTATCTGATTGGTCTCATTTAATGTATTTAATAGTAGTCCTGAAAACATTTGATATAAAACCATGTATCCCAAATCATAATATGGACAATGGTAAGTTTGTTACTATGCTGTACTAGAGCGCCGATAAATGACAATATCCATCCGGACCTTTCCCACTTAGGAAATTTGTGTGACTGGACCTTCTCAAATTGTATTTGAATACCCCTGCTGTAAAGGATAAAGCGGTTATTGATAATGGATGGATGGATAAAGGTATGTCATTCAATTATTTCTCCACAGAATTGAACGACTGTGGAGAGATGTCTTTGAAAATGTCCTCGACCTTTTCTACACAGTATTCACCAGTTTGGAGTCTGAAGGATTACTCAATCCTGACAAGGAAATTGAATTGTTTGCCCTGCTTCATACCACAAATCCAACATCATCTATTTTTTTTAAGGATGCATGGAATCACCATGGTCTTGGCAATCAATCACCTTTGCAGTTGTGGTTATGCAACCAAAGAGAGGGAGAAAGGGAAGATCCTCCACAGGTAAACATCAATGAATTAAATATTAAATTATGGATGTCACAAAACTTTCCCAATGAAACAAAACTGAGTCTTTGGTCATTGGCTGTGTGGTCCAGTGGTTAAAGAAATGGGCTTGTAACCAGGAGGTCCCTGGTTCACACACCCTAGTCTCTGTAAGTCGCCTTGGATAAAGGCGTCTGCTAAATAAACAAATAATAATAATAAATAATTGGATCAAAAACATGTTGTTATATGCAGTTTTACTATTTCCAGGGTGATCAAGAGTATGATGTGGACTGGGCAGGACCCCATACCCACCATGCAGAGGACGTGTCAGTCCCTGAAATCCAACTTCTTCATCCACTGTCAGAACAAGAATTGGCAACATTACCGAGTCCAGCAGTTCCTTTCTCTCAAGCCTTAACTGTTTATCTTGAAACCGTACATGTCCTCAGTGAGGTTAGAGCAAAATGCATAGGGCGAGAATAAAGTAATTTTGAGATGACTGAGGTTCAAGGGCAGAAGTGTGGAGTAGTGGTTAGGGCTCTGGACTCTTGACTGGAGGGTTGTGGGTTAAATCCCAGGTGGGGGACACTGCTGCTGTACCCTTGAGCAAGGTACTTTACCTAGATTGCTCCAGTAAAAAAAAACAAAAAAAAACATCTGTATAGATGGGTAATTGTATGTAAAAAAATAATAATAATAATGATATAATTGTAACAATTGTAAGTCGCCCTGGATAAGGACGTCTGCTAAGAAATGAATAATAAAGTAATCCAGCAGCTGATATACTTAACTATTTCTTTTGGAATGTTGTTTTTACAATTTGTTTGTAAACAGCTGTAAACTTCAGAAACATATAACTCTGTTGACCCTTCGATATTTTTTATTTTTTTAGTTTATAGTATTGTATATTGTTTTGTGTACAATATTTGCATGAGAATTGTTTAGATCACATATTATAATTTGTGATAAATGAAGAGGCAATTATCTTTGGAATGTTTTTTTTATTAAATGAGTTTGAATAACACAAATTGCATTTATTTTTTATTTTTCTATTCAAGAATCTGATAGAAAATACAAAAACAATTGGCCGTGGTCCACATTTTAAAACATAACATATCCAAAGCCTCACTCCCTTAACCCTTTCAATATTTGCCGTGCATCTGCGAACCTCCACCCTGCAACATTTCAAAAAAATTAATTGGTTGCTCTGTTATAAGCCCAAGTAGAAGAAGCAGAATCCGGAACGTGAACAAAACAATAGTGTTGCAGTTAAGTGGCCCCTTATAGCATTTAAATGTTTTCCTTTGCAGACAATCTTAATTAGAGTGACTTACAAATACGTCCAGCTATACCAGGAAAAGAAATCAATGCAATCACCTCTGAGCTTGTATAATAAGAATAAAGGCAAAATAAGTGTATTATACTATAAAATACAACAAGTGAATACAATGTAACAAAACTTTCTTTTCTCCACTGCTACTTGAGTTTTCAGACGTGGCCCAGGTTCACATTCACTTTATTGTCGCGCTGCTCAAAAGTAAACGGCAACTGACCCAACCACTTTCATCTTCTCTTTTCAGCTTACCACAGACACAGGATTAAACCAGACCGAATCGAGTATATGTGGTGCTAAGGCAAGCCTGAATATCTCTCTCAAATGCAATGTAGTCAGTGTAGTGTCCAGGGAGGAGGAGGATCTCAAAACATGTGGAGGATTTTGGGAAACTGCTGTTCACAATTTGCAGCTGAAGTTCTTTCCCTGGAATTTCCCATCCTGCCCAGAATGTCATGAGGTCTTTCAGCTCTGTACATGCTACAAAAAGCATTTGAAAAAGATATATTCTTCATACTAACTTGTGAAAAGCTACAAAACAGATGTTTAATAGAATAATACATTTAAATATACAGTACACATGCTCTGTACTTCCATTCATTGTTGTCAAAACCATATGCCATAAATTATTTAAGTGTACCATCTTCAGTTTCTCTTCAGATTGTTCTCCTTTGAGCACAACATGAGCACCAGATCGAAATTCCTCTTACCATTGTCACTGAACCTGCGGAGGTAGCCTGTAATTCTGCATTTTGTCTCAAGGCTGCATTCCTCCTGTTCCTCTTCATCTTCATCTTCCTCCACCCTCATGGTGGGCCACGTAATTCTCTCAAGAATCATCTAAAATAAATACCAGTATCTTTGCTAAAATACAATGTACAGGGGGCTCCCGAGTGGCGCATCCAGTAAAAGGCGCTCCGCGCGGAGTGCAGGATGTGCCCTATAGCCTGGAGATTGCAAGTTCGAATCTGGGCTATGTCACAGCCGACCGTGGAATTCCTAGGGGGAGGCGCACAATTGGCTGAGTGCTGCCCGGGTAGGGAGGGCTTAGGTCGGCAGGGGAATCCACGGCTCACCGCGCATCAGCGACCCCTGTGGCCGATAGGGCGCCTGTGGTTCTGCAGTGGAGCCGCCAGATCTGTGTTGTCCTCCGGCACTATAGGTCTGGTGGCATTGCTGTGGATCTGCAGTGCGAAAAATGACGGCTTGGCAGGAGCATGTTTCGGAGGACGCGTGTTCCAGCCGCCATTTCCCGAGTCGGCATGGGGGGTTGCGAGTGGTGAGCCGAGGATACAGATAATAATTGGGCATACTAAACTGGGGAGAAAACCAGGGCAAAAAATTGGCGACAACTAAATTTATATATATAAAAAAAAAATACAATGAACAGCATGCTGACAAAGTTATACTTCCCTTTACATGTCAGGTAAGTATAGATACTTTACCTGAGGTGTATACAAAGCATCTGACTCTCTTGGTAAAACCAAGGGAATCACATCTGCCCTTGCATGCAGCAGAGGCCACACCATGGTGTCCTTTAACCCTCTTCTCAGCTGCTTGATCTGGTGGCTGGTACGTCCAATCACCTGCAGGAACATTTAAAATTTAACTATATGGCAAGTGATGTTCCAACATTTCATTTCAATCACATGTCCCCATACAACACTTTTTAGGTTGCAGAATATTTTTTAAAACTGCTCTGATATATATCAATACGCTGCCTTGCGCTGATGTGTACAGACAGCCGGAGCCTGTATTGTTTATCTTTTTGGTTTGTTGTTTGTGTTTGTGTTTGTGTTTGTTTCGTTGTAGAGGAGGAGTGAGCCGCGGGCCGGCAGACGAGCGCGTTTCTGCACAGCACCGCACCGCACCGCACTCACCGGCACTATGTCTCCCAGGACTCGAGCGCGCACTCTGCCGTGCACGGAGGACGGGGGACGGACAAAGTCGAGTTTTGTTTGTTTTGTTTTGGATTAAAAGCCTGCTGTGTACCCCCAATACCATCGTTGGTAAAGGGGTGGATTACTTTGTTATTATTTTTTGTTATTATTAAATACAGGGACTGTTTTGGGAGAAAAATAATGTCCAAACAGCGTTTTCATTCACGGTTCCACTGCACCTGACGACAAGGAGACATGGGAGCATCTTGTCTTTCCCTGTTGCTGTAGCTAGAGGAAGGTCCCTCTTCCCTGGCTGGTGGACCTGGAACTTCCTGTCTCTGTGTTTCACTGCCGACAGCAGCTGTTGCCACTTCAGAGGGTGCCTCATCATCTTCACTAAATGCCTGACCTGATGAGCTGAGTGATTTAGATTATTAAAATGAATACAATTCTGTTACTGTAACAGTTACGTAGGTTCTGTCGCTTAACTGTTACTAAACCAGTTACACCTGAGCCGGTAAGGGGCATTAACAGCCTATTCACTGGTCTAAAGAAAATATTATTGAATGAGATGACCCATACCCATTGCAACTTTGCAAGTGACCTTTTATTTCCATGAAAGAAAAATCCCTCACAGTTGAGGCACCTTGTCTCTGCTCCAACACTTTGAGAAGATCCAGGGTGCTACATTATGGACAATAGGTAGAGTGAGCATCACAATACTTGAAATGTATTTGCTTACGATTGTAAGTCGCCCTGGATAAGGGCATCTGCTAAGAAATAATAAATAATAATAATAATAAAAATAATAATAATAATAATAACAATACATAATTATCCACAAACTAGGATGGTGTGTCTAATTCTAATTATTTAAATATAGTCTCATTACAAAGACATACAGTAAATTTTTATGTCATCATGCTTTACCATTTTTCAGTGCTTATTTCAGTGCAGAGGATTTCGAGGACTTCCTGATCTTCTCTCCGATCAGCCTACTGACCCCTCCCTCACCACCGAGCAGGGGACTGGTTCCACCTCCTCTATCACCCCTCATCCCGCTGGAATCCAGACCAGATCACCGACCCCAATGGGCAGCCCAACCTCCCTACCATGGAGGTGATGGCTGGCCCCCAGCTGGGTTAGATTCAATGCCCTGACCCGCTGCCTTATCAGCAGCGGGACAGATATGTAACCCCAGTGCCTTCTGCCCCTCCTATCTACCCCAGGTGCAATCCCACAGGACATACCACCCGGCTGCACTCCCCGCAATAAAGTGCAGCGTGGCGGCATGTTATTTGGCATCGGAAGCAGGTAAGAGACGGGAAATGGTCGGAGGGCCTTGTATTGTTGATGTGGTTGTCGGTAAGGTGAGTACCCATGCATTACTGGGCTCAGGGTGTGATCAGACCTTAATTGGACAGCTCTCTTGGGCGTGTGTGCGTGGCAGCCACAAGGTCAGATGGCGATCTCCTGTATCCATGGAGAGACGAAGGCATACCCCACACTAAAAGCATACATATCGGTAGGACAGATGCAGCGTCACCTCGTAGTGGGGATGGTGGAAAGGCTACCACATCCAGTAATTCTGGGCCAGGACTGGCCAAAGTATAAACAATTAATTAAAAATACTGTCCCGACCATACACGCAAATGTGTCAGATAACGAGGGAAAACGATTGGTGAGATTTTCCCCATAAAGCTGACTTGTTTTCTTCCCTTTTCCTAGAAAAACAAAGAAAGAGAGACAGATCGAAAAATAGGAAGATGCATCAATGAGACGTGGCTGGGGCTTGGTGGGAGAGAGCTCGGATGGTATCAAACGCCACTCAAAGGGAGTCGGTACACTGTGTGAGAGGGCGAGGTTACTGGGCCATCCAAGGCAGATGTTACTCCAGCCCCTCTCAATATACCGGACATGTAGGACCGAAGCGTGGACCTATTGTGGGGCCAGAGCAACGACCCCACACTGGTGCATGCTTGGGGAAAGGTCCGGTCTATTGAAAGTAAGGATCTTGAAGGTGCTGGGGCACTAGTATTTCCACATTTTATTATCAAGGGGCAATTACTGTATAGGGTAAACCCGGGCACAGGACAGCCTGTAACACGATTGATGGTTCCCTCGTCTTGTCGGTCCAAGGTCATGAGGCTGGCGCATGATGTCTCTTTTGCGGGGCACGTCGGAGGTGATGAAACGAGAGAACGCATATTGGCTCGATTTTATTGGGTAGGGTTTCATAAGAAAGTGTCGAAATATGTACCACATGCCCAGACTGCCGTTTGGTCCCACTGCCAATAATTTCCACTCCTTTTGAACCCATTGCAATGAACATAGTGGGCCCTTTGCTACCTTCTGATTCTGGGTATACGCATATATTAGTAGTGGTAGATTATGCAACACAATACCCGGAGGCAGTTCCATTGAGGTCCACTAGTGCAGCTGCAATAGCCAAAGAAGTAGTGCAGATTTTATCAAGAGTAGGGGTCCCCAAATAGATACTAACTCATCATGGAACTAACTTTTTGTTTCAACCGTTACAGCAGGTGTATAAAATATAAAAAATCCCATCCAGACATCTGTTTATCATCCACAGACGGACAGTTTGGTGGAACATTTTAATCAGACATTGAAGCAGATGCTGAGACGATTTGTGAACCAAGAGCAGAAAACATTGGGCAACGCTCCTTCCCTACTTCCAATGAGCGGGAAATTTACCATGTCAATTTATTGAAGTCCTGGCAGGCAAGGGAGGCCTTATTTATAGCCCCAGGCGAGGAAGAAGATGATTTTGGACCCTGTATAGAGGCCCCTAGCACACAGAGCATTCCGATGGGGAACAGTTACTTCCAGATCAGCAGAGCGATCTGCTTAAGTTACTTGAGGAGTTGAAGGATGTTTTTCTGACTTGCCCTGCAGGACTAACCTTGTTTGAATATGACATTAGTCACTTAGTCATGGTCCTGCAGCATTTTTGCTTATTAAAGAAAATATCAAAAATCGTAATACAATAATTATTTTCATTTGCTCGGTCCTACAATTACCACAAAGTACCACAAAATTCCACAAAGTTACCACAGAGTACCACAAACAATCTTTAAACAGCATAAACAACAATGCATTTCTGTCATTTGAGCCGATGTACTTTATTGAGTTTCAATGCAGTACTTCACAAGTTTGTTTTAACGTGTTTCTACAAACTAAACGTAACTTCATTAATGGATTTTTTATATAACACAGGTAATGGAAATAAGCATTGATAATAGTGAAAATCTTACTGCTGATGGTACAGAAATACCTGTGTCATTTATAGTAAACAGTGTTTGAGTCTTTTGCTAATATAGTACATTACCTGACGTTGTGAAGTTCTCTATGTTTATTTTCATTACCTGTGCTATATAAAAACATTAATTAAGTTACATTTAGTTATCCTCATTGCTATAAACATGTTTTAAAAAAAAAAAAAAGTTTTGTTATTGTGAAGTACTTCACTGCAGAGACAATAAAGTCTATCACCTCAAATTATATATATATATATAATTTATACATATATATATATATATATATACAGTACTGTGCAAAAGTTTTAGGCAGGTGTGAAAAAATGCTGTAAAGTAAGAATGCTTTCAAAAATAGACATGTTAAAAGATTATATTTATCAATTAACTAAATGCAAAGTGAGTGAACAGAAGAAAAATCTAAATCAAATCCATATTTGGTGTGACCACCTTTGCCTTCAAAACAGCATCAAGCATCAATTCTTCTAGGTACACTTACACACAGTTTTGAAGGAACTTCGGCAGGTAGGTTGGCCCAAACATCTTGGAGAACTAACCACAGTTCTTCTGTGGATTTAAGGCAGCCTCAGTTGCTTCTCTCTCTTCATGTAATCCCAGACAGACTTCGATGATGTTGAGATCAGGGCTCTGTGGGGCCATACCATCACTTCAGGACTCCTTGTTCTTCTTTACGCTGAAGATAGTTCTTAATGACTTTTAAGCTGTATGTTTGGGGTCGTTGTCATGCTGCAGAATAAATTTGGGACCAATCAGATGCCTCCCTGATGGTATTGCATGATGGATAAGTATCTGCCTGTACTTCTCAGCATTGAGGAGACCATTAATTCTGACCAAATCCCCAACTCCATTTGCAGAAATGCAGCCCCAAACTTGCAAGGAACCTCCACCATGCTTCACTGTTGCCTGCAGACACTCATTAGGTGTATGCAGCTCTCCAGCCCTTCGGCGAACAAACTGCCTTCTGCTACAGCCAAATATTTCAAATTTTGACTCATCAGTCCAGAGCACCTGCTGCCATTTTTCTGCACCCCAGTTCCTGTGTTTTCGTGCATAGTTGAGTCGCTTGGCCTTGTTTCCACGTCGGAGGTATGGCTTTTTGGCCGCAAGTCTTCCATGAAGGCCACTTCTGACCAGACTTCTCGGACAGTAGATGGGTGTACCAGGGTCCCACTGTTTTCTGCCAGTTCTGAGCTGATGGCACTGCTGGACATCTTCCGATTGCGAAGGGAAGTAAGCATGATGTGTCTTTCATCTGCTGCAGTAAGTTTCCTTGGCCGACCACTGCGTCTACGGTCCTCAACGTTGCCCGTTTCTTTGTGCTTCTTCAAAGAGCTTGGACAGCACATCTGGAAACCCCTGTCTGCCTTGAAATTTCTGCCTGGGAGAGACCTTGCTGATGCAGCATAACTACCTTGTATCTTGTTGCTATGCTCAGTCTTGCCATGGTGTATGACTTTTGACAGTAAACTGTCTTCAGCAACCTCACCTTGTTAGCTGAGTTTGGCTGTTCCTCACCCAGTTTATTCCTCCTACACAGCTGTTTCTGTTTCAGTTAATGATTGTGTTTCAACCTACATATTGAATTGATGATCATTAGCACCTGTTTGAGTATAATTGTTTAATCATACACCTGACTATATGCCTACAAAATCCCTGACTTTGTGCAAGTGTACCTAGAAGAATTGATGCTGTTTTGAAGGCAAAGGGTGGTCACACCAAATATGGATTTGATTTAGATTTTTCTTCTGTTCACTCACTTTGCATTTAGTTAATTGATAAATATAATCTATTAACATGTCTATTTTTGAAAGCATTCTTACTTTACAGCATTTTTCACACCTGCCTAAAACTTTTTGCACAGTTACTGTATATATATATATATATATATATATATATATATATATATATATATATATATATATATGTATGTTATTTATACATAATATCATCCTACAAAGGAAATGAATGGAGGAAGTGAGAGGCAGACTGGAGTATTACACCAATCCAGGAGGCTGACACAGGCGGATAATAAACTTAAGAGGGGCAGCTGGCTCTTTGAGCTAAAACATATATATATATATATATATATATATATATATATATATATATATATATATATATATATATGTTTTGTGTCTGTTATATTCATTTAGTGTGCATGATTTTCTAAAGAGTAAAATGCATTGTTGTTTATGTTATTTAAGGATTGTTTGTGATACTGTGGTAACTTTGGGTACTTTGGGGTACTTTGTGGTAATTAGTAGGACCCCCAAATGTTTCAAATAATTAAAATATTTATTAAGACATTTAAAACTTAAAAGAGTTACATACCACAGCTGGTTAGGATATGGACATTATAAATTGGTCTTGAATTGCCATCATTAAGCCTGAAAGCTCTCCCAACGCTGAACACGGAGATTACATCCTCTTAGAATTTCAAGCACATATGTTTCTCCAGCGTTGGGTGTATTTTGTAGTATATTAAATATCTAACGATTCAAATCATGGTTGGAAACAGCAAAAAATGACTGTGGTTGAATTCTCAGACGGTGTATGAGTCTAAAAAGAGTATGCCTGTGTATTCCAAAGCATTTAGCAATATTTTGCCAACTGAATCCAAGAGATATGCAATGACTTATTTGTTCTCGTGAAATGCAGTATCAAGGATGACCCACAGCCCCAGTTCTAACATTTGGGGGTACGGGTACACAGAAAGATGCATTGGCAGGACAGAGCGGTCCGGTTTCTTATTCATTTAGAGAAAGACAAAGTGTTGTAAATCATTTCTAGAATACAAATAGGTTTTTGTGTATGTTCAGGTTCACCGGTAAAAGAATTGCACACAGAAAGCATTGAACTTGCTGTTCTTGTCTATCCTTACTTTTCTGGTCTTCAAGATCTCTGTGTAGACGCTCCAAAATAATGATTTCATTGTTGAACTCGTGCCTTGTTATGTGTTCAAGGCAACAGAGTATTCCATTAAAGTAATTCACAATATCCTCTTCATTGCTTTTCAAATGTTTTGTCAAAAGGGTATGTATGAAAGCACAACTCAACAAACAAAAGATAATCTTCATTTTCAGGGGGAAAAAATATTCTACAGCGTTACTACCAAAACAAAAGCCTTGACTTTCAAATAATTGTTCTCATCATTGTTTTGCCAATTTTAACAGGCAGTGTATGCGATTTCACTATGCGATTTCACTATGTAGCGTATGCGATTTCACTGTGTAGCGTATGCGATTTCACTATGTAACATATGCGATTTCAGTATGTAGTGTATGAGGTTTCAAGATTTCAGTATGTAGTGTATGAGGTTTCAAGATTTCAGTATGTAGTGTATGAGGTTTCAAGATTTCATTATGTAGTGTATGAGATTTCAGTATGTAGTGTATGAGATTTCAGTATGTAGTGTATGAGATTTCAGTGTGTACCGCATGTGTCAGTTTGAATTATGTCCCTAACGGCTCATATTTTTCATTACAGATGGTCAACTAATGCACAAACACAAAATACACAGAAAAACGATAAAGGTGAGCCACAAAATAGGCACGTTCTATGTCTGTATGTAGAGGAGTTATGCTTTAGTATGTTAATAACAAGTACTGTAGCATTTGTTATAATATTAATTAAACATATACAGTATATATTTTTTTTTTTTGTTGAATAAAGTTTTATTAAACAAGATAACATATTCAAAACATTGTTGTATAAGCGAAAACATTTGTAATCCCTGGAGTATGCTTTAAAGAATTCATCCGTTAGCCAGATTCCAATTTACTGTGTTGGTGTGTGCCTATGTTTCTGGATCTAGTACTGTGTTGTTTTTCACTATGTAGTTTGTTTGTTTGTTTATTTATTTATGTATTTATTTATTTTGCATATATTTCAACTCTTCGTATTTTGATATACAGTATGGTAGTTACAGTTTCTATTAGTACATTGTTATGTTGGTTAATTCAGTTTGCTTTAGCTGAAAAATGTTTGGGGAAAATACAAATGTATACCATAACTGTAAAAAGCAAAGTAAATGCTTTGAACTTAATGTACTGCAGAGTGTCTTGAAAGTACGTCATGTTGTTTTCAACGTAGAAGTAGAGTACGTTTATGGCAAGCCATCGGGGCCACAAAACGTATTGACACAACACGTAAGAAATGAGAACGGGCATCGCAGTAAATAAGTTAGCATTTGTTTTTTTGATCCTTTCTACGCATGCGCGAATCTTAGAACTTAAACGGCAAGGTTCTCTGGAGATTCATCCAAAATTACAGGACGCCATTTGTATTTTTTTGAGAAACGAAAACAGGTATTGTTGCATTGCATACAGTAATTTGTTTAACTATGTTGCTATCTTATTTATCGAAGTGTATTGCAGACAGTATTTGTTTGTTAAAAAAGGTGACATATATCATAATGTATATTTACGTTTAATTTTTATTATAAATACATTTTGTCTTCAGGAAATTGCTCGCTGTATTTTATTTTTTTTAAACATAAATATTTAAAAAAAACATTATTTTGTCGGTGTAATTTATGTTTATGCATTGTTAAAATCACTACTTGCCAAATGTGCATTTCCTTTGAAAAATGTTGTTTGTGGACATGTCATATACTGTGGCGTAAGCCAGTAAGTGTTTAATAAGTTTTTATGTAGGCTTATTGCCCTGTGTCTTAGAACCTTTTCAATAAATTGAGTGGGAAAGTGGGTACACACACTTTTCTTCATGTAGAGAATACCATTTTTGACGTTTTAGTCAAGTCTATGTGGGATATCTAAACCTATTTTAATATAGAAAACGTACACGTCTTTAGTGGAAGATGGTGTTTTAAGGTGTATATATAATTTGAGAAACGCACAAAATGATTGGCTTCCAATACATACCGTCCTAAAGTGCAGTTGAGGGAGAAGGGACAAGGGTCTCGCATTGATCAGTACTTCTTACGAAGTCAGTCAAGTCAGTCGAATGAAATCCAGTGACAGGAAACAAACCACAGTTCGCAGGATATCAGCACCCCTGTCATAGACGTGAGGAGGACTTGCATGAACATAGTTAGTGATGAACCTAATGATCCTTGTGAACTCGGTCAGACAAACCAGCGTAAGAGAGAAAAGAACCTCAACGGGCACAAGCCTGGAGTTAAATGGCCAAGAGCTTGTGAGAAAACTGCATGGGACACAGTAAACACAGATCTCTGCTTTGCATTGGAAAGGTTAAGTGGAACAGTTGAAAAGAAACTGGATAAATTTGGGGACATCATCTACGCATATGGAAGCGAGAGGTTTGGAGTTGAAAAAAGGAAGGAAAAAGTACAAACTATTCCTGGAAAGTCTAGACGGCAGCAGGAGATTGAACACTTAGTTAGAGAAGGAGACAGCTGAGGAAGCAATGGAGAAGAGCAGAAGAAAGTCAGAAGGAGGGACTCAATCTCTTACAAAGGGTCATAAAAGATAAGCTTGCAACATTGCGCAGAGCTGGCGCCTGGAAGCGCTACAAAAAGAAGGAGCGTCACGAGAACTAACTTTATAAAGACCCATTCAAATTTGTAAAGAAGTTATTCACCAGTGAGAAGAATGGCACACTAAAAGCATCTAAGTTTGAGCTGGAGAGATATTTGGAGGAAACACATACAGATTCAAAAGGCAGGAGCCTATGTCAATTCCGTCAGACATCCCACCTATCAATCCACCAGAATACCAAATGGAGGACTGTGCACCTAAGTGGAAAGAAGTAGAGCAAGCTGTGAAAAAAGCAAGGGCTTCATCATCTCCAGGGCCTAATGGAGTTCCATACAGAGTGTACAAGAGTGCTTCAGGAGTTCTACGAATCCTGTGGAAATTGATGAAAGTAGCATGGGAAAAACAGGTTGTACCAAGAGCATGGCGCCGAGCAGGTGGAGTCTTTATACCTAAAGAAAAAGATTCTACAAGCATCAGTCAGTTTTGCCCTATTTCCCTATTAAACGTAGAAGGCAAGATTTTCTTCAGCATTATTGCTCAGAGATTGTCAACTTACCTATTAAAGAACTGCTTCATTGACACTTCAATACAAAAGCGGGCATTCCAGGTTTCCCAGGATGCTTAGAACACATCAATGTGATCTGGCAACAAATTCAATCAGCTAAAAAGGAGAGGAAGGAGCTCCATGTGACATTCCTGGATTTGGCTAATGCATATGGTTCAGTGCCACATGAACTTCTTTTGGGCAGCATTTGATTTTTTCAGTGTACCAATGACAATAACAAATCTAGTGAAAGCCTACTTTGGAGATTTGCAATTTAGTTTTTCAACTTCAGAATTCAGCACTACATGGCAATGCCTAGAAGTTGGAATAATGGCAGGATGCACCATTTCTCCACTGGCTTTTACCATGGCAATGGAAGTAATCATTAGGGCATCAAAATGGGTAGTGGGAGGAGAGCTTGGCTTCTGGAATGCGACTACCACCAATTCGAGCATACATGGATGACATGACAACCATGACTACAACAGTAGCCTGCACTAATCGGTTATTGGGCAAATTAACCAATAACATTGAATGGGCACGAATGCAATTCAAGCCCACTAAATCAAGGAGCATCTCTATAATTAAAGGTAAAGTAGTAGATAAAACGTTCTTCATTAATGGTGAGGCAATACCAACAGTGTCTGAGAAGCCAGTGAAGAGCCTTGGGAGATGGTGCGACGGGGATCTAAAGGACACAGTTCGTGTGGGAGAAGTTAGACAACAAGCTGTGGAAGGGTTGAAGAGCATAGACAGCAGCTTTACCAGGCAAACTAAAACTCTGGTGCTTTCAGTTTGGTCTACTGCCAAGGTTGCTGTGGCCACTGACTGTGTACGAGGTTTCTTTGACAACAGTAGAGAAGCTGGAAGCTTTAATCAGTTCACACATCAGGAAATGGTTGGGAGTTCCACGCTGCCTCAGCAGAGTGGGACTTTATGGTAAAGGAATACTGCAGCTACCTGTCTCCGCTCTAACCGAGGAGTTTAAGTGCGCCAAGGTCCGACTGGAAATGACATTAGTAGAGTCACGTGACAAATGCATAAGGGAGGCAGCACCTGTGTTGAAAACTGGAAGAAAGTGGGTGGCAAAGAAAGCTGTGGAGGATGCAATGGCTGCCCTTCAATTGGTGATATCATGGGGCAAGTTCAGCATGGAAGAGGGGTCTTGGTCTCAGTTCAGCTCCTCCTACATGGCACAAGGCAGCCCCAGCTCAACGGAGGAAGCTGGTAGTCAACGAGGTGCAAAAGCAGGAGGAGAGGATGAGGTGTAGTATAAAGGCCATTTTCCAGGCCAAGCAGGGAGAATGGATGAGATGGGAGAGTGTGGAACAACGCAAGATTGGCTGGCAAGACCTATGGTCAATGGAACAGAGCAGGATCAGTTTCCTTATAAGGTCAACATATGATGTTCTCCCATCACCACAGAATCTAAACCTCTGGGTAGGAGAGGATCCCTCATGTCCTTTGTGTTCATCACCTGCAACATTAAGGCACATTTTGACAGGATGTAAGGTGGCTCTTAGCCAAGGACGGTTTACTTGGCGCCATGACCAGGTGCTGCGATGTTTGGCCTTAGCATTTGGAAGACAAGCGTAACATGACCAATAAGTTGCCACCTGTTCCATCAAAACATTACACACAAAGACAACATTCCTCCGCCCAGGAGAGCAACCACCAAGGAAAGGTGTTAAAACCAATCCTCGCCCAGGACAACTGGAAGCTGCTAGAGACTGGAAAATGCTGGCAGATGTTGGTCAGCGGCTTATTTTACCACCTGAGATTGCCACCACTAACCTTCGACCAGATATTGTCTTGTGGTCTGGATCAGCACGCCTTGTTCACCTGGTAGAGTTAACAGTGCCATGGGAGGATGCTGTAGATGAGGTATGAGAGGAAGAAACTGCGGTATGCTCAACTAGCCACTGAAGCGGAACAGCGAGGATGGAGAGTCTGGGTTTACCCAGTGGAAGTGGGTTGTCGAGGATTTGTGGCACACTCTACAACCCGGTTTCTCAGAGATGTCGGATTCAATGGCCAAGAGTTGCGTCGCACAGTGAAGAACTTATCTGAAGCAGCAGAGAGGAGCAGCAACTGGCTGTGGTTGAGACGGAAAGATTCTGGCTGGGGATCTCAAGCACAGTAGAAAGAAAGAAAGGCTGATGTACAGGTAAGTAAGCTGGGCTGAGTTGAGTGGGGGCGGAGGGGGTGATGCTGGGGCGCCAGAATCACTGTCTAGCCCTCTTGAGGTGTCATGGGCTAGTCGGCCGAAACACCGAGGATGGAAGGTGCCCACTTGAAGACCCCAGAGATGTACCCTACTTAGCTCAGTCCAGGCGGTTGTCATGCTGATGCGCTGGGGAGACCGCACTATGGTTGATCCCGGAGCCAGCATCGCAGCCGTTGTGTGTGCTGATGTGCTAGGGAGGCAATAAGCTGATCCCTGGAGCCAGCATTACACTTCAGCCATCAACACCAGACAGAAGGATATCTACATCATCATATGGAAGGAGGCGCAAATGGATGGAGACACAAATGGATCACATTAGTTTACTGTGAAGCTACGTCTTAGTTGGTGCTTATCTTGGCGAGAGCCAAGTTCAAATCAGCATGAAGTTTTAACATCTACTCTCATGTAATGGAAATCATTTATATGAACATCTGTAATCCAAGTTGACATGGTGCATGTACTCGCACAGCACCAAATACTGTACTAATAATTCAGATAGCTCTCAGTTTAATGTTGTACCCTGTGCAAATCTCTGATCCTCACTTCTACAATAAAAGTCCCCGCTCACCAATCCTTGATGTATAGGGTTTATCAGACCTTCTGGGTTTAAGAGACCAGTGCCCTTCAACAACTTCAAATAAATCTTATTGTATTGTATTAGTCAACATTTTCCTTATCTATTCCTGATAGTTTATACTGTAGGCCAGGGGTTTGCAACCTTTTTTTGAAACGGTACCCCTTCTATCTGGAGGTTTCAGCTCGAGTACCCCTTTACAATTTTTGCTCAACTGAACGGTACCTCAGTTGCAATAAAATGGAGAATAATCTGAAAAATATCGAAAGGGATTCATTATAACGTTTTGTCGCTTTGCACTCTGTAGACTCTTGTGTTTTCTTCCTTTGTTTTGCAAGTAAGTAATGTATCCATTTCATCAAACACCGAAAAACAAATTCAACCCGTCGCTATTGCTGTTACTAAAATGCAGCCGCATATAATAAATAAAACAACAAATGTCAAAGTATGAGTATAATGAGTAATAATTACATTTACTGTTATTATTTATACTGTACATCTAAAGAATGCAGAAAGATTGCATTTCCTTGATTAGGAGACTTGGTGGTCCAGTGGTTAGGGTTAGGAGCACACCTTTGTTTTTGTAACTTTGTGACCATTTGACAGCCTTTTGATGGCCTTTATTAATTTTGATGGCCTTTGTAAAAATGTTAAAATGACGTCCTTTTGACTGACCTTTTGTAAAAGTGACGGACCTTTTGATACCCAGGATACAGCTACAATACCCAGTAAAGTTATACACTGATATTGTGATAGCACAGCAATTTAAATGAAGTTTGTAAGTGGTTGTGTACCTCAAATACACAATAAAAGTGATATTTATAGGGTATACAGTTATACAGCGATACAGTGATTTGGGACATCTAGGACAGGTACTGCATGGGAACCAAATAAGCTAGACACTCAAGCTTCTGGATTCATTATCTGCATGTCCCATATATAATAATTCCAAAACACTTGAATCACTTAGGGACTACCAGACTGACACTACAGACCTTTAAATTGAGTTCCTACATCATTCTATGGCTGAAAAACACTTAAAAGGGGCGTTTTCAAGTACACTGCAATATAGTAATTTGCCTCCATCTAAGACAGGCTGTGAAATGGGAACCAACCAGCTAGACACTTGTGCTTCTGGATTTGTTACCTGCACATCCTACAGGTTCTCTGTACCAATTTTCAGCCTCTAGCACATTCACTGCTTGTTTGACACCCAGTTGTACATGCCGTTTGTTGCATATAATGCACAATACTGTTTGTGAGTGTTTTTTTTTTAAATATAAATCAGCAGGAATCATTCTAGAAACACTGGGACCAGTTAGAGACTACCTGTCTGATACCATATCCATTTAAATGGAGTTCTTAACCCTTAGAAAACTTAAAAAAACGGCTATTTACAAGTATAGCGCAAGAGTGCATTTTCATCCATCTAAGACAAGCTGCTCCTTGGGAACCAAAAGAACCAGACACTCGTGCTTCTTGGTTCATTGTCTACATGTACTACAGGTAGCAATCTGTAGCAATTTGCAATCTGTAGCAATTTGCACACTCCTAGTCCATTCACACACCCAGTTGTACTTGCTTGTAACGGTGTACCGCAATACTGCATTTCAATACGTCTAAGAGATGCTAGTGCATGGGCAGCAAAATAACTAGACACTTGTGCTTCTAGATTCATTATCTGCATGTCCTACAGGTACTCTGTACAAATTTGCAAGTTACTAAGTGGTTGCATTCCTCAAATTTGCACTACAATGTTATATTAGAATAGTATATAGTGCTTTTTGTCGCTCAAAACTTTTGATGCAAAACTATGCTCCGATACACTCAAGCTGATACTGTGATCACAAAACACTTCGAAAGGACTTAAATTGGTGCTTCTGTTGCATAAATACACCACAAAATGTGCACGTTTCAGGTGTTATATATAATGGACATTTTTTGTACAGCATGTATTTTGCCATAGGAAATCACGGTCGGGGAGGAGGGGGGTCCTCCTGTCGTACCCCATAAGTAGGGCCACAGAAAATTCACGAAAAAAATAATACATTTCACAGATTTTCACGGAAGTGCCATTTTATTAAAAAAAAAAGGTTCTATTGTGAGTTGCCTAAAATTAATAGCGCATCAAAGAAAATCACAGAGGTTGAAACATTTTAACATTTAATGGTAGCTACTGAGTAAACATTTACATTGGAATGTTTAAAACAATATTTTAAAATGTAACAAACAAGGGTCATTTAAATGTGTTGGCTGAAAAAAGTAACAAGCAGACAAAACTGATTAAAACAAAATCAGTAAAGTTTGAATGACAAATTCGGCAACATTGTCGAGTTTTGTAAACATTTAAAACTTAGGCTATGTTCATACAGTAATTAAACGGACTGTGTTGTATAGCGTTATGCTGACTTTGAAAAACAAAATGTTAAAAAGCTTAAGTGTAAGTGACAAAACCGAAACTTTGTGTTTTTCTTTACACGCACTAAATTATATATGACGTTTTAAAACCACATAACATCGTGCTACTTGAGCGAGTCAACCTATACAAAATAATCTGAAGAACAAGTACAGGAAAAACAAGAAGAAGAAATCGTATGCGACTTTTTAGGAGGAGCCTGTGTGGTCCAGTGGTTAAAGAAAAGGGCTTGTAACCACATAATAATAATAATAATAATTTTATCCATCTAGCATGTTGTGCACACACACACACAAAATAATGATCTGGCCCGTGAGCAGAAAACTAGTTATTTGTTGAAGGCCAGCATCGTGCATCTTGTTGCAGATACTTTGTGGTGTAAAAACCTGTCCATATGCGGAAACTGCTCATTCTGCAGTTTGGTGGAATTGACCAAAAGCAGCGTGCAATTTTTGCCATGTTTGGGAATCTTATTTCAGACCTCACCCAGAAATCAACAATATTGACATTTGTGTCACTTTCAGCAACATGGTGCTTGTAAGATTCAATTTCATCTCTACAGCTTGTGAAATCAGGGATTGCATCTAGTGGCAAAGATGTGACATCCAAGACTGACACCATGATAAATATAAGATCTATTATTAGTCGTAGTTTTATTATTGTTGCAGACATTTCTATGTAGTTGTTTATGGTTTCTACATGATAAAAGCTGGTGAAGAGTAATCTAAAAAAAATTTAAATAAATAAATAAAGTTTTTCACGTTAGGCAGTCAAATACACGATTTCCATGAAATCGTGAATTTTCCGTGGCCCTACCCATAAGTCCACAAATCCTGGGCCAACAAACTCTGAAGTACTCTCTTTAGGTGCACAACATTTGCCGAGCCTTACCCCGATGGTGTTTTTATAATGGGATTTGCCATAGGGAGGGGGGTGGTCTCTTATTGTACCCATATCTCCACGACCTCTGGGCCAATGAACTCAGACGGGCACTCTTTGCATGCACAAGAGTCTTAGCTAAAGAAAGACATCGGCCACGTGTTCGTACAACACCCCACCGCCAGATGGCGAACGTTAGCCCGAAACATTTATGTTCATAAAAAGTGACTGTTTTTGAATGGGATTTGCCATAGGTAAACACAGCTCTCAACTAAAGAAAATCACCGGCCATGGGTTTGTCGTCACCCCGTGGCCAGATGGCGGGCGTTGCCTCAAAGGGGTTTTCAAGTTCCGGGGGCCCCCCGAGACTTGAAAATCGGTACGGGGTCCACCTCGGGGCCCCTGTCGATCCCTTCAAGCAACATGTCCCCAGCTGGAAAGGACCCAATTTAGACTTCTTGCCAACCTGGAGCTCAAAAGCTTTGGCTTGGCAAAGTGAATTTTTTCGTCACGACTGGAGTTTTTGGGTGAACCGCTGTGCTGTTTTAGGCGGTGGTTTGGGGCGCTCCCCTGAGTCTATATCACTTTGAATGGTGGTTCTATGTGCTCGGGTTCGAGAGATATGCCTGAAAATGTGTTTTTCAACCCTGCCATAGACATGAATGAGGCTGAACACCCCAAAAATATTTTATGCAAAGAATTGCTACGAAATTGGGCATGTTACATTCAGGCTGGTCCTCCGAGTCTAGAACCATTTGAATGGGGGTTCTAGGTGCTTCTGTTCCAGAAATAGGCACTAAAAGTGATGGTTTTAAGCATAAGGCGATAGTGTGATTTGTGCCACCTAAGGACAGGTGCTTCTGGATTCATTATCTACATGTACTATAGGTGCTCTGTAGCAATTTCCAGTCTCCTAGCGCACGCGTTTGTTACTTAAGTAATTTAGGGTACAGTTGGGACAAAAACGTTAGGTTACTTACCTTAACCCTAGTTCCCTGAAAGAGAAGACGACCACCAGCATTATGTATGGGATATTCCTGCCCTTGAGGTAGGTAATGCTGAGCTCTCTATACCAGAGCTGCTGAAGGCCCCTTCCTGGGATGACGTTCTTGGTCCCGGCCACCGAGGGTATAAAACCGTCACTCGCAGAAAGATCTCCCTCTTTTTCCATCGAATCCCTGAAGGCAAATGAAGCGACCTGGTGGTTGGTGGTCGTCTTCTCTTTCAAGGAACCAGGGTTATGGTAAGTAACATAACGTTCCCTCTCAATTCGAAGACGACCACCAACATTATGTATGGGATAATGTATACCAGAGCCGTCGCGAGGGAGAAGGAACGAGGGACGCACAAGCACCCTATGAGGGACGCACAAGCACTGCCTAACCCTGCCTAAGATTAGCGGTGTGAACTTACACCCTCAGGACTCTTGTGCCTACAGAAGGCAAGGCAGAATCTACCACATTAAGATGGTAGAACCTGGAGAAAGTATGTGGAGTAGCCCACCTAGCCGCAATACAAATATCAGACATCGAGGCACCTTTAAAAAGGGGCTAAGATGTAGCCAACCCTCTAGTTGAATGTACAGCTACCCTACCAGGTGGGGGTAAGCCAGCATCATTATATGCAGTCGACACTGTATCCACAATCCAGTTTGCTTAGAGATGGGCTGTCCTAGAGTCCGTGTTCCGTGACAGACAAAGAGCTGGTCAGATTGACGCAAAGCTTTTGTCCTATGTACTGTACGTAACATTTCAATGCCTGCACTGGGCAGAGGAAATTAAATCTCTCATCCTCCGTTGAAGCAAACAGAGGTGGATGAAAGACTCCATGTCCACAGACTGGTTAATGTGGAAAGCTGTAATCACCTTGGGGAGGAAAGCGGGGTTGGTGCACAGCGACACCCTGCTGCCATCCTCCCAAATACACATACAGGAGCTGTGCACAGACAGCGCCTGCAGCTCACTGATCTGCTTAACGGAGCTGATAGCTAAGAGGAAGGCTGTCTTCATGGACAGGTACTTCAGCTCTATGGAGTGTAAGGGCTCAAACGGGCCTTCGTTAGAGCCTCTAGTACAATATTAAGGCTCTATTCAGGGAGAACAGTCCTCCTAGGAGGACGTAATCACCGTGCGCCTTTAAGGAAACGGAGAACCAAAAAATGCACACCCAGAGACATAGAATCTACGGGGGCATGGCAAGCAGAGATAGCCGCTGAATACACCTTCAAGGTGGAAGGTGACCTTCCAGCATCAAGCAGTTTTTGCAGGAACTGTGATATGACTGGCCTAGGGCAAGTGATGGGGTCATGGTTTCTAGCCAGACACCAAGCTTGAAAATACCACTTATAGGTATACAAAGACCAAGTGGAGTCCGCCCTAGCGCTCTGCATCATACCCACAACCGCGTCTGATAGCCCTAGGGCTAGCCAGCGGTCCTTTACAGGGGCCAGACACATAGCTGGAACCTGCCTGGTTCCTGGTGCCAAAGAGAGCCTTCTGCCTGACTGAGGAGATCCAAACGAAGTGGAATCTCCCAGGGCTGGCTATGCAACAGCTGGCACAGGGTCGAAAACCACATTCTCCTGGGCCACTTGGAGAACTGACGCTTTCTCTAACCAGACTTTTCCTAGAAAAGCCGCGAGCAGTGGTATAGGCGGGAAAGCATACAAAAACGCTTTGGACCACTCGTGGGCTGCTCTCAGCTCCCACGCATTATGTGCAGGGATGTCCAGCGATCCGACCAGGGTCCGCAACCAACGGTGTCTGTCGTGTTGGGGGTGCAGCCGAAGTCACTAAGCCACACTTGGATCAGGCGCTTGTGGAGCAACCCTAGATGGGTGGGGTGATGAAGCCGTGGCCATCAGACCCAATACTTTTTAACACAACACCAATTATACTGTGAACCCTTGTTGAACAGGGCAAGACAGTTGCAAATGGCAGCTACTCTGTCGTCCGACAGGTAGGCTTGCACTGTGTGGGCCACTGCTCCTTCCGGCAACTGGGCAGATCAACCAGTCCTTGAGGTAATTCATCACCCTGATCACTTGCAGCCACAAGGGAGCTAGGATGGCATCCATGCACTTTAAAATGTGCGGGGGCTAAGGAGAGGTTGACAGACTGACGAGTACGGCAGATGCCAGCGTCTCATTCTTTACCTGCTGAGACGCCTTGCGTTCTCAGTGGGAGCGCTGCAGTAATTCCTCAACCGCTGGTCCAAAGTAATGGTCAGGGTAGGTAGGGGCTGCTTTTGAAGGAAGGAGCCACCTTCTCATGAGGCCACAACATAATCACATCATGGTCCTCCTCAGCAAAGCTGAAATCCGGTTCCGTAACATCCGGGGCAACCACCGGTGCAGGCGGGGTCAGCTCCGGGTCTGACGTTATCGGCTGAGCTAGGGCCACAGCAAGGGCTTGAGCCTGCTGCCTGGCCAGGGGCTCCCAACACCACGTACGGCTCAGCCGTGTATTGAAGCACTCAGACACTAAGGGTGCAGACGGACCGAGGACACTGAGTGAGGTAGAATACAGTACTGGTGCACCGAAGCATGGGGGGCACCAAGTGCAGGTGTTATTGACATGCTGTGGTGCTAAGCACCGAGGCATGGGGCATCCAAACACCGAGGGCGCTGAAACACTGAGAGGCGCCTAGCCTTAACCATGTGAAGTCAGCACAGCCCGGGGTAGTGCAAAGCATACACCGGGGTGGATACACAGACCCGAGTGGCTGCAGAAGGCAATCAGGAGAGCAGTACAGGGGAGCGCACAGTGCTGCACCATGGTGCATAGCGGCGAAAACCTGGTTCAGTCACACAACGTGGCAGCGCATAGCGTATGCCAGGGTGAAGCACAGGCTCAAGGAGCTGCAACATGTTATTTCTTTTTAACTGCAAAGGCAGTAATAGGAAAAGATACAGGCTTATACACACAGACATTTGGCTAAGGGAGAACACATTTTCCATGACAGGCGGGTGACCAAGCGCGCCAAGTAGGCGGGCTGAAACAAGCTGGCGGATTCACCTCAACAGCGGGACACAGCAGAGCTGGGTTCCCATGCAAGAATCACGCTTATTATTTATTTCTAACTGCAGGGCAGTAAAGAAATGAATGCGCACACACACCACAGCAAGCTGTGTGGGTAAAAATATCAGTCACCACGGCAACGCGGGTAACTGATTTTGCTTTGTTTTTCCAGCCCACCAAATATGCGGGTTGAAACAAGCCGGCATATGCAACTTAACAGCGGGGCGCAGCAGAGCTGGGTCCCGGCGGATATCATACTACATTTTATTTTTAAACTGCAAGGCAGTAAAGAAAAAACACATATACACTAACACAACAGCTAGGTTGTGAGGGTAAAATAGCAATCACCACGGCAGCGCGTGTAACTGCTTTTAAACAGCGCACCGAGTAGGCGGGCTGAAACAAGCCGGCAGAAGCCACTCAACAGCGGGGCCAGCAGAGCTGGGAAGTCACGCTTGTATTACTTTTTATTTATTTTTTAAAATAAATTTAGTCATTATTTTTTATTATTTTCTCCCAATTTGCAATGGCCAATTATTTTATTAAGCTCAGCTCACCACTACCATCCCTGCGCTGACTCGGGAGGGCGAAGACGAACACACACTGTTCTCCGAAGCGTGTGCCGTCAGCCGACCGCTTTTTTTCACACTGCGGACTCACCATGCAGCCACCCAAGAGCTACAGCGTCGGAGGACAACGCAGCTCTCAGGCAGCTTACAGGCAAGCCCGCAGGTGCCCAGCCAGACTACAGGGGTCGCTGGTGCGCGGTGAGCTGAAGACACCCTGGCCGACCTAACCCTCCCTCCCCTGGGCGATGCTCGCCAATTGAGCGCCGCCCCTGGGAGCTCCCGTCCTCGGTCGGCAAAGGAATAGCCTGGACTCGAACTCGCGACGTCCAGACTATAGGGCGCATCCTGCACTTTAGGCAAGTGCATTTACTGGATGCGCCACTCGGGAGCCCATTACTTTTTATTTCTAAACTGCAAGGCAGTAAAGAAACGAAAACATATACACTTCACAGCAAGCTGTGCAGGTACAAATAATAGTTACCACGGCAACGCAGGTAACTGATTTTGTTTTGTTTTTACCAGCCCATGCGGGCTGAAACAAGCCGGCGTAAGCATCTCAACAGCGGGGCGCAGCAGAGCTGGGTCCCGATGGAGGAATTGTGCTTGTATAATTTTTTATTTCTAAACTGCAAGGCAGTGAAATAAAACCACACATACACGCACACAACAGCAAGCTGTGAGGGTAATAGAGCAGACACCACTGCAACGAGGGTGGGCTGAGGCAGTCCAGCAGAGTCAACTCCACAGCGGGACACGGCAGAGCCGGGGTCCGGTGGAGGATCACGCGTCTCTTTTTCTTTTAAACTGCAATAGCAGAGGAAAACACAAAACAGCGATCGCTGTAAGGTTTTCAGCAGACTGCAATCGCAAAGCGATGTAGGCTGTTACACAGAAAAAGAGTAAACACAGCAGAGTAACTGGACAGGGGTGTCTAGCCTGGACTACGTGCAGTCACACGACTGGGGCAGCGCATAGCCTACATGGAGTGGAGCACCGTCTACAGGCAGAGGGCAACTAGGGCAACACCTACCTACCGAGCACCGTGCGGACAGAGTACCGTAAGCACTACTTGCACCGTGTACTGTGCAGCACCATGCGCTCTTGCACTAGCTTTGCACCAAGCACCACATGCAGAGGGTATTCCTCCTGTGGGATGATGGCGTTGCAGGCCGTACAGGGATGGGACCCCGATATGGGCCTGACTTTGTACATTAGCACTGAGGCACTGCTCGCACTACGTTGAACACTGGTAAGTGTTAACGTAGTGTGTCCACTCACTAGCGTTACAGCAAGGTATTAACACTGCGCACTGTGCACCAAGTACCGTGGGCACGTAGTGCACCGCGTACTGTGCAGCCTATGAGCACTAGTGTAGAATCAGTTTACGTATGCACCGTGCACTATGTACACTGCGTGCAACTTGTATGCTGAGCCCCGTGCGCACCGAGTATCCCGTTTTCACAGGTACTGTGCAGCACCGTGAGCTATGCGCTAGGTTGAGCAGTGCTTACGCAATAACCCGTGCGTCCCAAGCGCACTGTGTACTGCATTTGAGATGCTAGGCAGGGAGTCCTGAGACAGGACGTCTGGCTTGTGCATAGCACTAAGCACTGCTTTCACTGTGTTTGACCCAGCAAGTGCTAACACAGTGTAAAATTCGCTAGCGCTACAGTTAAGGTTATTAGCACCGCTTACCCTGCGCCGGGTACCGTGGGCACAAAGTGCACCGTATACTACGCAGCGTATGGGCACTAGTGCACAACCAACTACGCCTGCACCGTGTACTATGTACACGCGTGCAGTGCTTGAGCTGAGCTCCGTGCACGCTGGTATTACTGTGCAGCACCACAAGCTATGCGCTAGTAGAGCAGTACTTACGCACTTACTGCGTACCGTGCTCACTGCGTAACTGCACTAGAAAGGTAGGGGTACTAGGGGTACACCTGTGCACTACGTGTGCTGTGAGTACCGAGCACTGCTTACTGGGGCACTATGTATACCACGTGCCCTACTGCTGGAATATATGCAGCCTGCATTGCACATCTGCGCACCGAGATAGAATCACGGGCTATGCGTGTGCCACGGTACCACAGCACCGGACAGGCTGCTACGCAAAGTGCGTACCCTGACCGCGTGGTCAACCCAGACACCTGGTCAGCACGGAGCGTGTACTGGGGGGGACAGAGGGCCGAAGCCATGGTGGGTGATGTTTTATTTCAGACAAAAATATCACTATTCTAAATGAGAAAGATAGTGAAGGAGAGAGAGAGTACACCGAAGGTACATGAACCGACTCACCGCAGCGGTCAGGTTCGGCCGGCGGCTCCACTCGACAACGCGGTTACAACAAAGCCTAGCCCCAAAGAGGAGAGCGTGGCTGGAGGTCACTTGACAGCAGGGATATGGCCAGGCCTGGCCCCGAGGAGGATATTGTGTACTCTCAAGCGAAAAAGACAACTCGCTTGCGGATGACTGCACAGACAGTCGCTCACATACGACAGACAGTAAAAAAGAGCGGCCTACCACGCAGTCCACGACAGAAAGATAAAAGAACTGTCTTTTTTCAAGAGTCGTTGATTCCAGGAAAGCGGCAAGCCAGCTTTCAGCACGAATTCTAGGGAAATACAACTGACCCGAATCAACTTGAGGGCTCTTTCCTATCAACACGCTCAGCTAAACACAGAGGTCTTACCTTACCATCTTGAGAAGGAAAAAAAGGGAGATATTCCTGCGAGTGACGGTTTTATACCCTCGGTGGGCGGGACCGAGAGCGTCATCCCAGGAAGGGGCCTTCGGCAGCTCTGGTATAGAGAGCTCAACATTACCTACCTCAAGGGCAGGAATATCCCATACATAATGTTGGTGGTCGTCTTCGAATTGAAAGGGAACCAGGAGGGACACTGGCCCTCCACGACCAGGTTTGGAGACCCCTGCTAGCAGATTCCTTATCACCAGATTTATATTGCATCCTTTTTAATTCAAACACCTAATGAATCTCCCTATTGTTTCTTGCTAATTCTGCATTTGTTATGTGCTTCTCCAGGCAGAATGTATGTATTTTATGAAACAAGCAGTGTGTAGTGTAGTGAGTACATCTTCTTTACAGTGAGTGTAAAGCGATCAGTTTTGTTCAAGGAATGTATAGCTAGGTGTGTGTGTGCAAGGGTTTCATGGTGGGGTGTGCGTGCAGGGGTTGCATGGTTGGTGTATGCATGCAGGGGTTGCATGGTGGGGTGTGCGTGCAGGGGTTGCATGGTGGTGTGCGTGCAGGTGTTGCATGGTGGTGTGCGTGCAGGTGTTGCATGGTGGTGTGTGCATGTAAGGATTGCATGGTTAAGTCATATACTGGTTTATAGCTCCTTCTCGTGTTCATAACTGGAGATTGCTAACTCGCAAATCAACGAGACATGGCTTAAATTACTCCTTAGCATGACATCTTTCATGAGGTGAAATAGCAGTTATTTGCAAGTTTTTATGTAGGAGCTATGAACCATTATATGACGTAACTTACTGTACAATGTAAAGTAAATATGAATGAATGCATATTTTTCATGTTCATAACTAGAGATTGCTTACTCGCAAATCAACGAGACATGGCTTAAATTACTCCTTAGCATAACATCTTTCATTTCATCGAATGTCCAATATGAACCTAACTTCACCGGGGTAGGGAAATGAGCTACACCACAATATTATGTTGGGCAATGAACATTGTTTTATTATTATTATTATTATTATTATTATTATTATTATTATTATTATTATTATTACATACAATTACCCATTTATACAGTTGTGTTTTTACTGGAGCAATCTAGGTAAAGTACCTTGCTCAAGGGTACAGCAGCAGTGTCCTCCACCTGGGATTGAACCCACAATCCTCCGGTCAAGAGTCCAAAGCCCTAACCACTACTATTAAATACAGGTGGTAGCTATACTTGACAAACAGGGCACATCTAGAATACACAGTCACGGCACGGCGGTGGCTCTTTGTTTCATTTTTGTATTCTCCAACCACCAGCCGAATCAGGGTCCAGTTGGTAATACTCCTGCTGGCAACGTGTCAGCCTCCACTCCAAACAAACCCAGGTTCACATCACTCTGGACAAATCAATATCTAAAATCATATAAAGTCAATCTTCTTACTCTGTGAGCAGGTCAGTGTTTTGAGCATTTATTATGCAGCCATAAGGGCAGTCGGGATTGGCTGTGGCTGAAATTCCACAACGCATTGTGGGCAGGGTTGCCATATACGTTGCAAACACCTAGGGTCAATTGCAACGAACTTGCAGAGTTAGTACGGAGCTAAGTTGCGTACTAGCTAGTACGGTACTATCTCGGGATCATCCCCAGTTGTGTACTAAGTTAGTACCAATTGCATCGAAAAAACAAACGGAACAAAGTTGGAGACTAGCTGATCCCCAGCTTTAGTACAGTACTAAGGATCAAGCATTGTTGTTGTTACCAAACAGGAACTGAGGGGGGCTCTGAATCATTCATTCATTCATTCATTCATTCATTATCAGAACCGCTTTATCCTTTTACAAGGAGCCAGTCACGACGCAAGGCGGGATGGCTCTGAATCAGAACATTTGAAATATTTGTAATGTATGTATGTATTTTACGATATTATGAGCTAATAATCATTTTTACAATGTTACAAATAGTTCTACATTTATACATAAATATTAATTCGTCTAACATATATTTATATGTGTGCACGTAATAATTTATTTTTTTTATTTAAGATATATATGCATGGTAAAATACTGCCTATAAAATACTCAACCAAGTGCTGTGCCATGAAATAAACTAGCAAAGCTGGTTTAATTTTGAATTCTGTTTTTGATTACAACATTAGCTTTATACATGATACAGACAGTTGCAGCTTGTGCGATGGGACCCAGGCTGTTTTAAAAGGGAGTAAGATAACCGTGGTCAAAACCCACGGGCTGTTTCGACACCGTTCTCAAGTACAAAACAGGGAAGGGGTGGTATTCTGAAGAAGTATCATTGATAATCACTTCTAAAAACACCCTGAGAAGAGCAATGTTTATTTTATTTTTCAATATGCCCCGTCAAATAACACTTAACTCACATTCTACCCACTGTGTCCCTACTCCTCAATATCCCTGCTCGTCCCTAAGAACCATGTCGAGTCCACTCAAATTAAAGGGAATGAAAAGACTTGCTGCCCCCCTCCCCACCCCAAAAAAATAAAAATAAAAAATACGTCTCTCAAATGTGAAACCTACTATCGCATACTACAGGCTCTACATGCATCACTGTAATGCTGCCGACACCTTCCTTCATTATTAGTAGTTAAAACAGTATTGTAGTCGTAATGTAATTTTATTTTACTATTACAATATCCGTACAGGCAGCAGATGTTTCAAATATAGTGACGACATATATAAATAATGTGTGTGTGCGCGCATATACAGTACTGTGCAAAAGTTTTAGGCAGGTGTGAAAAAATGCTGTAAAGTAAGAATGCTTTCAAAAATAGACGTGTTAATAGATTATATTTATCAATTAACAAAATGCAGAAGAAAAGTGCAGAAAAAAAATCTAAATCAAATCCATATTTGGTGTGACCACCCTTTGCCTTCAAAACAGCATCAAGCATCAATTCTTCTAGGTACACTTGCACACAGTTTTTGAAGGAACTCGGCAGGTAGGTTGGCCCAAACATCTTGGAGAACTAACCACAGTTCTTCTGTGGATTTAGGCAGCCTCAGTTGCTTCTATCTCTTCATGTAATCCCAGGCAGACTCGATGATGTTGAGATCAGGGCTCTGTGGGGCCATACCATCACTTCAGGACTCCTTGTTCTTCTTTACGCTGAAGATAGTTCTTAATGACTTTCGCTGTATGTTTGGGGGCGTCGTCATGCTGCAGAATAAATTTGGGGCCAATCAGATGCCTCCCTGATGGTATTGCATGATGGATAAGTATCTGCCTGTACTTCTCAGCATTGAGTAGACCATTAATTCTGACCAAATCCCCAACTCCATTTGCAGAAATGCAGCCCCAAACTTGCAAGGAACCTCCACCATGTTTCACTGTTGCCTGCAGACACTCATTCGTGTACAGCTCTCCAGCCCTTCGGCGAACAAACTGCCTTCTGCTACAACCAAATATTTCAAATTTTGACTCATCAGTCCAGAGCACCTGCTGCCATTTTTCTGCACCCCAGTTCCTGTGTTTTCGTGCATAGTTGAGTCACTTGGCCTTGTTTCCACGCCGGAGGTATGGCTTTTGGCCGCAAGTCTTCCATGGCCACTTCTGACCAGACTTCTCCGGACAGTAGATGGGTGTACCAGGGTCCCACTGTTTTCTGCCAATTCTGAGCTGATGGCACTGCTGGACATCTTCCGATTGCGAAGGGAAGTAAGCATGATTTGTCTTTCATCTGCTGCAGTAAGTTTCCTTGGCCGACCACCGCGTCTCACGGTCCTCAACGTTGCCCATTTCTTTGTGCTTCTTCAAAAGAGCTTGGACAGCACATCTGGAAACCCCTGTCTGCCTTGAAATTTCTGCCTGGGAGAGACCTTGCTGATGCAGTATAACTACCTTGTGTCTTGTTGCTGTGCTCAGTCTTGCCATGGTGTATGACTTTTGACAGTAAACTGTCTTCAGCAACCTCACCTTGTTAGCTGAGTTTGGCTATTCCTCACCCAGTTTTATTCCTCCTACACAGCTGTTTCTGTTTCAGTTAATGATTGTGTTTCAACCTACATATTGAATTGATGATCATTAGCACCTGTTTGGTATAATTGTTTAATCATACACCTGACTATATGCCTACAAAATCACTGACTTTGTGCAAGTGTACCTAGAAGAATTGATGCTGTTTTGAAGGCAAGGGTGGTCACACCAAATATGGATTTGATTTAGATTTTTCTTCTGTTCACTCACTTTGCATTCAGTTAATTGATAAATATAATCTATTAACATGTCTATTTTGAAAGCATTCTTACTTTACAGCATTTTTTCACACCTGCCTAAAACTTTTGCACAGTACTATATATATATATATATATATATATATATATATATATATATATATATATATATATATATATATATATATATATGCGCGCACGCACACATTATTTCAGCGAAAACAAACTGCCAGTAGATTCTGGGACTTTCACATGTCTTCCATTATTCCACTTAATACGATACTAAAAATTCTTAGTCCATACCATAGCAAGAGTTAGACTAAGTTAGTATCCTCTAGAGGGCAGCAGCAGTTATTTTTGGGTTCGTTGAAATTAAGAGCTTTTATAGTACGCAGCTGTGGACGAACTTCAGCCGCCAAGTTCATTGCAATTGGTATTTAACTTGCGTACTAGCTTAGTACGGAGCGGCGTATTAACCACGGGATCATCCCCAGTTAGTACGCTGCTTTCAGTTCGTTGCAATTGACCCCCAGAGTTTTTTTATTTTTATTATTTTTTAGCGAGAGTGTTTTGAGGGTACATGGCATGTTTTGTTTTTTTTGTTTTGTTTTTTTTGTTTTTTTTGTAGCATCGCCTCTGAGCGGCCTGTGTAATTTCAGAGCACAGCAGAGTGCTCTGAACACTCGAGTATTTTGAGGGTCCTACACCGGTCCAATACTATTTGTTTGTGTAGAATATAGGACGATAGAGTATACAAGTCAAAAGTACATATTTTCACTTTCACTCTGTTTACATTTTCAAAACCGTCAACTCTCACTTATTTGTCGGGACTCTTCCGTTTTTTGGACAATTCCCGACACAGATTTTCTCACGTATTTTGCTCAAAACTGTACAATTAAACCCCTTTGTGTGAGCAAACCTTACATTTTTCTGCAAAAGTCATGTACAGTCTGTGGGTACTGTACTTGCAGGGTTTAGGACCCAGGGGAGCATGCATTCAGTGCGCGAGGCATGCTGATATATTTGACTGTCTACGATGGTAAACAAAAACAAAAAACACACAAGAACATTAAAAACTAAACTAAACTAAAACATACTATTGATGCAAATTTCAAGCTTCTTGGACAACAACATATTCTCACATAATCATAAGAAACGTTGGAAAAGGCATACTTTCTGTGAACTATGCAGACTGATTTATTTTAACTGCTGGACATGGGAGCAACTTCCAGCAGTGGTCAATGGTGGGTAATACACTCTCATTCCACAAAGCAACGCAGAGGTATTCAGGCTTTTATCAGACGAAACAATGGTCCCTTTCTCTTTGGTAATGGTCCCTTTCTCTTTGATAATAAAATAAGATCAAAAGACATTCGTTAACATTTTATTCTAAAATCGACTATGAACTAAGACTATCGAGTTGTCATGACAACAGACACAACCAAAACAAAACAGTTATTTTAATAATGAAAATGTCAAAACAAGTTCAATGTCACACATTTAATATATGTGGAGAAAACAATGGGAGTTTATATTAATCAAACATCTTCTAAAAAAGATGTGGTTATTATAGTAATATATCTGTTATGGAGCCCTATCCTGTTTTCTACAACTTCAGGTACGAACGACATGGGAAGATGAGCGAGTAGTCTAGTACTAGTACAAGGCTGGTATGGTAACGTACGGTATCGTAATATTTATTAGATTTTGTGACAAATATTTGTGTGTAATTTTGGAGCTTTTCTTTGTACTGGCTACTTTCATAACGTTAATTTACACATGTAGCTTTTCTACCAATAGAAATCTACACCAAAAACATACACAGTACTTTAGGGAGTCAAGTTGTTTAACAAATTGTTAATTGAAACCACGGGATTTTATATGCTGTTATATGCTGTTGATCAAAGGAGAGGGTATTTATTAGAACCATCACTCCCATTATTTAATTCAACAAATCTGAAAAAGTCTGTAAATCCTGCATTAAAAAATATCCAGTATTAACTGATTGAGGTATATTTTTTGCTTTCAGCTCAAACAGGACCAAACGCTTTAAATGGCAACCAGCAGCAAACAACTATATTTGGATCAGAAAATGAAATTGGTAAGTGATGATAAAATACACCAATTGCTGCTTAAGGCCTTATAACTTTTACTGCTTAACAAAAAATGCAATAAAAGCAGCCATGCTCCATTTTTATAAACAAAGACAAGTAACTTTTTTTTTTTTATCATATAACCTTTTAACATGCAACATTTCTTTAAATAATGATGAATTTCTAATTAAGCAATAGAACCCAAAAATGAGAGCTTCACTGTCTAGTAAGGCACAACCTTGTGCCAGTAAATGTCCCGAATTGCTCAGAATTGTGCTCTGGTAGCCTTCAAGCTTCAATATCCCAGCGGCGGACTATGTCACGTCAATAGTGTAAATAATGTAGTGTGGCAGCAGTGTGGAGTAGTGGTTAGGGCTCTGGACTCTTGACCGGAGGGTCGTGGGTTCAATCCTAGGTAGGTGACACTGCTGCTGTTCCCTTGAGCAAGGTACTTTATCTAGATTGCTCCAGTAAAAACCCAACTGTATAAATGGGTAATTGTATGTAAAAATAATGTGATATCTTGTAACAATTGTAAGTCGCCCTGGATAAGGGTGTCTGCTAAGAAATAAATAACAATAACTCCACCTTAAAAAAATTAATCCACTTACATGGAGCTGTTCTTCGGTTCAGGTACCTCGTACACAAAAGCAAAGATGTAAATAAATAAAAGTACTGGTGTAGTGTTATTTTCAGGTACGCGGGTAAAAAGTGTGCATGCTTAACTGCACTTGCCCACGCATGCCTAAGCAACTTTCGCTTAGAAAGTACGGAAGTGCCCATTCAAATCTGGTATGTTATGCTGTTTTCAGTTTCTTCAACTCGTCATTCAATCCGGAGTCTAGTTGCTATTGTGGTTACTGTATTGTCGCTGGCAGCAAACACTATTCTTTTTTTTTCCAACTTTATTTGCTGTACTAAATTTAAATAGATAGATTGAACATATTGTGACCGTGGCTTGCCGTGGGTTCAGCGTGAAGAAAGTTCAATGCACTGCCCCCGGCTTAAACACTTCCCGGTCCGGGAAGAACCTGCTTCAGTCCAGTAGCGGAGGGTTGGACTCTCCCGGGGCTCTGGTGACGCGGCACTCTCTCGAGGGACTCTGGCGGCGCGGCGCTCTCTCTCGGAGGCTCTGACGACGCAGCGCTCTCTCTCGGAGGCTCTGGCGATGTGGTGCTCTCTCTCTGAGACTCTGCTAGCGCGGGGCAGCCTCTCTCAGGTGGTGTGGGACACGCTGTCCCTGGTGGCGGTTGTAGGGCCGAGCTCTCTGGCGGGGACTGCGGGCTCTCGGTCAGCGGCTGCGGGCACTTGGTCAGCGGTTGTGGGCTCTCGGTCAGTGGCGACGGCGGCTTTCTCTCGGGCAGCGGTGGCGTCTCTCTCTCAGGCATCACAGGCTGCCACTGCACCTCAGCGGAGGCCTGGGCTGGTGTGGACTCAGCGCCGTTACTTGGTCGCTGGTCCAGCTCTCACACGAACGTTTCTTTGACAACCTGTTCCAGGGACATATAGGGATCTCTAGTGAGGCGGTCTTTCAACGCTCGAGGCGTTATTCCTACAAGGAATTGTTGGCGGACCAGCTCGAGGTACTCGGCCTCTTGGAGACCGGGATAAGCATAGTAGGCCTTCGTCACAAGGTTCCGCACAAATGCCTTGCAGGTTTCTCCCCACTTTTTGAACTCGCCCTCTCTCCGCATTCTCTGCCGTCATTGCTCCCTCGCCTTTCTCTTCCAATCTCTTTCTGACACAGCATACAACTATGTACAAGCAATTCCCGCCCCCAAGTAGTTCAGTGCAGCACCAAAACGTACCATTCATAAGTCCTGCGGGACCCGAAGCTACAATATATCAGGGCTTGAATTTCAGTGCGGGATTGCGGGAATCGCGCATTTTCCAAGTTGCTCCCGCATATCTGCAACTTTCAATGCAGGAAAATACCGCAGAGATATTTTAAGACACCAAGCTACTGTATTTTTCACACAATTTAGAATGCCTGAAGCACAACAACAATCTATAAGTAAGTGGGTGTCAGTGACGAAAGCACAGTGACAAAAGCACTAGAATCGGCAAGTGCGTGCCAGAGTGGAGATGTGCTGGGAATAAGAGAGGGAGGGGTCCAGGGTGACTCCGAGGTTCTTAGCGGAGGAAGAGGGAGAGAGACTCAGGCACCATAAAAGCCACCTATCTTTGTTTAAAAGATAGAGAGAGAGAGATTCCGTGTGAGCAGTCACCAAAAAGATGTGCTCCTGAAGAATTTCTATTTATACTATTTCTTAGTGAAATGGAATGCTAAATTAATAACACAAAGATATGTAAACAAATATTGAATTAAAATAGAAAAGAAAAATAAATAATTTAAACAAAAATAATAAGCACATGAAAACAGAAGAAAAATAATCAAACCCACCCAGGATCCAGAGCGAAGGAAATAAACAGAAACACAGAGAGAGAGAGAGGAGGGAAGAATAGGAGAGAGAGGAGAGAATTAGGAAAGAAAAAGAAAGAAAGAAAGAAAGGAGAGAAAGAAAGAAATCAAAGAAAGAAGACAATAGAGGTAAAAGGTAAGCCTCTTATAGCTACTAGAGTTAAAAATAAATAAAATAATAATAATAATATAAATTTGAAAAAAATACAAACAAATAATATAAACTAAAAGTGTAGTTACTCTAAAAAGTATAGTGGGTCTAACTGTTCAATTTCAAAAAAGCAGTGGCAGTTGGAAGTGACAGTTTGAAATTGGAACTTTAAGTGTAGCAATTTGTTGTGGTTGCCATGGAGACCAAGCAGAGTGCAGCGGGGAGGTGCAGTACCCTGCAGAGCTGAGCAATGCACAGACCAGGAGGCAGCACAAGCTGAGTGTGCTGAGAGACAACCCTGAATGCCTGTACTCCGACTACACAAACACAGGAGGCAAGAGGATAAAAAAAACAACCTCATCTTCCACACTGAATACCCTCACACCTGGCACGCTGCTATATGTAGCAAGCACAGAAACATTAAAAAAGAGGGATCTGGCACGGAAGACAAATTACCGTGGGAGAGGACTCAGACCCAGACAGCACAGTCCTAACTATAAACATATACCACAATGGGACTGTGGTGATCCAGGGAAATGAGGCCAGCCTTGACCTCTTTGATGAGTCCTTTCAACCCCTGAAAGAAGAGGTGGAGAGAGAAAAGATACACCCGGCAACTGACGACCCCGGCCCTGAAAACACAGCACCAATCACAGATGGCACACCCGATGTCAGCCAGCTGCCCAGCTGCACCCAGCACTTGCGGGAGAGCCTGGCCCAGCTGGAGCTGGAGTTCGCTGAGTTCAGGGAGCTCACCCTGGATAGCTTGTCCGAGGCCAGCCACACCCAGCAGCTGCGAGACGAGGTGAGCCAGGTGAAGAGAGAGAGCAGGGTGGCCGTCAGCGAACTGATTACCGAGGTGAGAAACCTGCAGCTGGAGAACGAAGACCTGAGAGCCCAGGTGGCCAGTGTCATGGAGGGCATGAAGCGCCGAGAGAGGACCCACACCAAGGAGCTGCAGGGGCTGAGGGAGCAGGTCCACAGACACACAGCCCCCCCACCGCACCACCACACACAGCACAGCCATCACATCCCCACCTCCCCCTGACACACGCTCCACTCCCCCACTGACACTGCCCCCCACTGACACACAGCTCCCCTGACACACAGCTCCCCTGACACACAGCCCCCCTCACACACAGTCCCCCTGACACACAGCCCCCTCACACACAGCCCCCCTCACACAGCCCACCCCTGACACACAGCCCCCCCCCTCACACACAGCCCCTCCCAAACACACCAGCCATAAAGAAGAACAAAGCAGAAGTGGCCCTTCTCATTGACTCCAATGGGAAATACCTCGACACGCGGAGGCTGTTCCCCGGCCGTCAGGTGAACATGATCCGTTGTGTGAACAAGGAGCAAGCCCTGCAGCTGCTGGACCGCCACACGCTGGGGAGCCCAGACTGCATCGTCATCCACACCGGCACCAACGACCTGGGCTCCCTGCGCCAGCACACTGGCAGAGCCATGAAGAGAGTGGCAGAGAGAGCCTCGCTGGAGTTCCCCGACTCTAGAGTGGTGATCTCCACACTGCTACCACGAGCCGACACCCCCCCACACATCATCGACGCCATCAACTCGGAGCTAGCCAGGGGCTGTGCCACCCTGCCCAATATGCACCTGGCACACCATCCTGCTGTGGGCCCCTGGCACCTGTACGACAAGGTGCACCTCAACAAGAAGGGGGTAGGGGTATTCGCCAGGACCCTGAAGGATGCAGCCCTCGGCCGTGTTCCAACCAGTTAGGTGTTTATTTCGTGTTTGTTTTATTTTGTGTGAATTAAAAAATAGCGCGTCAGCGCATAAAAATCCATTTCAGTGTGTTGGGTCGTATTTTTAAAGGGGCAACGAACTTGTGTGGCAGCGATCGTTTCACTATATATATATATACAGTACTGTGCAAAAGTTTTAGGCAGGTGTGAAAAAATGCTGTAAAGTAAGAATGCTTTCAAAAATAGACATGTTAATAGATTATATTTATCAATTAACTAAATGCAAAGTGAGTGAACAGAAGAAAAATCTAAATCAAATCCATATTTGGTGTGACCACCCTTTGCCTTCAAAACAGCATCAAGCATCAATTCTTCTAGGTACACTTGCACAAAGTTTTTGAAGGTAGGTTGGCCCAAACATCTTGGAGAACTAACCACAGTTCTTCTGTGGATTTAGGCAGCCTCAGTTGCTTCTCTCTCTTCATGTAATCCCAGACAGATGGGGGTGGAGCGCCGCCCAAGGAGGCCAGAGGGGTGGAGCTCCATCCCAGCTGAGGGGTCTTAATGACTTTCAGCCAGAGTTTGGGGAGTTGCCATGCTGCAGAGCCAGAGGTCAGATGCCTCTCGGGAGCCATGATGGAAAGTAGGGCCTTACTTCCAGCAGCCCAGACCACCACTCCTGAAACCTCAGTCCAGTGCTGCCTAGGCCCTACCCTTTGCTCCTGGACACCCTGCCGGGCTGCCTAGACCTCCCGAGCCAGACTGAAAACCCAGGAGACACCTCAAAGACAGTTCACACCAGTTCCCCACCCCTGCGATCAACCACCATCAGCGTCGATGGGCTGCTGACATTCGCTGAAGCTCCCTGTTCGCTGGTTCTCTTCCTCTGCCTGATTCAGCCGGTCCCCAGGTGAAGACCTCTGCCTGCTGCTGCAGCTCCAGTTTCGCCAGCTGCAGTGGCCCTGTCATCCTCCAGGTCTCCTTCGCATGGTCCGGTCCCTTCTGGCAGCCGAAGACTCGACCCACCTTGCCATCAAGGCCATACGACATGGACTTGAGTGTGGTGTCTTTAAGGGTGAGGTGTGGCGTCGAGCGAGTGTCTGGAAAGAACCCCGGGATTGATTTCCATTACGTAGATAGATGTCAAGCGTCATGCTGATTTGAACTCGGACTCTCGCCAAGATGAAGCACCGCAACTGCGGCGTAGCTTTACAGGTAAATAATGTGATCACATGTGTCTCCATCCATTTTACTCCTCCTTCCACATATGATGATCTGTCGAGATATCCTTCTCCTGGTGTTATTTTGATGGCTGAAGTGTGCTGCCGGCTCCAGGGATCCACTTATTGCCCCTAAGCATCAGCACACAAGCGGCTGCTATGCTTGGCTCGGGGATCAACCAGTGCTGCGGTTCTCCCAGCGCATCAGCATGACAACCGTCTGGATTGAGCTAAGTGGGTACATCTCTGGGGTCTTCAAGTGGGCTGCATTCTCTGGTGTTTCGATGACAGTCCACACACCTCAAGAGGGCTCGGATGGTGATTCCGGCAGCCCAGCATCACCCCTCCGTCCCCACTAACTCAGCCCAGCCGCTGCCTGTACATCAGCTTTCTTTGTGCAGCTGAGATCCGAGCAGAATGTTTCAGTCCAACCACATCCAGTTGCTGCTCCTTTCTGTTGCTGAGATAAGTCTCTTCACTGCCACCAACTTGTGCCCCTGTACCGAATCCGGCGTCTCTGAGAAACCGGGTTGTAGAGTGTGCCACAAATCCGACAACCACACCTCCACTGGTAAACCGGACTTCCAGCCCCGCTGTTCGCTGCCGCTGGTTGAGCTTACCGCAGAGTTCTTCCCAGATGCCTCATCTACAGCATCCTCCCATGGCACTGTTAACCTACTACCAGGTCAACAAGGTGTGCTGATCAGAACCACATGACAATATCTGGTCGAAGGTTAGTGGTGTGGCAATCTCAGGTGGAAAAATAAGCCGTTGACCAACCATCTGCCATGTCATTTTCCAGTCTCTAGCAGCTTCCCAGTTGTCCTGGGCGCAGGATTGGTTTTAACACCTTTCTTGGTGGTTGCTCTCCTGGGTGGAGGAATGTTGTCTTTTGTGTGTAATGTTTGATGGAACAGGTGGCAACTTATTGGTCATGTGTTACGCTTGTCTTCCAATGCTAAGGCCAAACATTGCAGCACCTGGTCATGCATGCGCCAAGTAAACCGGTCCTTGGCTTCAAGAGCCACCTTACGTCCGTCAAAAATGTGCCTTAATGTTGCAGGTGATGAACACAGGACATGAGGGATCCAGAGGTTTAGGTTCTGTGGTGATGGGAGAACATCATATGTTGACCTGATGAGGAAACTGATCCTGCTGTGTTCCATTGACCATAGGTTCTTGCCAGCCAATCTTGCGCTGTTCCACACTCTCCCATCTCATCCATTCTCCCTGCTTGGCCTAGGAAATGGCCTTTATATATCTTCATCCTCCTCTGCTTTTTGCACCTTGTTGACTACCAGCTTCCTCCGTTGAGCTGGGTCGCCTTGTGCCATGTAGGAGGAGCTGAACTGAGATCAAGACCCCTCTTCCATGCTGAACTTGCTCCATGATATCACCAATTCGAAGGGCAGCCTTTGCATCCTTCACAGCTTTCTTTGCTGCCCACTTTCTTCCAGTTTTCAACAGGTGCCGCCTCCCGCAATGCATTTGTCGCGTGACTCTACTAATGTCATTTCAGTTGACCTTGGCACTAAACTCTCCTCGGTTAGAGCTGAGACTGGTAGCTGCAGTATTCCTTTACCATAAAGTCCCACTCTGCTGAGGTTGTAAGACAGCAGGGAGGGCTAATTCCTCTCCATGTAAAACATGTGCGTATGACCTTTGGTTTAATAGGTTTGCTTAATTGATGAATTGTTTTATTGTTTAATTATCCCTGCACCTGGTGCTTATTATTAAATTAGAGCCAGGTGCAGGGTATAAAGAAAAAGCAGTTAGTTTTCTCAGGGCTGGCAGGAGAAGGAGGCAGAAGAAGTGCTCTGCTTCCCGGCAGTCGTGGCAAAAAGTGTGCTGTATTAAATCTGTGTGGTTTTGTTTTGTTGTGTTTATGGGAAACGGCTTAGCCGTCCAAGCGAAGTTTGTCAGGGAATAAACCTGTGTAGTCAGCTCCAAAATCGGAGTTGGGTGTTTATTTCGTGTTTTATTTTGTGTGAATTAAAAAATAGCGTCAGCTATATAAAATCCATTTCAGTGTGTTGGGTCATATTTTTAAAGGGCAACGAACTTTGTGGCAGCTTATCATTTCACAATATATATATATATATATATATATATATATATATATATATATATATATATATATATATATATATATATATATACTACCGTTCAAAAGTTTGGGGTCACTTAGAAATTTCCTTGTTTTGGAAAGAAAAGCAAATTTTTGTCCATTAAAATAACATCAAATTGATCAGAAATACAGTGTAGACATTGTTAATGTTGTAAATGACTATTGTAGCTGGAAACGGCTGATTTGTAATGGAATATCTACATAGGCGTACAGAGGCCCATTATCAGCAACCATCAGTCCTGTGTTCCAATGGCACGTTGTGTTTGCTAATCCAAGTTTATCATTTTAAAAGGCTAATTGATCATTAGAAAACCCTTTTGCAATTATGTTAGCACAGCTGAAAACTGTTGTGCTGATTAAAGAAACAATAAAACTGGCCTTCTTTAGACTAGTTGAGTATCTGGAGCATCAGCAATTGTGGGTTCGATTACAGGCTCAAAATGGCCAGAAACAAAGAACTTTCTTCTGAAACTTCGTCAGTCTATTCTTGTTCTGAGAAATGAAGGCTATTCCATGCGAGAAATTGCCAAGAAACTGAAGATCTCTTACAACGCTGTGTACTACTCCTTCACAGAACAGCGCAAACTGGCTCTAACCAGAATAGAAAGAGTGGGAGGCCCTGGTGCACAACTGAGCAAGAGGACAAATACATTAGAGTGTCTAGTTTGAGAAACAGACGCCTCACAGGTCCTCAACTGGCAGCTTCATTAAATAGTACCCATAAAACACCAGTCTCAACGTCAACAGTGAAGAGGCAACTCCGGGATGCTGGCCTTCTAGGCAGAGTTGCAAAGAAAAGCCATATCTCAGACTGGCCAATAAAAAGAAAAGATTAAGATGGGCAAAGAACACAGACACTGGACAGAGGAAGATTGGAAAAAAGTGTTATGGACAGACGAATCTAAGTTTGAGGTGTTCGGATCACAAAGAAGAACATTCGTGAGACGCAGACCAAATGAAAAGGTGCTGGAGGAGTGCTTGGCGCCATCTGTCAAGCATGGTGGAGGCAATGTGATGGTCTGGGGGTGCTTTGGTGGTGGTAAAGTGGGAGATTTGTACAGGGTAAAAGGGATCTTGAAGAAGGAAGGCTATCACTCCATTTTGCAACGCCATGCCATACCCTGTGGACGGCGCTTGATTGGAGCCAATTTCCTCCTACAACAGGACAATGACCCAAAGCACAGCTCCAAACTATGCAAGAACTATTTAGGGAAGAAGCAGTCAGCTGGTATTCTGTCTATAATGGAGTGGCCAGCACAGTCACCGGATCTCAACCCTATTGAGCTGTTGTGGGAGCAGCTTGACCGTATGGTACGTAAGAAGTGCCCATCAAGCCAATCCAACTTGTGGGAGGTGCTTCAGGAAGCATGGGGTGAAATCTTTTCAGATTACCTCAACAAATTGACAACTAGAATGCCAAAGGTCTGCAAGGCTGTAATTGCTGCAAATGGAGGATTCTTTGAAGAAAGCAAAGTTTGAAGGACACAATTATTATTTCAATTAAAAATCATTATTTCTAATCTTGTCAATGACTATATTTCCTATTCATTTTGCTATATTTCCTATTCAAACTCATTTCATGTATGTTTTCATGGAAAACAAGGAAATTTCTAAGGACCCCAAACTTTTGAACGATAGTATATATAATGTGTACTTATATACAGTATAGATAAGTACCAAAATCTATTTTTGTGTTGTATAATATATAATATTATAATTATATAATAATATATATATATATAAATAAAAATAAACATGAGATCTTTTTCAGTGAGTTGTTGGAACATACAGGGTTTGTATTCCTCGGCTTTCGGGCTGAAGAGCACAGACTCTGAGTTTATTAAAAATGTAAATAACTTAGACGTTATCATTTTGTTAGAGACGTGGTGCCGCACAGACATGATCACTCACTGCCCCTCAGGCTACAGGGAGGTAATAGTGCCCTCTATCAAACGGAGTACTGTCGGTGCGGCAGGGACTCAGGGGGATTATAGTGTGGTACAGAGGGAGCTCGCCAACTACATCAGCCCAGTCAAACAGGGCCAAACAGACACATGGCTCAAAATTAACAAGGGACTAGCCCAGTGTGAAAATGATATTTACCTGTGTGCAGCATACACCCCTTCTGAATCCCCTATTATAATGAAGAATATTTTAACACCCTCCACACAGAGATCAGCCATTTCCAGGTCCAGGGCAATGCGCATGCAGGACAGGCTCAGAGCCTGACTGTATAAACCCCCAGGGTAACAGGCATGTATTTGGAAAAGAGCCCTCTGTACCTCACACCTACTACAATCCAGAGAAACAACCCTGACCCTGTCGTAAACAAGAACGAGGAGAGAATTAGTGCGTCTCTGTCAAGCCCTGGGTCTGTACATCGTTAATGGCAGGATCAGAGGGACTCTTTAGGGAGGTTCACGTTTTGCTCAGCTCTTGGGACAAGCGTGAGTCGACTATGCCATCACTGACATGGACCCCTCCTCTCTTAATGCATTCACTGTCAGGCAACAAACCCCTCTATCGGACCACAATCAAATCACTGTGTTCCTGAAAAGGACAGGTCAGTCTAGCAGCGCACAGACACAGCCCAGTAAGCTGTACAATCTGAATCAAACATACAGATGGGCTTCAAATAGTGCAGAGGAATTTAACAAGGCAATCAAATGTGTCAGGACTAAATCTGGCAGTTAAAGACATCAGTAAGATATTTGAAAATGCAGCGACAATGGCAAATCTTAAAAAGAACAAAAAGAAAATACAGCAGAAACAAAACACAAACAAAGCTGGTTTGATGATGAGTGTAAATCTATTCGAACAAAAATTATCCAATCAAAAACACCATCAACCACAAAACCCAGATTTACGCCGGAGGTACTGTGAGACCCTCAAATACTACAAACACACTGTGACAGGCTGGCTCGCAGTGGTGAGGTGTGGTGACGTCACGGACCAGGAAGTAACTGAAACCAAAACAATGGATGGGCAGGTGAAGCTGAATGCTATGGCACTCAGCTGAATTTATTAATAAACAAAACAAAACAAAAGATTTAAACAAACAAAACAGAAACCAAAGGGCACGAGGGCCAAACGAATAAACAAAGACTGTTTAGCAGTCGTTTTTTAAATGTTATTTTCCTCGCTCGCTCTCTCCCGTACTCTCCTCTGTACACTCCACCCCGCAGAATGGACAGCTGCAGGTTCTTATACTCTGGCCGAGGGTTAACTAGTTGTTAATTATCTTATTACCCCTCGGCCAGAGTCTGCATCGTTAGTAAGGATGCATGACTGTCAGCTAGTTACATAATCAGTAGCTGATCAGTCATGCATCCTCACAGGAATTTTAAATATAAATAATAAAATATGCGCGCTGTTATCCGCGCACAAACAATAATACAAATAATAATAATAGGGGGGACACTCCATACATGCCCCCTTGTGCGCAGCACACATGGCCTTTCGGCCACCTCCCCCTTATTCCCTAAAGTCCCGGCTAGCAGTCCTGGCCCAGGAACAGGGGAAGCAAGGTGTCTCCGGGCTGACCACGGCGGGATGACTTCCTCCCACCCCAACAACTGTAGCGTCCTAGTGGACCATGCACAGGCCGGCTCCTCTGGCCAGAAAAATTTTGGGGTGGTCTCCAGACCTGCCCCCTTCTTCATGGCTGGCAGCTCCCCTCCGTGGGGCTCCAGCCACCCTTTCTCCTGCAGCGAAATTGCTGCGGGGAGCTGGTCTTCTGACCTCCCCCTTTCTTCATGGCTGGCAGCTGCCCTTCATGGGGCTCCAGCCACAGTATTTCCTGCCGCTGAAAGTGCGGCTGGGGAGCTGGTCTCCTGACCTCCCCCTTTCCGTGGTCGGCAGCTCCCCTTCATGGGGCTCCAGCCACAGTATTTCCTGCCGCATGGCAGGACTGGTAGCGACCCCAGGCAAAACAGGACCCTCGGGAGGCGAAGGTAGCAGCTGCAGACCTTCGGCAGGCAGCGGCAGCAGCAGCGGACCCTCGGGAGGCGATGGCAGCCGCAGCGGACCCTGGGAGGCGGCGGCAGCCGCAGCGGACCCTCGGGAGGCAGCGGCAGCAGCAGCGGACCCTCGGGAGGCGGCGACAGCAGCAGCGGACCCTCGGGAGGCGGCGGCAGCAGCAGCGGACCCTCGGGGCGGCGGCAGCAGCAGCGGACCCTCGGGAGGCGGCGGCAGCAGCAGCGGACCCTCGGGAGGCGGCGGCAGCAGCAGCGGACCCTCGGGAGGCGGCGGCAGCAGCAGCAGTGGACCCTCGGGAGGCGAACTCGGGAGGAGCCCCTGGCCATGGAGGCGGCAGCGGGAGCTCCACTTCTCCGTTGTTCCCTGTAACTGGTGGCTCTCCAGGCGTCGCGGAGCAACAGGCAGCCCTAGGCGATGCGGAGCAACAGGCAGCCCAGGCGTGCGGAGCAACAGGCTGCCCAGGCGATGCGGAGCTGCAGGCAGCCCCAGGCGATGCGGAGCAACAGGCATCCTTGGCGGTGCGAAGCAGGCATCCTTGGGCGGTGCGAAGCAGGGCAAGAGCAGTCCTTCCCATGGCAGTGGATGTGGAACCAGCAGGCATTCACCCTCTGCTGGTGGAGGCAGGAGCAAGAGCAGTCCTCCCATGACAGCTGGATGTGGAACCAGCAGGTATTCACCCTCTGCTGGTGGAGGTGGGAGGCGGCAAGCAGTCCTCCCACGGCGGTTGAGGCGGAACCAGCAGGCATTTACCCTCTGCTGGTGGAGCTGGGAGGCGGCAAGCAGTCCTCCCACGGCGGTTGAGGCGGAACCAGCAGGCATTTACCCTCTGCTGGTGGAGCTGGGAGCGGTAAGCAGTCCTCCCACCAGCAGCTTGAGACGGAACCAGCAGGCATTCACCCTCTGCTGGTGGAGGTGGGAGGGGCAAGCAGTCCTCCCACGGCGGTTGAGGCAGTTATCCAGCCCATTGCGCTGTATGGTAGTGAGGTATGGGGTCCACTCAGTCAACAAGACTACACTAAATGGGACAAACACCCAATTGAAACCCTGCATGCTGAACTATACAAGAATACACTGCAGGTGCAAAGAAATACACCAAACCACGCATGCAGGGCAGAATGAGGCCGATACCCAGCTCTTATTAATATAAAGAAAAGAGCACTTAAATTCTGGTTGCACCTTGAAAAAAGTGAACCTGACTCACTCCAGTACAAGGCCCTCCAGACCCAAGAGCTCAGCCCTGAAAAGAGTCCCCTATGCCAGCTGGCTCTGAAGCTCATCACACTGACCCCCTCCAATACTAACTCCAACCAGCTTCAGGTCAGCACTGCTTACCAGCCCCCAATCAGAGTAAACCAAATTATAAAACAAACCAAAAATTCCTATCTGGAACACTGGGACACAGAAATAAAATCCCAAAATAAACTTGATTGCTATCGGGCCCTAAAAAGAAACTACAGCCTAGCAGATTATCTCTCCACTGTCAGAGATACGAAGCAGAGACAGATCCTGATCAAGTACAGGCTCAGTGACCACAGCCTGGCCATAGAGACAGGCAGACACAGGCAGACCTGGCTGCCCAAAGAAGATTGGCTCTGTGGTCACTGCGAGACAGGAGAGGTGGAAACTGAGATGCACTTTCTCCAACACTATATAAAATACAGCCAAATCAGAGAGTCATTCTTCAATAAAATACAACAAAAATATCCTGTTTTCAGACAAATGACAGACTCAGAGAAACTTGCTGTCCTCCTAGGGCAGGGACACACAGCTGCACTGGCTGCCAAATATGTAGCCACCTGCCACAACCTGAGGGGCACGCAGTGACACGGCACAATTTAACAATTTAATATTTTTATTTTTATATATATTATTTTAGTTTTATTATTATTTCAATATTTATCTTAATTTCTGTATTATTATTATTATTATTATTATTATTATTATTATTATCTTCTATTTTATTTATTATTATTTTGTTACCATGGTTCCTTGTTTGTACATACAATATATATATATATATATATATATATATATATATATATATATATATATATATATACTGTATATATATATATATATATATATATATATATATGCATCTGTTCGTAATATATATGTAATTGCTTTGGCAACACTGTGGAAAATAAGTCATGCCAATAAAGCACTTTGAATTGAATTGAATTGAAAAAAAAGTACAGACTTGGGGCTTTGCAAAGACGTATTCAGTATGTGTATGCGGTACTAGCCGGAACTGCGCTCGCCTGAAATTAAGCCTCTCATCATGTGACAGAGTTAACAGCTTAGGTATTGTTTGAGTCTATTGTGCCGTCAGTTTAGCAGCTAGACTGAAAGGGGCGGTATCATTGGAAAGCTTAGAAGCTCAGCTTCCCCCCTCCCCATGTTAATTTCATATTGAGGTTCAGTGGTGCATTTTTTTTTGGGGGGGGGGCCATCTATGATTGCAATATATAGCAGTGACCAAACATGACTATTTTGGAAAAATGTTTTTTTTTTTTTTCATACATACATGATTCATACATGATGATGCAGTAATATATATATATATATATATATATATATATATATATATATATATATATATATATATATATACAGTACTGTGCAAAAGTTTTAGGCAGGTGTGAAAAAATGCTGTAAAGTAAGAATGCTTTCAAAAATAGACATGTTAATAGATTATATTTATCAATTAACTAAATGCAAAGTGAGTGAACAGAAGAAAAATCTAAATCAAATCCATATTTGGTGTGACCACCCTTTGCCTTCAAAACAGCATCAAGCATCAATTCTTCTAGGTACACTTGCACACACGTTTTTGAAGGAACTCGGCAGGTAGGTTGGCCCAAACATCTTGGAGAACTAACCACAGTTCTTCTGTGGATTTAGGCAACCTCAGTTGCTTCTCTCTCTTCATGTAATCCCAGACAGACTCGATGATGTTGAGATCAGGGCTCTGTGGGAGCCATACCATCACTTCCAGGACTCCTTGTTCTTCTTTACGCTGAAGATAGTTCTTAATGACTTTCGCTGTATGTTTGGGGTCGTTGTCATGCTGCAGAATAAATTTGGGGCCAATCAGATGCCTCCCTGATGGTATTGCATGATGGATAAGTATCTGCCTGTACTTCTCAGCATTGAGGAGACATTAATTCTGACCAAATCCCCAACTCCATTTGCAGAAATGCAGCCCCAAACTTGCAAGGACAGACAACAGTCACAGGGAATATTATGTACTAGAACAGAGATTTTCTTTCATCAAGCAGAAAAAATGGTAAAATACATGAATGATGTATTTACGTATTTTCTGGCAGATTAATTTGGAGCAGTGATTGTCTTGTGTCCAGGTCAACCTGCAATTTCTGTTATGCTGTCTCATGAAAAATAAATGTTAGACAGAATACCCCTGTGCTACCTATTTCTGAAACGATATTCAAATGGCTGTCAGGTCATAAAAATAAAAAAATAGTAAAAATAGTATTTATTTAAAGACCATTCAGCCATTTAGATCTCCTCACCCATTGTGGCGACCAAAAATAATTAATGTCAGGTCACCTGTGCACACCTACAGCCAGTCATATTAGTGTATCGATATGCTTTGTAAACATGACAGGCAGATTTAGGATGATGCCTCACTTCAAGTTGAATTCTCAATGCAAAATGTTGGTAAAATAATTGGATATTTTACAAAATGAGAATGAGTGGGGGTAAGAACTTATTTATATTCTGCATTCATAATTGTTCTGCATTATGTCACTTAGGTAATAAAATATGCCAGTTTTACTTAAGGGACATTTTTTATTATCTGTAGAGGTGCATTCATATGGTTTGTACTGTACTTCCAGTTTTTTTCCACATCCACTCCAAGAACCAGATGCTTAAATGCGTAACAGAGAAGCTGGCATCTCAGACCCTTGTTGATCCGAATTACCTGTGGTCTACTTCAGAAGCAGCTATAACTAGAGGTTTGCATGATTACTTATTCATTTATTTTATTTTATTAAAAAATTTTTAAAAAACAAACAAACAAAAAAACCATTGAAATTAAATGTGTATTATCTCAGAAGATTCAACCCTTATTGAAAATGATTGTTATTCATGTAATGTCAATTACATCTTTTAATTTGGCTTCTTTTTACCAAACCTAAATAACTCCCCACAAATTACATCTAAGTATTAAATAGTATTTGTAAACATGCTTATATTTTTTGAGATTAGTAGTCCTACTATAATTTGAGGTTGATAGGTCATTTTCAATGTTCAGCATACCAAGTAATGCACTCAGTATTTGTTTAACCAGTGAACTGAGATCCATTTTTATACATCGGAAGTTTCAGACTCTGATAGTCAGTTCAGTGTTGGTTTAACTGCACTTTTCTTGGTGCAGTAACTGTTATCAAATATAGCGGTGCTCTCAGCTAACACCTTTGTTATTACCTAGGGTGTATTACAAACCTACAACTAATGCAGACTGTTGCAAAAGCAGATCATTGTTGTTTATCAACCTGTCAGCTATGTTTATAATAGAGGGAGTGCTGTTGCTGTTTTTCACAACACTTAAATATATACAGCAATTTAAAATAGCATAATTCTCATCATATGTATAACTTGTATATTCTCATCATATGATATTGTCATGCTGGAACTTTATTATTTATTATTATTTGCAGACTCTAATCGGTTTATAATAACCAATTCTGGAAATCTAATATTCGATTACATTTACCTTGTTGATGCTGGGAATTACACTTGCAATCTCACATACACTCATGATAATTTGGCAGTGGAAAATATACTCCAGTATGCCGTCTATGGTAAGTTATTTTTCATGTTTATTTTCTCTCTATGGTAGTTGTTCACACTGAATAACTGCCCATAATGTTTTTTGGACTGTATTTTATTCCTAAACAGATTTTTAACCAACATTCTTTAAATAACTCACAAGTGGGACTGTGGGATGCAAACCATTTTGAAATTCCCTCACTAAATTCAAAGAATCATTTATCGGCAAAGAAGAAAACAAAAACACAAACAAATAACCCTATTTTTGGCATCAACTTTATGATGATTTACAGTTAACTAAAACTGGTAAGAGAGACACAAATGATCAACTTGTTTGTTTTAGAATTTGCCTCCGTGGGTTATTGTTATTTATTTGTAAAGCACTCAAGATCTTGTCACTATAACCTGTATGAATACAATAACCTTGTGATTTACTGCATCACATATATACTGGATTTGTCAGAAATCCAGCACATCTTAACATGTGTATAGATACAAAATGTTATGTTTAATAGAAGTTTAAAAGTTCATGGTACAGTCTTTGTTTTTGTGGTTCATAATATTTCGGGTTTGTATCTGCCGTCTTTTGAACATATATTTTTCTTTTAGTGTATCACAAACCTGACACAAGTGTCCGCCTGACAGCAGAATTCTGTACAACAAGCTGCCATGGCTTACGTGTCGCTGAATTTCAAAAAAGCCTTGAGGAAAACCTGGAGAACTTGATCCGTGATTTTCATTGTGAAGTGCATCACTGGAACACTACATGCCACAAAGTAACTACCTCTGTTTCCTCTCTGTCACACAGGCTCATCTATCAGTTTGTAGGTATGTACGATTACAAGTTATGTCCACGGTAATATTTTTATTCTTTCAAACAAAAATAAAAGCTGCAGTTCACACAAAGTAGCTATCGGTATATACTCCTAATAAAACAACTAAAACAGTTAGTAACAAAGCATATGTGGTAAACCATAGCACATGCAAAATCCGTAATTGCCAGACTTCTTATGCGCAAAATCATCCAAATATTAAATGTATTCTAGTCAGTAAAAATACAAGTGAATGTGGATGGATTGAGCACATAACACAATGTTGACATAATAATTGCATAAACCTTTCTGTGTTAGATTTACAGGATAGAGAAATAGAGGATACACCATGAACTTTCATACATCACTAGTTATTCCACAAATGGCAAATTCGGAGGCTGAGTGGATTATTTACAGCTATCATGAGTGAAATAACTCCAGTGCTCTATGAATGTTCATAGCGAATCCTCTATGTAGCATGTAAATCTAACACAGAAACATAATTGCAATTAATATGTCAACATGAATGCAATTCTAAAGTGAGATCTGGAAAGAATTATTCACACAGGACCATCGAATATGAAGTTATTCGATGCTAGATATCTCAACACTTGTATAAAGCAATTTATAAAATGGCAAGAAAAAAGGGAACAATCTCACTGGCTAACAGGTGTTCAAACCTGTGCAAATATTGACCATAACAGCACGGCTTGGAACTTTTAGAACCACCTAATTCACTTGACAACCAATTCTCACTATACACACATGGCCGTAACTAGCTATGAGGACACCGAGGTCGTGTCCTCGGTTGTGTTTTTGCATCATCAATGCTGATGCTCATGTAAAAATTCTGGTAAAGTACAAAAGACTTAATTTTCTCTGTTGGTTTGCCATGTGACATAGATTTGGAGGTTGAATAGTAAATACCAAACAGTCATATAAATACTGTCAGCTATAGCTTGAAACCTAAGTTTGGCATCAGTTGAATGTCAGCTCTGGTTACGACGCAGTCCACATGCCTAGGCTGTTTAACAACACTTGGCTTTACCTCATGACAACCAGCACCCCTAGGTGATATTGGACAATATTTGAACACCCTGTTATGTGTTCTAGCATTGAATAATTTTTTCGTATTCTGCTTTGAAACTTTCTATTAGATGAATTTATTGTGAACTTTTTTATAGTGTTCCCATTTGGAGCTGGGTATGAGAAGACTTGTGATGCTTCTGATTGTACGGTTGAAACAGAAAACCGTATAAAAGGGGTAAAAACTATGTCACTTTGTTTTAAAAATTAAAAGAAAGTAGGAATGTTCACAAAAAAAAAATCTAGTTTGTTTTTATTATTCTAACAGGCATATTCTGAGATAAAGGGCTTCTTTGACAAAGGGACGTTTAAGTACACTAATCAAGACAAAGTTATCTACATTAAAGATTCCCTTAATGGGGAAAAGGTTCTCCATTGCAAACCAGGCTTCGGAAGAAATGTGATAAATAGTACCTTATGTCCTGGCTGTTGCAGTAAGTCAATATGTATACGCTTATTTTAGTACAATATTTTTAATAATAAAAATATGTAAATTAGTTGAACATTTTTGCTGGGGATCCAACAATTAGAGAAGAAAAATTATGCTACCACGACCACTACTGGCCAGGCAGGCACCCAGTAAACTTGAGCTGACACCCACAGGACTTATCATTGTCCTCCAGGGGGCTGGCAACTTACCAATATTTGCTGTCAAGTTCCTGGGTGTAAAGAGCCGATTGGCTTAGCAATGGGATAGGGAGACGCTCACTTATCTTTGTGGAGTTGCTGCATTGAGGAAGCATAATTCAATAAATGAACTAAATGTGTTTTGCTGATTCACTTACACATTTTTCTAAACTAATTTTGATTTCATATTGTACTGAAACAAACAAACAAACTCAGTTCATAAGCCTTATAAAAGTGGACTGAATTAGTTTGGAGCATTCATACTGTATATGCTTTCAAATGAACAGAACTACAGTTTTTTTTTTTAAAAAAGCCCAAATTAACTAAGTGTGAATGGGCCCTAAACAGTTAGAAAAAGTATATATTGTTAAACAACAAATCCATTAATTATTTTACATGTGTTTCTTTCACCAGTCACTTGCTTCCCTGGTTTCTTCAGTGCAAAAAGTCAAACACATTGTTTGAAGTGTGCAGTTGGTTCATATAATTCAAATCATGGGCAATCAGGCTGCAGAAGTTGTCCAAAAGATGAAATCACTGATAAAAAAGGAGCTACATCAAAAAAAGAATGTTACCGTAAGACATACATTTGTGATCCAAATGTTATTACCAACCTTAAACAAATAGTACTTTAAGTGGTCAGTACTACAGGGACTTTCCCACAACATGTGAGCCCTTTCCACCTGTAAACACATTCGAGAAATCTAAAGTTTCTCCTTTTTTAGGTCAATGGTCCACCTCAACCAGCATTTACTGTAGTTTTTTTCCAGGTAGTGTTTCTCATGGTCACAGTCCCTACCGGCTTTGATCCTGTTTACCATAGACCTTGGCTCTTAAGGTCAATTGCAGCATACCAAATTTAGCCCACTTAATGCGCCTAACATGGGGATTAAGTGAGTTTGATCCACTTGTTTGGACTAACATTACCATAATCCTTATTGCAACATACCAAAAGTTGATTAGATCATTGGGATGATCATTTAAACTAGATCTAGTACTAATTGCAGCGTACTAACCCAGACCCAACCAGTTGTGTTGTGAAGTTAGAGACTACTCTAGTCTGCTTGCTCTGATTTATCCCCTTTTTCTCAATATTTGCTAGGTAGACATGTTCTTCCTAGGCATTGCAGCATAGATTAGGAAAGTGTGGTGTCTCCCCCGGCACCCACATGCATAGTAGTTGGCTTAAAATTAGGGATTTATGTATGTACACACCACATGTAATAATTCATATTTTTCTAATTTCACATTCTTGTATGTCTTTAAAAACACTGACAAACATATATTTATTCAGATACAACTATGATACGCCTGTACTGTAATTCACTTTGGAATATAAGCAGTGTTTTCCCTCAAGGAAGCAGAGTGCTCCACTTGCTGTTTTTCTAAGATCACCATGTCAAGAGTTCCTTATTGGCTAATTTGACTCACTATAGAGAAAGAACACACCTTCAGTTAGGCTACATCTAGACACACCTGGTATAGAAAACAACAATATGAGCACTCTGACATAGAGTGCAGGGAAAACGCTGATAAATCATACTTTTAATAATACACTTCAGTCTTTCTTGTCAGAGGCTTTACATATTTGTTTATTTTACACTGTGTACTTAATTACATGTAAGGGGTCTTGAGAGATCTCAAAACACTGGCATCTTGCTGTTCCGAATCTGCAAGCATACAATGGATATTAACAGTACTGTGCTAGCACATATTTTGCTATTTAGTTGTATTTATTTTATTGTACACTCCACATTAGTGGAAGCAGAAAAAAACATTTCATAATAAGTATTTAATACATTACATAGAAGACATGTGTTGCATGAGTAGACCATAAAGGTGTAGAGAAATGTGCAGTATTTAGGTGTTAACTTTTAACATTTCCTGCAGGTCCTATGCCAAATTGGATAATACCAACTATCAGTGGAATTGGAACTTGCATTATACTAGCGTCATTATGGCTGTGAGTATTGGTGTTTTTTTTGTCATAAAATGTAATCATATCTCTAGAATTGAAATGATAACAGTGGATAATTAAATATATGTATGTAACATAAAACAGCACCTGATGCTTCTTCTAAAAACAAGGTCTTAAATCAAGACTATACAAATACACTATGTAGATGACGTTGCTGCTGCTTACTGATACCTAATCACTTCATATGTTGTAGTTCAAACCCACTCCAATAGCTTTGAAACAGTCAGACAATGTGAAGTACAGCAAAGGTACCAGGATGCAGCTGTTTTTAACACTGTATTTGACATAGGGTGCGTTCGTAAACTTAATCTCAGAGTGTGACTCTGACCGTTTACAAACTCCTGGAGTGCTCTGTGATGTCGTTTGAAATCTCAGAGGAGATGAATTTCGGAGCGCTCAGAGCACACTCTGGCCGCTCTAGCGTCAGAGCTGGATTTTCAGAGATTTCACTTTCAAAATGACTAAAGGCTCGCTGTGGTGGATGCGGGTATATTCTAAACCTATTTTTAGGGGTCCAAGCAATGAAGTTGCTAGAGCCCTAATGTAATTGTTAGGATTATTAGGGCTCCAAGTAACAAAGTTGCTATTGTTATTGTTAGGATTATATTTATTATTAGGCTTCCAAGCCAGAATGGCTGGGAAGCCTATTGTTTCTGTTAGGGTTTTTTTTTTTCTTCCACTCTTTTCAAAAAATCTCTAAAATCAACATCGTTGCACGTAAACTCACAAAACTTGGTAGGGTGGTAGGCACCTAAGGGAAGTTGTGTCAGAGCGAAAATTAAGGTCATAGGTCACATGGTGTGGTGGCCATATTGGATTTTACAAGAATTTTAGACAATTTAAAAAAATCTTCTCCGAACTGGTTTACAGCAGAGATCTGAAACTTGGTGCACATACTCCCCTCATGGCCTAGATTTACGGTTGTTCAAGAGAAGTCAATCAATCACATTGTTTGGCGGCCATATTGGAATTGTAGAAAATATTCAAACGACTTCTTCTCTGAAACGATTATGCCGATTGAATCAACACTTTGCATACATGCCCTTGGCAAGGTTGTCTATCAAGTTTGTTTAAAGCAAGTTGCTACATAAAAAAACATGGCCGCCGTGAGCCAATCAAATTTCAAATGTAGTCAATTTGCATATATTGCAGTGTTTCTCTATGGTAGAATGCGGTAGAGTGATGAAACTTCATACAGTAGTAGAGGCCTATGGGAAATTGATGTCAACGAAAGAATGAAGTTGATTGGTCACATCATTTGGCAGCCATATTGGATTTTTCTAGCCAAATTATCGTATATCCATAAAATCAACACCGTTGCACAAAAAGTCACCAAACTTGGTAGGATGGTAGAGGCCTATGGAAAGTTGTGTCGGAGCAAAAAAGATGGTCATAGGTCACATGATTTGACAGCCATATTGGATTTTTCAAGAATTTTGGCCAATTTAAAAAAATGGTCTTGTCCAAAACCGCTTATGGTACAGATGTGAAACTTCGGGCACATACTACCCTTAGGCCCTATATTTATACTTGTTCAACACAAGTTGATTGGTCACATGGTTCAGCGAAACTTTGCATACATAGCATTGGCAAGTTTATTCAAAGCAAGTCGCTACATAAAAAAACATGGCTGCCGCGAGCCAATCAAGTTTGAGCTATGGTCAATTTGCACATATTACCTTGCATATATATTAAAAGGTCAAATGCAAAAATAGCTTATAACTCCAATTTAGAGTGCAGATAGGGTAATGATCATTATGAAACACATTAGCAACCCATATATGCTCCTATGGTACAATGTGCTACACAGATTACTAGAGGCCAATGGGCTTCTATGCCAGTTGTGAAATATGGTCATAGGTCGCATGGGCTTGCGCTTGGACCCCGGTCATTGCTGCTCGCAGCTATATTTATTATTTATTTCTATATTTATCATTTTATTGTTTTTTTGAGAAAAAAATGATATTCCACATATTTTAAGTTCGGGTTTTGCATTTTGAAGCGACTGAAGGGGAGAAAGGGGAGGAGTCGTCTAATGCTAGCCTTGTTCAACACCAATTAGCACTGACCAGTTTTTTTTTATTTATTTTTTTTTAAACAGTACCACCGCACAAAAATAAATGAAACTGAAGAGCAGCAGTAATAATGACAGTAGTGTTAGACTTAAGAGTTGAAAACATGTAAAAAATAAACATAAAAAATCGATTATATCGGTCTAAGAAAAAGCCATTGTACGGCACAACTGCATGTTCATAGTTAATAAGTACTATCAGTATTAAACCATGTTAGGTTGTTCGAAAACTAAAGAGAAAATTCATGCTCTGAAGCTCTTTCAGGGCGTCAGATTGAGTTTACGAACGCACCCATACTTGCATACACAAACAGTAGTAATGTTATTATAAAATATAAGAACATGGTTTTCAAAACATTGGTTTGCACTCCTTTCACACAAGCACATATGGGACACTTCTTAATTGCAATAATCTTTTGAACTTATTTTTCCAATTTGGACATTATAAAACTTCAGAACAGGATTGCTGAATTTTCTATCTATAGCTAATACATTGGGATGTATAATTAAATCTGTAGTAAAAATCTTGCAAAAATGCCTTAGAGGGCAGTATTTATGGCTGTGTTTTTTTGTTTTTTTTACTATTTTTATTAACTTACCAAGATTTATTTATCCTTCCAGCACTATTCGGGCATGTTGTAGAAGAAGGCTATCAGCTATGTACATTGTTAAAACACCAACTGAAGTGAAGAAGAATATTAGAAATCTAGCAGATATGGTTAACAAATCAGATTTGGACGAGGTCAGGAATCTACTTGCGAGTCCCTCCTTTTACCAGAAAAGCTCAGAAAAGCACCAGATGGGATTTTCAAGTGACCATTCAAAGGGCATTCAGAGCGAGACAGAGACAGGCGAATTCACAACATTTACCCCAGATTCTACCTTTCAAAGTGGTCTTGAAACTAGTTTTGATGATAGCAGATAAGGAGAATCCAATCCAAGATATTGGCAATATTTTGACTGAGGATAACATTCATATTAGACCACCACCCTGCCCCCCCAAATATGATATTGTAAATATAATATGGTTGTATCTATCGTTATGAAATTGTTATGCAATAAAATTATTATTATTTTTTAAAATAGAATGTGCTGCCTCCTGTGTTTAGAGTTGTAGCAAAATCTTTCAAGGATATGGACGTGAGAAGGAATGTGTATAAATACTGTATTTCGTGTATGGTTACTGAATAATTTGTATCTCAGAGGTTCTCAACTGTAAGTTTAACTTTATCATATAGGTATTTGTTTTTTACTTCCAGTTTTGGCCAGTCTACACCCAGTCCTCACTGATTGTTATTTATTATTATGAATTGGTCATTTAGCAGATGCTTTTATCTAAAGCGACTTATGGAGAATAGGGTGTGAACTATGCATCAACAACTGCTGCAGAGTCGCTTACAGTAGGACTGCGGTTTTACATCTCATCCAAAGGACGGTGTGACGAAGTGTCCCGCCCCTATATACATATGTGCTGTTTATTATTATTTGTATTATTATTGTTTGCGGCGCGGACGAAAAGTCGGCGCCATTATGTGTTTTGTATTTTTTATTTTAAATACCTCGTGAGGATGCGTGACTGATCAGCTACTGATTATTAACTAGCTGAAAGTCACACATCATTACTAAACTCATGCAGACTGTCTTGGTTCAGGGAAGAGGGTGCATAGTTGGAGAGCAGAGACATGAGGTAAAAAGATTGCTAAGCGTGCTGGTTTAAACACCAGCACAAGACTTATTTGTTATTTGTAGGGTTGTCAAAAATACCGATACTTTGATACTACCGCGATACCAAATTTCAAAAACGGTTCTGAGCGTCATTAATTATGCATTTGGTAATACCGAAAAACAGAAAGTATCGGAGGACTCTGTACTTGTATAATGAAAATTGCGTGTTTGCGTCCTTCATGTAAAAGACAGAGTTGTACTAAAAAAAAAAGCTTCCCTTTATGTCCGCGCAGGGACACCATATACTCCAGGTGGAAACAACGACAACAAGACAGCCAGGATTCAGGAGTAAAAGGTGCCACGCCTTCTGGGGAGTCCTGACAGATGCGTTTATAGGGGCAGGCTGTTGTATTAAAAGAAAAACTAACTTTCAATTTAAAAACACAACCAAGCTTGGAGTAAACTTTTTCTTTAAAAAGTTATTTTTATTTTATTTTTTTTAATTCGGAAAGCTAAAGTCAGTAGAGTGCAACACTTAAATCCAAGATGGCCGCCGAGAAGAAAAGGGTAGCAGGATTTGGTGCTTAAAAAAGCATTTCTACACGTTTTAAATCATTTTTTATATATTTTAATTTTAGAAATGTTTAAGTTAAGTAAAAACTGTTAAGAATAACCTATTTTTTGGTTTGTTGTTGAAATCTAAAAAAACATGTGCCCATCCATTAGGCACACCGAAAGAGGCACCAGGGGCCGGTTGCACAAAAAAAGTCTTAACTTAAGTCTAAGACTTAGTTCAAGTCCAGCGAAATTGGTCTAACGTAAGACCTTGAGATAAGTCTGTTGCACAAAGCAAAACTTAGCAGGTCTTACGTAAGACTGGGCTTCAGCTACTGTTGCTAAGCAACGAAGACCGGTTATTTTTTCGAGTCTGTTTAAAAAATAAAATGTCTGGCAACGGCAAAGTGAAGAAAATTAATTTTAGCGAAGAAGAAAAATTGGCAATTGTAGAAGATGTAATTATTAAAAAGAAATATAATAATAATTAAAATAATAATAATACTACTGTGACAATGTTGCTAATAAGGAGGTTAGGATCCGAAATTATTTTATGCGTTAATTGAATGATAACCCTTTCTGTTGACATATATATTCTCATTCTGATATGGAGCCTGAATTTTAATATGTGTGCCATCAACAGCCCACAACATTTGGAAACCCAGCGATCTCATAAAACCTTCCTTTAGTTTCCGCAGTTTGGACGGGTCTGTTGAAAACGTAATGAAGTGGTTCAGTTTTCTTTTCAGCGAGTGAGATACTGCTGTGGACAATCCTGCTGGCTGACGATTTGTGAATCCCGTGAAGTCTCCAACAACATTTAAAAACTTCCAGTGGCATAGAAACAATTGCCACACAAACTTGAATGACTGCGGGATGCTGTGGCTTCTGTTAGTTGCAGGCTCCAAGTCATCTTTTAACATTTCCACTAAAGTTAATACGTCCTCATTGTGGAAGCGCAGTCGTTCAAACACAGCAATGTTATTTAAATTCTCTAAGGGATTGTGTCTGTCCTTAAATACTCTTTCCCTCACGAAATGCACTTTCATTTAAAAATTCAGCAAAAGCTATTAGTGCTGCTGCCATGTTGGCTTCTATAGCAACAGATACTTTTTCCATTTAAGCCTGGTGAGAGGGAGGCTTAAAAGGACTTAAATTTAAGACCAGGCTCAAATTAAGACTTTTTTGTGCAACAGGTCTTATTTATTTTGGGCTTAAATTTTAAGTCTAAGTCCAAGAAGTGGTCTTAAATGCATTTAAGACCTTTTGTGCAACCGGCTCCTGGTGATTCTTCCTCTATGGCAAACTCTGCTCAGAGCGCTGTGATACTCATGAACTTGGCAGTTTTCAACTCGTTGTATAATTAAATACAAAACAGTGAAGCACCATCTTTCTGTATTTTGTGTTAGTATAAATACTCCGGTAAACATAAATAACATTCATAATACTCATACTTTGACGGTTTTTGTTTTATTTCCCTTTAAAAACTGCCATTTCTGAAAAAAAACACTGTTTCAAGCATATTCAAACTGGTAGAAAATGAATAAACATATTAAATTAAAATCTAAAACACACTTTTAAGTATAGTAACTGAAGAAGACATAACATGTGCAATGTAATTTATTTTTGCTTGTGGTACTTTCTTGTAGTGATCTCAAAACAACGCATCACGGCCAAACCTGTTTTCCTGATAGGCATTTCGAACGGGTCCGCGGCACCAAGTTTTTTTTTTTTCTACACTTTTTTAAACTCACGGTTGATGAGTTCTTGTCAATTTTGATTCATGTTTGTGTAATAAATTAAAAGTAGACAGCCTAAGCTTTCAGTCAGTGTAGGCCCTAAAACGTATGTCATACAGAAGGGCGTTTATTTTGTTTTATTTCCTTTACGCAATGATTTCAAAACCTAAACCAATCAGGGTCGAGCTAAGACTTAAACTATTGGTTTCTGAATTTGTCTATAATAAAACGTCATTTAAATCAAGAGCCAATCATGGTCGACATTTTTGTAATTTTCGAACAGTTGGCTGTGATGCAGCTGTGATGCGCTGCACAGAGAGAGATTCGAGTCAGACACCAGCATTCTAACAACACCGAATAGTATGCAGGAGCAGTAGATCAGTAGTTATTGTACAGAATATAGTTTATTAAATTTATTAAAGTTATTAAATTTTAAAAATGTAAATGATAAATTAGATGTACAGATTTTGAGCAATGGAGTCATGCACGAAATATATGTATTTGCCATTGCTAGACAAAATGATCGACCCCTGAAATATGCGTTTTGTGATATTTTAATCACTACTTCATCCATAATTTAAAAAATCAAGAACTTAAATTTTAAACAAAAAATGGTCTAGAACGTAAGGAACGTAAGTTGTACCACGGGGGGGAAACAGTGCTGCGGCCCCAGCAATGCTGAACATGAACTAGGTCATTTAAAATACGCTAGTACAGTAGTTGGTATAATAGGTAAACAGTTAAAAACTATAGATAATGGGGATATGACATAGATCTGACATATGCTTGTGTGTGTGTCTGTCATTAGACTGCCGTTTGAGCTCATATCTCCTGTGTATGTTGAATATTTTTAGGCTTGGTAGTTTTAATATGTAACAAAACTTCAGCAAACGGTCAATTGCATATTAATTAAATACTTATTTTATTTATTTTAACCATTGTTGTTTTAAACTACTCAATGGCAACAAATAGCATGATACCCCCGGGCTCGGCCTTCTAAGACGTAGTACACGAGAGCGGTATATCATAGGCGCATATGGCTGTCACTCTTGGAAAGGGGCAGACTGTGGCTTTCTAATTATACCCAATATGGGCATCTACGTCGGTGAGAATCTGACTGCTTCACGCTGTGTGAGAGAGCACTGGATGGAGCAGACGCGCAGGATAGCAAAGAAAACATTGCCAAACAAAATAAAAAAAGATTGCGTTTCCCTTGTTTTTGATCATTTTCTTCTTTTATATATTATTTTGCATTTCTTGCGTTTTCTATAGTTTTGTTATAAATGGCTGTAACTTTTGTTCTGGTGTTCCACTTTTAATTCTTTCATTTTAGACATGTTCCCAAGACCTTGAAGTTTGATTGTAAAATACATTTTTTTCTACTCAGAGCTCTGAAAAATATATTTATTGACAACAAATGTTCTTTTTTTTAAAAAAAGCATATTTTATTTCCTGCCATTCGTTAGTTTTTTGTTTATTATTATTTATTTCTTAGCAGACGCCCTTATCCAGAGCGACTTACAATTGTTACAAGTTATCATTATTTTTTACATACATTTACCCATTTATACAGTTGGGTTTTTATTAGGGCAATCTAGGTAAAGTACCTTGCTCAAGGGTTCAGCAGCAGTGTCCCCCACCTGGGATTGAACCCATGACCTTCCGGTCAAGAGTCCAGAGCCACTGTCCTATGTTTCTTTACTAAATTTAGTGGGGTATCAAATCAAACAATGGATTTTTTTATTTTCTGAACCCAGTTAGTGCTGATTTATTCCACATATGGTACTTAACTGAAACCCCTGTAGTCACAGTTATAAGCACAAATATAATAACAGTAAAAACTTTTTTGAGAACTTTTCTCTGTCAATAATGTACAGAGCACTCACCTGAATCACTTAATAAAAATCTCAAATTCATCCACTTTGTAGTTTTACTTCATTCTCTTTATTTCACTACCAAAAACAAGCAGAACTATTAAAGGGCCAGTCAATCATAGTCCTCCACAAAAAAAAAAAAAAATCTTAAGTGATAATATGCAAATTACGTTTACTGCACCTGCACCGTTTGACCTAGAATCAAGATTGTTTACCGTTAATAAAGGAATGTTCTCTTATTTTGCGTGTTAAGATTTTTTTATTTGCCGTGGTATCGAAGAGGTATCGAGTATTGTGAAACTGAACTGGTATCATATCAAAGTTCAAAATTCTGGTATCATAGTTATTTGTTATTAGTTTGGCCAACTCGCCTTTTGTTTTGTGTTTGTTTAAATCTTTTGTTTGTTTTATTATTTAATAAAGGTGCTGAAATGCCGTAGCGTTTCAGTTTTAGCCCCTCCATTCCTTGGTTTGACTCTGTGTTCTGGTGTCGTAGGAAATAAGTTGACCGCGCAAGCGCAGTAAGGCAAAAGTAGACAAAAGTAAGGCGGGGCTACAGTTTGCTTAAAGGGGAGGTTCACTGCATGGCTTTTTATTTTTATCTGGCCGTTTTATTTACTAGACTGTGTATGTTGGTGCGTGTTCATGCCACTGTCTTCGTATGAACTTTAAAATGTGTGATCGACGACTGTTTCTATGGTAAACTGTTTTAAACCTCTGTCTTTTTATGTTTCTGTAACATCGATGTCAATCTGATGTAGTTTATGTGTGATCGCGAAGATTTATTTATATATTAAATGATTTTACACGTCAAAATGTTGTCAATCTTTAATCAAAATTAAAATGTTTCAGTAATATAATCTGATGACATGCTGCATCCATCATATTAGTATGACAAGGTCGTATTTTTACATTTTAATATTAGTATAGCTGTAACTTTACTACAGTTAGACGTGGCAAAACGTAGGTCTACACAGGGTTAAAAAAATGAATAGTATATATATATACAGTACCTTGATTTGTCTGCATGTCTTAAGCATTAACATTTATTGTTACACATACAATTATGTTTATTTAAAAAAAGGTTCTAGGTTTAGAGTTGTGGTTTTTAAATTAGGATAGGGTGAAGAAAATTAACCACAAATAGCCAGACGAACATTTTTTTTTAGAAAGGAATTGTGTCGTCTACTCAGGTTGGGAATTAAAAAAAAATCTCTCATGTTGTTTGCACACAATACATGAACATAAATGCCATATTCTTCGTAAATGTGACAATTGTATTCCTTGCAGTAATATATAGTATTACTAAGGAATAAGATCTGTACTGTTAAAAAAAAAGAACCCTGTCAAATCCTCTTGATAGGACAAATACAGAAATGAAAAACGTATGCCATGGTAGATATGATTGCTCGTTATGTCTTACATGGTTGTTGCACTACAGGAATTTACCATTTTTAAAATCATGCTGATCTACAGTAGCCTACATATACTGTATGATCTCTCTTTCTTACAATAGCTATCTTGGTTGGTATTGAACTACACGTATTTACCACGGTTTAGCAAAGACGTTAACTCTTTAGTTTTTAACTAATTAATTTTACTGTAGTGCTTCCCAAAACAAAAACACCTCCAGAAATGCAAAATAACGTCAATACGTAACACATTTTGCTAGTTAACGTTTGTTACACAAACAGAAATACACAATCAGAAATGTGCAATCATACAATTCATTTTAAATTATTTATTTGCTGCTAAT